>JAGFBZ010000034.1:0-349525 GCA_018398805.1 Hirundichthys speculiger | reverse complement strand
GCTTTCTTTTCTTGCATCATGACAGGATACTTTTGGCATTATGGTATACTTCTTGTTCACAACTTTCTACACCTATGTTGATTGATAATTATCATAATTCTTTCAACAACACATTTTTCAAGTAGTACTTATCAAAGGAGCTCCATCTGCCAACTTGATTATAAACAGTGCATTATAAACATCTCAAATTCAAGAACACACAGCCTCAAACAAGTTAATTGTACAAAGAGATTCTGTATTTCCAACATTGTTTTACCAGACTGTAGCTTCATTACATAGGATGGAACCTTGGAGCTATCCAGCTGCCCTTTTTAAGCCAAATTTTATTTGTTATTATTTTTCTGTTATGGTCAATACAAAAGTTTTTTCTACACTTTTAATTTTCCTTTGTGCCAGGAATATGCAATGCACATAATCTTGCCTTTTCTGTATCAAACAAACTAGTTACAGCTTTAACCTTTACACAAACAGGGAATGAAATGATCTTATTCTTAACTCATATACCATAATGACCCACAAAACATAAAATATTTCCTATAGAAATACCCACTTTTTTCCACAGAAGTTTGTAACAAAGACCACAATGTGACCACATTACCACAATGTGTGGTGATGACCTGGTACAAAGAAGTACATTTTGCAGTTTAGCTTGGGAAACATATGTAGATTGTACACAAAAAAAATTTAGGAGAATTCGACCAAATATCTTGGAGGTTGTTTGTTTACACATGAGCACATGGAGCACATGACCAAAATAGTCATAAAAATGCATATTCAATTGAAAATACAGGACATTTTTGTGGTATTAGAGCATGGTGCCAAGACTTTTTTAGTCAGATCCATCAGGCACACAATGTTCATTCTTGTAGGTGAAACCTTATACTAGGGCTTGTCAATATAGCAGGTGAATGAAGCAGGTAGCTCTATTTAGCAAATTTTTGCACACCAATGCCCTGAATCCATGAAATATGTAATTTATAGGGCTGGGCAAATTAATGCGTTATTATCGCGTTAACGCATTCATTTATTAACGCCAACATTTATTTTATTGCGCGTTAACGCATGTTGCTCACATGCTTTTGTTTTGAAAAGTATGTTACTGGCTGCTGCGGAACCAGAAAACAATTAGTGGAAAAACATGCAGTAAAGCTAAAACAGACATGGAGAATGGTAAAAATCCGTGAACTTTATAGTTCAGGTAGCAGCTCAGGTAGCAATATTAACAATTCTGTCTGAAAAAGAAAATTCTGGATTGCAAAAAAAACGTTCGCGTCATTCCTCCATGTTACATCAGATCTGCTCCATGTGTTCACTGTCCTGCTGTGTCCTCTAGCTGGTTACTTCAGTGTGGCTCCATCTAGTGGCACAGATGTGTAATGACAACAGAAAGTCCAGTTCTCAATTATAAAACAAATTCTGTTCTGTGGCCCATTTTTTCATTTCGTATTTTTGATCCAAGTCTAAAATTGAAATATAAAAAATGTGTTAGATTAAAAAAAAAAAACAAAAATGTAATAAAATGTCAGTTTCATTTTCTTAAATTTTTGATTGACTACTGAAAATGGAAAGAATAAATGATATACGGATTGGTAAAGTTACTGAACTTTAACATGGACATTTTCATTTTAAAGTTCTCCCAGACAGAGGATTTGACAGAAACAAGGTTATTTGTAACAACTGACAAGTTGAACTCTGTTAAAAGTTTCTGCTGTTACCTCAGAAATTATCTGTTTTAATGTTCTGATTGTGCTGAGCCACAATCATTTTGTTGGATTTTGTTTGTAGACTTTAAATTTTTTTTTATGAAAACAGGATGACATTAATACCCTGGCAGGCAGTGGCAATAAGCTTTTATTTTATTTTACATTTTTTTAAGCTTTCTGTCGTGTTCGGGTCAAATCTGACCAATTTCCTACTTCCATCAATCATAAATATTGTGTTTTACATTTGATTGTCTCAGGGCCTTATGACATCCTCCACACTAGGCATTTGAACATATATAATTGCTGATCACCACTTTCATTGAATTTTGAGTAGTAGTTTATTCAACTTTGTAACACCTGTGGTGTTCCCTGTCAAAAATGACCACCATAGGAAATGAATGGGTGACCCTAGATTGTGTTCATCCATCAGATGGTACACAACCACAAATATATTACCACATGCAAACAAACACATACCACTCTACATGAACCCTTTCAGACTGAACAAATAGGTGTCTCCTCTTCCCATCTCATTCCTGTGCTTATGTGCCCCCCCCCCCCCCCCACCCCCCCCCCCCCACACACACACACACACATGAACTACAGCTTCCAAACTAAATGTATAACACTTGTTCCACATTTCAAAGTAAACAATTAGGTGTTAGTTATGGGAACATTGTGTTTCAAGAGGAGACTCTTTCTGGCAGAGCTTGGGAAAGCTTTAGTGACTCCTCTGATTCAACGGCGCCAGCACCTTCCCCCTGCACCAGCCTCTGCCAGTCTGGTGAGGAGTCTGCAGCCCCAGCCACTGCCCTGCTGCTCTCCCCCCAAAACAGGGGCAGAAATGGAAGAGATGTGACCTCTGTGCCCCTAGAGACAATAAAACAACTCTTATATGTTTCAAATGTGATGCCTATGTTTGCAAGGCACACTACAATCTGATTGCAAAATGTCACTCCTGTACTCCCCCCTGTATTTTTTGTATATTCACTGCAGTTATTCATGTAAACCACTAGTTTGAGACATTTTTTACAGCTTAAAAGGGAGTTAATAAAATTTGGTGTGATGATCAGTGGTTTTTCTGTTTATGTAGGAGCAGTTAAAACAGGCTGGTCAAATTTGACCGGGAGCTCTAAAGTAAGGGGGGAGAAACGAACACGACACAAAGGTTAAGATGAGATTTACACTAAATGTGTGTTACTGACAAGTGCTGATGTTAAACATGTTTGAACTACAAATGTTATAACACTTTAGTTCATATGGCAGCAGAACATTTAAATAAAAGTGCATTTTACACTACTTTTGATTTCATTATTTGATTTTGCATATACAATGCGATTAATCGTGATTAATCAGGGAAATAATGCGATTAATCGTGATTAAAAATTTTAATCATTGCCCAGCCCTAGTAATTTTACATCAAACCAGATGCATATGTATATTATCATGACTATATTAAGGCCCGTTGATTCTGGCCCAAGAAAATTTGAGAGCTACCCCTGCTAAATGAGCAGACTGTCATCTTGGAATAATACTTCAAACAGGAAACACCAAACAGGACTTCTTGGCCCTGAAGAGGGTGGTCCGTTCAGCAGAGCGGACCATCAGAACCACCCTCCCAAACCTGCAGGACATTTATACTAAACGCTGCAGGACCAGGGCCCTGAAGATCCTCAACCAGCCCAGCCACCACGGACACTATCTTTTTTCCCCTCTGCCATCAGGCCGGCGTCTCCGCTGCCTGAGAACATGACTGAGCGGATGAGGAAGAGCTTCTTCCCTCAGGCCATCCGCCTGCTTAACTGTGACCACTACTCACTAAGCATAATATTGCACAGTTCTCTGCTCTGCTTTATTTGGACTTCATAGTTTTTCTCATCTCCTGCATTGTGTGTTTATTATTATTATTACTTATTTAAACTTAATTCTTTTTTTTCTCCTGTTCCTTAACCCTAGAACACCATTGCCGTTTTCACCCGAGATTTTTCATTATGCTGCTGCGTCTCAGCTTCAGCATTGTCTTGCTTTGACATGGGTGTTTTTCCTAATCCAAAACACACTTTTTCCTACAGGCCATGTTTGGGTGATTTTCTCCCAGCAATAGTGATAGAAATAAAATCAGGCAATCTTGCCCCCTTTCAAGGTTGACAACATTCGAGACTGCCACATTTACTTTGCCTACTTCAACTACAGCTTTGCTTCTGTCGCAGAGTTGGTGTCTCTGGATCCCAGCAAGTGAGTAACACATAACTAAGGTGATTTACCTAGCAATTGTTAATAATAAATTTTAGTTAGCCTACCTAGGCCTTATATGGCATGCTCCCCTCTTCAAATCTGTCACGTTCAGAATCCTGATCTGTACGTGTCGACACTGTATTGGCAGCAAAAGCAGTGGTCCCTTAGTAGGTGTGCTGACTGCCTCTCGGAGAAGACACAATGTTTTTTTACCTGCATTTAAGTATTCCTGCTCTGCAGTGTCATTATTTGGGGTTACAGGAGATTCATATATGATAAAGTTTTTTAGTCAGCTAGCATTTTTTTCTGACATATTTTGTTCCTCTCTCCTTATTTGTGTGTTTCACCAGGAAGTTATTATTTAGTTTATCTTATTTTTTTTTTATTTTTTGTTCCCAATTCCATTTAATTTTGGACATTTTTTTTCTCCTCTTTTTTTTCTCCTGTTTCTTCTTAAAAGAAAGCGTTTGCCCTGTGGGTACAATAACAAATTTTACTGCGCAATGTACAAAGTATAATTGTGTATGTAACAAATAAAGATCTTGAATCTTGAATCTTCAAGATTCTCTGCCTACAGATGGTGCCAGAAACAGTTAATGACTTTCAAACAATGGCCCCTACCCCTCCCCCTCTCTTACAGTCGCTATTCACATTGTAATGTGACATTCTGAGGCTGAGAAGCCACAGAGAGAAGACTTTATTTACCAAAATATTCATATAAAATCAGAAAATTGTCTTAAAAATCTAAAAAAAATACAGAACAATTCTTGTATCTTAAGCTACCTACCCTCATCGTATTTTTTGGCATTTCATTAATATTTTCAATGGAAAAAAAACTTTTTATACAGTTGCTCTAGCACAAATATACATAAAAATATTTGCAGAAATTCAGTACATGCCTCTAAAATTCTCAAAAAAATCATGAGTCATGCTTGCATATCCAGCAACATTACTACTAAATTTGGTGACTCTATTTGAAAAATTAGGTGCCATAAAAAATAAGTTACACTGCCAGAATTATGCCCATCGGTTACATTGGACATTTTGAAAAATATAGAGTGGTGGACTTCTGAATTGACCATATGTTGCAGTGTATGAAATGTTTGGTTGAGTGAAAGGAACATGATCCTTCAGTCTTAGCTTCTTATGACCAACATGTGATTTTTTATGAATTTATTTCATTTGCGTGCGACAAAACCATCCACTTCCTGTTTGACGATGAACAGCACTGGCACCGTTGGACGTGCATACACGAAATTGTACATCATGAATGAGCACCCTTCTGACTTCAGTCTGACCGCTTCTCAGGCTGATACGATGAAGAGGAAGGTAAATAATGGACATAATAAGACAAAAATCATATTCCTATGACCAGATGGTGGCGCTATGGAGTTCATCCAAGATTGTCATATACACTTGTTCAGGGTGGAAGAATCATCAGACATATTGATTTTGGTGCAGATTGAACAATGCATGTGCAAGTTATAACAACTTTTCCATTCGTGGCGAGACATCAAACTTCGCCGTACTATCACAGCCACGCCCTTTGATAAAAAGTTACAGTTTTCACTGTCAGTCATCTTCAATGTCTTTACTACTGATTTGAACTGGTTTGAGGTCTGTCGGCTCATCACACTCGAAGCAGGGATGCCTAATGCAAAACTTGACATTTCCTGTTGCCAATAGGTGGCGCTACAACGTTTCCTAAATCTGATAGCTGCTATGTGATAAGGATGGGACTACGATCATACTGATCCGTTTTGGACCAGATTAAACACTTTATGGCCGAGTTACAGCCCATTTCTCTTTCATGGCGAGTCTTCGAAATGACATCAAACTTCGCCGCGTCACTACAGCCACGCCCTCTGGTAAAAAGTTATATGCTTCGCAAACTTTCTTCGGCCATGTGTCTAGATTAGAACAAAACAAGTTTGGAGTCAATCGGACCAAATCTCTGGGAGGAGTTCGTTAAAGTACGAGGCCTGGAAATGACCAAAACATTGGAAGAACTGCATGTTCCATTAAAAATAGCGGACTTCCTGTGGGAGTTAGAGCAGGGGTCCATGAGACTTTTTTGTAGGTCTGAGGATGATACATCAGTCACACAAAGTTCATGTCTGTAGGTGGAAGCATATCGAGGGGCTCGTCGTTTTAAAAAAACAAGGTGGCGCTATTGAGCCACTTTTGTGTGCCCATGCGCAGCACCCATAAAATATGTAAATTTCGCAGACAATGAATACGTGTGCAAAATCTCGTGAGTTTTCGAGTATGTTAAGGCCCCCAAAAAGGCGATTCATTTCGGAGAAGAATAATAATAATAATAATAATAATAATAATAATAATAAACATTCGAAATACAATAGGGTCCTCGCACCCTCGGTGCTCGGGCCCTAATAAACATTCGAAATACAATAGGGTCCTCGCACCCTCGGTGCTCGGGCCCTAATAATAAACATTCGAAATACAATAGGGTCCTCGCACCCTCGGTGCTCGGGCCCTAATAAAACATTCGAAATACAATAGGGTCCTCGCACCCTCGGTGCTCGGGCCCTAATAAACATTCGAAATACAATAGGGTCCTCGCACCCTCGGTGCTCGGGCCCTAATAAACATTCGAAATACAATAGGGTCCTCGCACCCTCGGTGCTCGGGCCCTAATAATAATAATAAACATTCGAAATACAATAGGGTCCTCGCACCCTCGGTGCTCGGGCCCTAATAAAATAAATTCGAAATACATAGGGTCCTCGCACCCTCGGTGCTCGGGCCCTAATAATAAACATTCGAAATACAATAGGGTCCTCGCACCCTCGGTGCTCGGGCCCTAATAATAATAATAATAATAAACATTCGAAATACAATAGGGTCCTCGCACCCTCGGTGCTCGGGCCCTAATAATAATAATAATAATAATAATAATAATAATAATAATAATAATAACATTCGAAATACAATAGGGTCCTCGCACCCTCGGTGCTCGGGCCCTAATAATAATAATAAACATTCGAAATACAATAGGGTCCTCGCACCCTCGGTGCTCGGGCCCTAATAATAATAATAATAAAAAAACATTCGAAATACAATAGGGTCCTCGCACCCTCGGTGCTCGGGCCCTAATAACAATAATAGGTCGCACCTCTGCTCGGGCCCTAATAATAATAAACATTCGAAATACAATAGGGTCCTCGCACCCTCGGTGCTCGGGCCCTAATAAACATTCGAAATACAATAGGGTCCTCGCACCCTCGGTGCTCGGGCCCTAAATAGGGACTCAGCAAGTACAATGGCAGTATATCAGTGTACTCGTGGTATACTTTAAGCATACAAGAAGGATATACCAAGTACATTGATAGTATATAGATGAATGTACACTAAGGGACTGCAAGTGGGCGTGTCGTGTTTTTTTTTTTTTTTTAACTGCTCTGGTGTTCAGTGGAAAAAAACAGACTTGTAACCTCAGACGTCCTTAAGAAGGAAATCAGCGACCGTGAGCATCACTTCACTTCAGCAGACTCGTTCAGGCACCACTTCAGAGCTGAGGATGATGAACCCCGGTTACCCAGCAGGTTACTCACCTGAGGCCGTTCCTCTGGACAACCAGAGGCACGACCTGCTCCCCGGACATCCAGAGGCTCCGAAGACGGCGGTCCAGTACACCACTGTCAACATGTCAACCGAGCAACCCAAGGACCACATCGTCTGGTCTCTCTGGTGGTTTGTCTTTGGAAACCCTTGTTGCCTCGGACTGGCAGCTCTCATCTTCTCCATCAAGGTAAGTTTCAGTTTTCACTTCCATCTGCTGAGCTCCTGCAAGAGACCCCTTAGCAAAATGTAGTATATTTAAGTACATTTTCTAAAAGTATACTTGAGTATAAATACAAGTATAGCAAGTATACTACAGACCATAGACTTTAAGTGTTCTGGAAAGTATACAGATTTTATTCTTTTTCTGACTAAATTGGAACATTTTAAGTTTATAAAAGTATACTTAAAAGTTTATTTTAATTTTGCAACAGTCTACAACAAGTACATTCATCTATATACTATCAATGTACTTGGTATATCCTTCTTGTATGCTTAAAGTATACCACGAGTACACTGATATACTGCCATTGTACTTGCTGAGTCCCTATTTTTAGTTTATTATTGTATACTTTAAGTTTGCTTGGCATATTACTTGTAGCTTACTATTTATACACTGGAAATATATTCCTTAAAGTTTACTTTTACTGTATGTACACAAAAGTGTGATGCATTTAAAAAATCACTCACAAGACAGAATATTGAAAACACGGTGAATATATTTTCAAATATTTGGAACATTTCAAAAGCAGACATATGAATTTAAGTCCTTCGTTACTGGAAAAAATGAAAGGAAAAAGTACAAATAAATAACTGGATAGAGAAAAAAAACTGCACTTTCATGACTTTTTTTCATTAAATTGTTTATACTTTTAAGTGAAAGCCAAGTATACTTCACTATACTATTAAGTAGGTGAATAAAATATAGTTTATAAAAAGTCACCATCAAGTATACTTCCTAATTTTTAGTAAATAGAATAAACTTTTTTGCTAAGAGACCACAAAGTGCTGCAGGAGACGATGAGACTGAAGTCAGCGTTTTTGAAGGTGACCTCTTTATGTTCCAGGCCAGAGACCGGAAGATCGTTGGAGATCTGTATGGTGCTCGGCACTACGGCTCCACCGCTCGCCGGCTCAACATCGTGGCCACGGTCCTGGTGTCCCTCATCGTCATCATCACCATCATTACAGTCAGCGCTTCAGCAAGATAGGCCACCAGTTATATGAACTATAATCATAACTACGGATACAGAGGATAAAGTTCTCCGTGTGAAGACTTGTCCACCACATTTCCTTGTTTCTGTGCTGCCCTCACAACGGCAGCTCTAACTTCTTTTTATTTTACATTCTTCAGCAAAAGCATTTATTTTGGTGTCACAAAAATGTGACAAGGAGCTTTAAAAGTCAGCCTTCCTGTTAGTAGGAAGGCCTGTTTTTTTTTTTTGCATGTCTAGCATATAAATGTATCTTTGTATATCTGCTGTGTTCAGTGAGCCAATATGACTTAGAAAAAGTTGTGTTTTTTGTGCAACATGCGCTCTCAGAGAGCTGCTGTTAAAGGAAACACCAACCGAAGTGCTCAACATAAGAACATACGTCCATCTTCTTTATCATTATGCATAAAAAGCTTCCTTTCAGTGCATCCTGGGTGTTTTCTCTGTGCTTAAATGTGTCTTAAAGTTTGTACACGTGCTACTATTATATTTTATCCACAAACTGAATTGTATTTTTAATCATACGTGAATGATCCAGCTGATGAGAATAAAGGATGAAACAGGAGATGGAGTGTATTTTATTTTTCTGAAGGATTTGAGTTCCACCTCAGTGAAACCATTAAATTGCTCCTACATCAACTTAAAAAAAAAAAAAAAAAAAATATAATATATAATATATATATATATATATATATATATATATATATATATATATATATATATATATATATATATATATATATATATACATATATATATATATATATATATATGGTTGCAATATTCAGGGTTGCAGCAAAAGAGAGAAAAAAAGCTTAAAGCTGCACAGTGGTGGAAGAATTATTTAACTTTCTCAAACCCGTCTTTGGTGGTTGCTTCTTTTATACCCAGTCCTGGCGCCCTCACCGGTCACCAACAGAAGCTGCCTGAATATGTGAACAGAGGGGTGTACTACGAAGTGAGATTAGAGGGTTAGCAGGGTGTGTTGAGTCTAAAGCCAGGATTTCCAGTACCACGAAGGTGGCTCTCTTTTAACCTGGCTAGATCACCATGGTAACTTACTCTGCAAGCTTAACCTGGTCCAGAGCAGGTTATGTGCAGAGTTTAGGCTCAAATTGGCTATAAACAAGCGCCGCCCTTTCACTTTCACCAAATCCCAAACCCAATACGTTACATTTGTAATCTGCTAGAGCCATATATTGGCTGCGCCACCAAACGCAGCCGTGCGCTCACAGTAGCGCAAACAGTGTGCGTTTCTTGGCGTCTCTTTGCCACGGGAACCTACATGCATTCAGTTGGTGATGCAGAAAATCTGAGCCAGAATACTGGAATAAAGGTTGTACTTGCTCTTACTGAACTGCTGAATATGTTTGTAGTATTCCCTGGCCATCTGCCCACGCTTCAAATAAAAGAAGCGTTTTACTAAATCGCAGGTAACATAAATTGATAGTCCATTATATTGATAATCAGTGTGACGTGGAATTTCATGTGAAATGTTTTAATATAATTCATTCATAGGATTCCCCGGGGTGATAGGGTACCTATTAAAGTGGCCAGTGAGTGTGTATAACAGATGATATTAAATCTTAAATTAATTTCACATAGATTTAGCAAAAAACTAAAGTGATTTTCATTTATCATTCATAATGGGACAGTCAGACCTACATAATGTTTAAATCTGCTGCATTAACTTTAAAGTTTAAGCGCTCTAAAAGAGGGAGGGAGATTAATTAAGGTGCATTAAGTGGTGAAATAAATATAACTTACAAATTTACACGATCTGCAATTTTTTGCCAGCACTCCTCTCTGGCTTTATTCGCACCTACAGTGTTTCTTTTGGCCGTAAAGATTTCTTTGAAATCCTCATAGCCCTGCATTATTAAAACGTGCTCCTGGTGACTGAAATATACCGACCGCCATCTATCCATTTGATCTGGAAGAGGCGTCAAATGACGCGTCAAACGCCCCTTTTTATGTGAACGCGCACAGAGCAGAAAGCAGAAAGCTGCGGTTAACAAAGATAGTTGATAACCACCGTCGTGGTACCAGTTATCTCTGATGGCGAGTTTCAGGTTTGTTAAGCCAGCTCACCCAAAGAAAGCCTGGCTGTGTCCAACTTGCTTTGTAGTACAGCCCTCTGGTGCTGTGTTTTTTTTTTTTTTTTGTTTGTTTGTTTGTTTTTTTACCATCTACAAGCTGGTGTTGCATTCGGGGCTTTTTTTCAGACATGACCACTTCCGACAAAGAAGGCAACAAGCCAAAGCAACAGGTATAGATCATTAATTTTATGTCATTTTCTGCCTTCAAACATTACATCTTTGTACATCTGCTGTGTTCAACGAGCCACTGCAGCAGCGCAGTAGTGCACCCTGTTACAGCCGTGGTGCACTACTGCACTGCTGCAGTGGACATCATATAGCTCCAAAGCAAAGAAGCTACACATCTATCCCTTCACCGGTAAAGTGGTGTGGGTAGTGGCCGAAAGATCTGCACAGAGAAGACTGAAGGCACTGATTTGGCGAGAGAGGAAGCATGATGATCTTCTATTATGGTGTTACAAGTGTGTTCTGGAAACTTTTCTTCCTTTGTCTCTCTCAGAATCAGAATCAGAATCAAATTTATTGTCGCCACTGAGCCAGCGTCCCAACACAGCAGAATTTGACTTCCCAGTTCACCGTCCAAGAGAAACATACAAAAACAACACAACATATGGACAGGAGTCCACAGTCAACAGAGTATATTTGTTAAAATTTTCCAGTCACAGTGAAGACGGTCAGTGAAGGCACCTAAAATAATTTCCTCCTTACCTCCTTCTGTTAACTCACGAATTCAAATGGGTGTTAATTCCTCGCACTCTCAGACAACAAAAAAGAGATCAGGGCGGTAACTGACCAGTTGGTGGCCATATGTGGGCTCAGGTTTATTACCACCATTAGAGATTTTTGGCTGTGGAGGTGAAATGTTGCCATCTCTTAGTGAATTTAATTCATAAAAAGAAAATAGAACCTGTAAGTGCAAAAGGAAAAAACAATAAATAGGCAAGTAGACTTTATAAAAAATAATCAAATATAGAAATGTTATTATTAGTTGTAGTTGTAGAGAACCTGCATTACTTGCATTTTAATCTCTGAGGTTACTATTTTCAAATAGTTCCAAATAAATGTTGTAAACCTAGATGTCACTTTATGGTAGTCATCTAATTTCTGTGATTTTTTTTTTCTTTTGGCGGGGGGGGGGGCTCACAATAGAGGGCCCCAGATTGGCCAGGGGCAGACCATGTGGTCTGGTCCCTCTGGTGGTTTTTCTATGGAAACCCTCTCATCTTCTCCACCAGGGTAAGTGAGTTTCTCTGGAGTTTTGACTTCCATCTGCTGAGTTCCTGCATGTGACCACAAAATTCTGAAGAGGTTTTAAAAAGGAAACCTCAGAAAACCAAAAACATCACTCATCCAGCAGGAGGCTTTAATTCCAGTTTCTCCAAGCAGAACAAAGCGATCAAAGGAGTCAAGTGATGGCAGCTGTGCTGCTCTCACTGTTGTAACTTCTGCTTTAACTTTTACATTCTTCAAAAAAAAAAAAAAAAAACACTGGGTTTGGTGTCTCAAAAATCAGAAAAAGAGTTCTAAAAGTCAGCTTTCCTGCTGCCAAGAATCCAATCTTTTATTTTAATGTTTTGTCTTGCAGCTGCTGTGTTCAGAGCCAGTGTCGTTGTTGCATCCACGCACCCTCAGACAGATGTTGTAAAAGTGAAAAAAACTAAACTCGGTTTTAATCATCGCTCATGGTCAGATGCAGTGTTGTACCTGAACACGTTCATTGAACGAAAGTTCACGAACTAGTTCATATTTTGTGTGAATGTGAAGTGAACGCTCTTTCTTATGGCAAGCCACTGGGGCCAAAGATCGCCACATTAAGGGCGCGTGAATTATAAAACGGCGTAAAATGCGGCATTTTTGAAGGGAAAACGCCATTAAAACCGCCGTTTTGCACGCCAAAAATGGCGCAAAAGATGCCATTCCCTTGAGCTTCGCTAAACGGTTAAAGTCCAGCAAGGTTCCTGTAGTTTTTGTGTGTTTGTTTTCCAGGGGGGGGGCTCACCGGCTGTCAATCTGAAATTTTCACAGTGAATGCAGAGAATTCAGTTTAAAATAAGTTTATATTTATATTTTTGTTGTTATTGTCATTATTATTGTCATATGTTGTTTTTACATGATATTAACGTCATGCTGTTGAAAATTTTTCCAGACCTCTGCTCTTCAATGGAAAGTAGATGTAGACCTTTGAAAAATACCTTTGACCTTTGAGAACCCCAGCTATAGTGACTGAACAAGTCCTTGAGTCGTTCTGGCTGCTGGTTGGATGGCTGGTCTACTGGTTTATCACAGATCCTACCATGCTGGGCTGGGATTTCAGTTTTCAACATGACGTTCAATCCACAGATTTAAATGCTTGTGCATGGACTCAAATTAATGCTGTGCCAAACCCGATTTTTTAGAAATCCCACAGGTGCTTCAAATAAAGTTGATGAAGCCTGGTTTTGCCAGTAGGGGGCGTTCAAATCTCATCTTCTCAATTTAGTTATTTTAAATTGGAGATGGACTTTTGATTCATTAAAACCCTTCTTGTTTTATCCTGATGTGATGCCTCAAATTCAGAACACAAAATATTTAAAAGTATACTGCGAACCCACACTTTTCTTATAATTGTCCTTACTTTTCTCCGACTTCAGTGCAAGTATACCTAAAGCATTATACTGTAACCATAAGTGTGTTGGGAAACAATGCCAGATGTGATCTTAAGAGTGTCCAGGAAAAGCGGGGTCTCCAGCCAAAGACAGTTGGAGGAGCCCGTACACTGGTATGTGTCTGCCAGAAGAGATGTGGCAATATGTGAAGGTTATGTAATTGTTGTTTTCATGAGAGTATAAATATGTCTGACTCAGAAATAAAGGGGTCTTCGCATTTCCAAAGCTTGTCGAGTCTTTTTCGAACCACAACATAATTGGTGAAGCCAGCCAGGAAGAGAGAAGAGGGATTCATGCGTGGTGCCTTTTCTGCTCTGAAGCCGGCTCTTTAAAGACAGGTAAGAGGATTCTTGTCAAAACATGCAGTCTTGCACAGCGTGGGGTGTCCCTATCCTCTCTCTCTCTCCTGCAAAGTGAGGTGGGCTCTCGTGTATGGACATATAAATAAAGAAAAGACTGCTGGAGGAACTTTTATGGCTGATACATCACTAGCATCTGCCACTATTATGGCATGGACATATGAACTGTTTGTTTCTCATGCTGAAGATGATGTTGGAGGAGACAAAAAGGGGGGAGCCATGGGATCTGGGTTCTCCGTGGCTGTCTGGTGTTGCTGGGGGAAGGGGGTGGAGCCATGCTCCGTGCATTTGCATGTTCACTGGTATGTGATGCTGATGGGTCACTGTCTGTCTCATCCTTAGTTATATGAGTAGACTGATTTTTACTGATTCGGACAAACCATACTTATCACTAATACGAAGGTGTTATTGACATTTTTTCCTTTAAAAAGAGAGGACATAGGGAAATAAAGAAGAGAAGAATGCATCAAAAGAAGGAAAGGAAGGAAGTGAAGTGTAAATGCTTGTAAATGCATGATAAGGCTTTGTATGGGGTGCCGAATGTAAAAACTTGATTAGAGTTTTCAAACTGATATATTTTCAATATTTAGCTCATTTTCTTCACATTTAGCTTATTTTACACACATTTGAGACATAATTTATTTCAAAATTTGGTTATATGTGAACGAAAAGGAAATGTTAAATCTAAATCTAAATGTTAAATCTAAATGTTAAATCTAAATCTAAACGTCAAATGTTAAATCTAAATATTAAATCTAAATCTAAATGTTCAATCTAAATGTCAAATGTTCAATCTAAATGCTAAATCTAAATCTAAATGTTAAATCTAAATCTAAATGTTGAATGTTAAATCTAAATATTAAATCTAAATCTAAATGTTAAATCTAAATATTAAATCTAAACCAAAATGTTTAATCTAAATCTAAATCTAAATGTTAAATCTAAATATTAAATCTCAATTTAAATGTTAAATCTAAATGCTAAATCTAAATGCTAAATCTAAATTTAAATGCTAAATCTAAATGTTAAGTCTATATCTAAATGTTAAATCTAAATCAAAATTTTAAATGTTAAATCTAAATATTAAATCTAAATCTAAATGTTAAATCTAAATATTAAATCTAAATTTAAATGTTAAATCTAAATGCTAAATCTAAATTTAAATGCTAAATCTAAATGTTAAATCTATATCTAAATGTTAAATCTAAATCTAAATTTTAAATGTTAAATCTAAATCTAAATGTTAAATGTTAAATGTTAAATCTAAATATTAAATCTAAATCTAAATGTTAAATGCTAAATCTAAATGTGTCGCCGCGTGTAAAGCTAATTATTTAGAGAATTTGCTAATGTCCCATGCCCCGTAAAGTCTCACAGCCGCACAACCACGCCCACACCACTGATCAGGATCAATGGGAAGAGGGCTTGAAGGAGAGTCAGGACTCAGACATGGTCGCCTCCCTGCCTGTGGAAGACATCGAATGATGGGGACGGTACCGGCTGAACTACCCCTTGAAGTGCAGCCCGCACACCCGCCAACACCGCCCGTTCGATGTCTTCCACAGGCAGGGACCCATGTCTGAGTCCCGACTCTCCCTCAAGCCCTCTTCCCATTGATCCTGATCAGTAGTGTGGGCGTGGTTGTGCGGCTGTGAGACTTTAACATAGTCGAAGGGAAGAAGAGGGAAAAAGTGAATTACTACCCAGTTCTTTTCACCGTAATGGTTTAATAACACAGTTGGGTCCCACTCCAGGTTTCCCTGTAATGTTTAATCCGAACATTAGGCTTTTTTCCTTGCCAATGTGTTCTATTCAATTCAATTCAATTCCATTTTATTTATCTAGCGTCTGTTACAATGACAATTGTCTCTAGGCGCTTTACAGAGACCCAGAGCATGACCCCCGAGCAAATATCATTAACTAAGATTATATAATTAAATCCAATCAATGATAATGGCAGGTAAAAAACTCCCACGTAGGGAGAAAAAAAACCTTTATGCCAAACAGAGGCAAGGAAAAACTCCACTTTAAGAGGAAGAAACCTTGAGCAGGACCTGGCTCATATGGGGGGACCTTCCTGATGAAGACCAACTGGGTAGAGAAAGAAAAGAGGGGAGACAGGACAGAGAGAGGACGGAGAACACAGAGAGGATGGAGGACAGAGAGAGGAGAGCACACAAATGACTAAATACAATGGCCATATAAACATAAATATAAACAGATGGAGGTAGCAGCACTGGGATGAGATGGCCAGAGGACCAGGTCGCCGATCAACACGCCAGTCGGCACCCAAACACAAGTGGAGGAAAACCCCGGGATGGACAGAGGATGGAACTGCAAGTCAGCATGAAACCCAGGAAACTCTGGCCTGCAAATACACAGAAAGAAAAGGGGGGCAAAAACAGCACAACAAACCACAGGAAAGCAAAGAATATGGAGCACAGTTTCAGTAACAAGGAGCTCCCAAATAATTATAAATGAGCTGGAGGAGAAGGAAGGGAAGAAAAAAGGGAAGAAAAAGGAGAAAAGCAGTGGAAACACCACTCAGCAGATCATGTTGGCGTCTCCCTGTAGCGTAGGCCTATAGCAGCATAACTATGACGAACCTGTGATTAAGACGAGCCTACTCTAGTCTTAGCTACTACTACTGCTATAACTATTAGCCCCTACACACTATAGTTTAGACTAACTGTAGGCTTTACTCAGTAGTCGAGTTGTAAAAAAATTCAGGGGGGATGGTCAATGTTTTTCACTTAAAAAAAAAAGTGGCAGGGGCAGGGGTGTAAATTCATTATCAAAACAAAACACTGTAAATAAGACTTCTGAATCCTCTCAAATCAAGACAAAGCCAAGTTTATTTTAAGTGCAAAATCATAACAATTATCTCTTTTTTGTGTTATTAAAGACAGTACAGAACTACAGAAAAACTCTCAACATTTTACAATACTTTTCCTTTTCTCCCCTCTGGTGCACAGTTTTTAGTTTCTCAGTTTCAAGTCTCAGTATCTCATAGCAGTTTCCAAAGACTGTCGTAATCATGTTTTTTGTTGACAATTTTTCGTGTTCTTGATTTCTGATTGTTAGCTAAGCAGTGACTTTGAAGATTAATAGATTAATGTGCCTTATAGCCACTGAAATAATGAGCTACATACTAATAGGCCTACGTATGAATTGAAAAGGGTAAGTGTGTAAACTAGAGGTTGCACTAGACTTTTTTTGCAATTGGTCATTTTGACAGTCATGAAAATTTTATTATCAGTTTCTACATTAACAATTATTTAATTACAGTAAAAGATTACTAACAGTCTTCAGATTTTTCAATTATTGTGAGGGGAAAAAAAGTCAATTACAGGGAATCCCCAGTTAAAATAACCCCTGGTCTAAACCCTAAAGGTTTAATAATCAAACCTGTACCTTCTGCTCTTGATCCTCCTGCTTCCTGGCCATGGCTTTCCTCTATGTGAAGAAAACAACATTATGGGGTTTGATAGAATGTGCAGACATGTCATGCTAAAAGCACATGACCTTGCTCTTGGATAATAGACAGAATGTACAGTATAGGTTAAAATCACATTTATCATATCCACTGTAATATTAAATTACAGGCCACAGCAACAGGCCCCCACTTCACTTATTTTTATTGCCTGACGAGCCCTATTGATGAAAATAATATAGCCGTGTGAAGAATATTTCATCATTAATTCTGGTCAAATATTTGAGACAAACTCTTGTCTAATGCTAACAGTAAATATCTGTTTTACGTTTGCCACGCTCATAAACCAGAATCTAACGTGACTGAATGACAAGTCCTGTGTTTCATCAAGCTAGTTAACAAGAGAGATGAACGTTAACGTGAGTTTGTCTCAGCTAGCTTGCAGGCTACACAGCAAGCTTGGAAAACTAGCTGTGTTGTTATTGTGCAACCTGTGGTGAGTCTGGAGACTTTTGTATAGATTAATAAAAAGTAGTGATTGAGATTCTTGATTCATAGCTCACCTGTCATTTGAGTCTTTTTAAAAAAAAACTCCCTGACATTTTGTTGTCCAGCCGCTCGTTTCCTCATGCTCACGTTGCAGTGCAGTCAATCCTCAATATGTCGCTCTGCGCAGCAGCTCGTGCCGCTTCCTCAGGCATCAATTAACCAATTGAAAATAACAATCATGTTGCGTCATTGCATGTTCGCGTGCCCCTGTGCCCTCAGATTTTATTATTTCTTTTGCTCAACATGCGAACTACTTTCTAATGATGAAATAATTATAAGTTATATTCCCAACATTTACTGTAAAAAGGGGAGGGATGGAAAGGGGGGATGGCAGTTTTACAGGGGGGATGATTTTGATCGTTTTTATTTCAGGGGGGATGCCATCCCCCCTCATCCCCCCTCAACTCGAGTACTGGCTTTACTGAACAGAAATGTTTTCAATTTAATTTTAAAAATGGAGATGGTGTCAGCCTCCTTAACCCAAACTGGTAGCTGGTTCCATAAAAAAGGTGCCTGGTAGAAGCAGGCCCGTCCTCCAAAACTACTTTTAGATATTCTAGGAACGACGAGTAATCCTGCACTCTGAGAGCGAAGAGCTCTATTAGGAGCATAACGTGCTATCAAGTCTTGTAAATAACGAGGAGCTAGGCCATTAAGGGCCTTATATGCGAGAAGCAGAATTTTAAACTCAATTCGAAATTTCACAGGAAGCCAATGGAGGGAGGCTAACACGGGAGAGATGTGATCTCGCTTACGGATTCCTGTCAGCACCCTCGCTGCTGCGTTCTGGATTAATTGAAGGCTATTCAGCCATCTTTTTGGACATCCTGCATTACAATAATCCAGTCTAGAACTAACAAACGCGTGGATTAATTTTTCGGCATCACCCTGGGAGAGGATGCTCCTAATCTTGGCAATATTTCGGAGATGAAAAAAGGCTGTCTCGCAAACCTGATTAATATGCTGCTTAAATGACATATCCTGATCAAAAATGACTCCAAGGTTTTTCACAGCTGTGCTGGAAGCCAGCGTTAACCCAGTTAATCCATTCCTCAGGTGTTTGGGACCAAAGACAATAACCTCTGTTTTATCCGAGTTTAGAAGCAAAAAGTTAGAGGACATCCAGGACTTAATGTCATTAAGACACCCTTGAAGTTTAGCCAAAGGTTTTACTTCCTCTGGTTTCATAGATAAGTACAGCTGCGTATCATCAGCGTAGCAATGAAAGTTTATGCCATGGCTCTGGATAATTTTTCCCAAGGGCAACATGTATAAAGTGAAAAGGATTGGTCCCAGAACTAGACCCTGTGGGACGCCATAGCAGACCCTAGTCCATGTAGAAGACACGTCATTAACATGGACGAACTGGAAACTGTCAGATAAGTATGACTTAAACCAGCCTAATGCTGTCCCTTTAATTCCAACAGTGTGCTCTAATCTATGCAGCAAAAGGCCGTGATCAACTGTATCAAAAGCAGCACTGAGGTCCAGCAGAACAAGGACAGAAACTAATCCGTTGTCTGAGGCCATGAGGAGGTCGTTGGAGACTCTAATCAGCGCAGTTTCTGTGCTATGATGAATTCTAAACCCTGACTGAAAGACCTCAAATAGATCATTTCTATGCAGGTGTTCTCCTAACTGGCTAGCAACTATTTTTTCCAGAATTTTAGAGATAAATGGAAGGTTGGACATTGGTCTATAGTTTGCCAAGATGTCCGGGTCAAGGGATGGTTTCTTGAGCAAAGGTTTAATGACTGCAACTTCAAAAACCTGTGGTACATATCCTAATTGTAAAGATAGGTTAATCTGATCCAAAATTGATATATCAATAGAGGACATAACATCTTTGAGCAGCCGAGTCGGGATGGGATCCAACAGACATGTAGATGGTTTAGCTTTACTGATAGTTGAGGTCAACTCAGAGAGGCCCACAGGAGAAAAACAGTCCAGAGTCAAATCAGAAACGGAAGAGATCAACGAAGCTGCAGGGATGTCCACAGCCGTCGACAGTTGGTCCTGGCCAATCTCATCTCTAATTTTGATTATTTTCCCACTAAAAAAGCTCATAAAGTCTTCACTACTGAGAGTAGCAGGAATGCATGGACCAACAGAGTTGTGACTCTTTGTCAGCCTGGCTACAGTGCTGAACAGAAAACGTGGGTTATATTTGTTCTCTTCTATTAACGAAGAATAATAAGATGTTCTAGCTCTGCGTAAGGCTCTTTTGTAGACTATTAAACTATCTTTCCAGGCACGATGGGAATCCACAGATTTATAGGAGTACCACCTCCTTTCCATTTTACGTGCATTCTGCTTCAGCATGCGAATATGTGAATTATACCAGTGAGCTGAGCTCCTAAGATAAGAAACCCTCTTCCTCAGAAGAGCGACCGCATCCAGGGCTGAATGTAACATATCGGCAGTATTGTTAACAAGGTAATCAATATCTGCCGGAGTAAAATTCAGGTTGTTGCCCTCAGCTATTCTATCATATTCCACCATAGGGAGATGAGAGAGAATGACCTCCTTAAAATTATTTACAGCATCTTCAGAAAGACATCTGCTGTAATGACACGTTTCATTTTCTGTTTTAATGCCACAAATGCTGAACAGCTGCTACTCCTCCACCTTGACCCGTACTCTGGGGAATATGATAATTATTATAACCTGGTGGCGTAGCCTCATTTAAGCTCACATACTCTCCCTCTTGTAGCCATGTTTCTGATAAGCACAAGACATTGCAACGAATCTCAGTAATAAGATCATTGATTAACAGAGACTTAGAGCCAAGAGACCTCACATTCAGTAGTCCACATCTAACTACAAGTTCTCTTGGCTCCACGTGTCTGACAGTTTTTATTTTTATCACATTATTTTGGTTAACGCCTCTATCACAGCGCGCTAAATAGACTTTTGGAGGACGGGGAATTGACACCAATTCTATGTTTTTGTTCAGCACCATGTTAACATTAGCAGCTACATGGTTGATTTCTCTATTTTTAGTGGTCGGGGGCGGTCCTCGAGAAGCAGCAGAGAAGCGTGTAAGACTGCAGCTCTGCATCCTGGCCTCCACCCTGGATTGTCAGGGGGAGCGTCTAAGAGAATCGGCCAAATTCCTAGAAATAAGAGCTGCACCATCCCGGGTGGGATGAATGCCGTCTCTTCTAATCAGACCAGGTTTTCCCCAAAAATCCGGCCAATTGTCAATAAAGGCCACGTTGTTTTCTGGACACCACCACGACAACCAGCAACGGAGAGATGACATGCGGCTAAACATATCATCACTGGTCAAATTAGGAAGGGGACCAGAGAAAATTACGGAGTCCGACATGCTCTTTGCAACATTACACACCGACTCAATATTAAGTTTAGTGACCTCCGACTGGCGTAGCCGGGTGTCATTAGTGCCGACATGTATGATAACTTTACTGAACTTACGGTTACTCTTTGCCAGCAGCTTCAAATTTGCCTCGATGTCGCCCGCTCTGGCTCCTGGGATACACCTAACTATAGTCGTGGCTGCCGGCCTCACATAGAGGACTATAGAGTCTCTAATCAGCAGGGTGGGTTTCTCAGCGGGTGTGTCGCTGAGTGGGGGAAAACGGTTCGATATGTGAAGCGAGTGATGGTGTTCCACGTGCCTTTGTTTTGGGCTACGCTTTCTTCGAACCGTCACCCAGCCGCCCTGACTGGCCGACTGCTCGGGTGCTACAGGGGGACTGCTAGCTGCAGTTACCCTAGGCCGCTCCGCCGCTACGTTAGCCTGGCTACCTATCGCCTCTGACTGACTATGATCTAATTGGCGGACCCGCGCCTCTAGCTCACTGAGCCTTGCCTCCAAAGCTATGAATAAACTACATTTTATGCATTTACCACTCTTGCTAAAGGAGGCAGAGGAATAACTGAACATTTCACACACTGAGCAACGGGAGGGGGAAACAGAGGGAGAAGAAGCCATGCTAAGAAGCTAATAAGCTAAAGAGCCGGCGATTAACGGCAGTGAGAATCTCAGGGAAAATGTGCGAAACGGAAACTACGTGCGAGTGCTCAGATTACCATTTACACCAGCAGTATAGAGTTATCACTGAATCAAGTTTTAATTTAAATTATAAAAAGGTTAAAGGAATCAAAAACCGTTCAGCGTTCACCACGTACAGGAAACCACCAACAGGAAGTCTGGCCGCAACATTCAGTGCAGGTGGAGGAAGAAAACATAAACACCATAAACATGAGCACCATGTCACCAAATTTTACATTTAAAGTTAAAATGATTTAAAGTTAGCTTAGGTAGCATTTCAAAGTAGTTTTGTTTTTTTTTTTTAGGGAAGAATCAAAAATTTTTTTTTTTAAAGATCCGCACTCTTTTGCATCTGATTGACTCTAAATCCCAAACTCCCGTGTCCTGATAGTCTACTTGTTGCTGTTTACATGAGCATCTGCTCCGCCCTCCTTGTGTTTGACTGACAGCTGTCTAACTGTCACAGAAGTTCAGAGTAGAAACACTCGCAGCAGGAGGAAGACGGTAAAGATGGTGACTAAGAGGAATCGCTATGAATAATATCCAGTGACAGTGTATTTAACATTATAAAAATGTAATGTTAAATACAAACAAACAAAAACTACAGGAACATTGCTTTAACCAGAGACCTAACTGTTTACAATCTGTGTCACTTCATCACTGCCTCCTCCTGTCTCTTTATAGATCAGACTCTTCTTACTGAGAAAGTAGCATTTAAAATTTGACTAGTTTGTAAATTTTGTTTCTGTAAGTTAACTCAGAGAAAATGGACACAGTACTATTGTCCAGATATATACACTAGCGGGCAGCTTGACAAGCTTATGGAATATGTTTGTTAGGACAATGCATACAATCCTGCAGCAAAGGAGATCAGAGATGGATTTATGTGGTCTGCTCTTACTCTTCACCGATTGGATCATCAAGGTTAACTTTAGTGGCTTTGAAACATAAGGGGCAGGGATAATTATAATACAACAAAACGCCGCTTTTGACATGTGTTCAAACATTCGCAAAACTGCCTTTTTACGAGCGTTCTATGAACGCTGTTTAAGGACCACAGAGAACGTCAGTTTTTACGGCGTTTAGCGAAGCTCAAGGAAACGGCGTCTTTTGCGCCGTTTTTGGCGTGCAAAACTGTGGTTTTAACGGCGTTTTCCCTTCAAAACGCTGCATTTTACGCTGTTTTATAATTCACGCGCCCTTAATGTGACGACCTTTGGCCCCAGTGGCTTGCCGTAATTGAACGAAAGTTCATGAACTAGTTCAAATTTTGTGTGAACGTGAACTGAACTCGCTCTCTTTCTCCTTCACCAGCGTGAGGCATGAACGAGTTCATTTGGGCAGTTGTGAACAACGCTCTTTTAAAGTTCACGCACGGTCAAAACCGTGCCAGGTTTCCAGCAAACCCCATTTAAAATGCACTACAAACGAGCCTGATATGTATCTGAAGAAATCAATCAGACATGGCAACACGGGCTATCGCTTCTGTCACGCTAACAATTGTGTCATCAAATGTTTAAAACAAACAGGAAGATGAAAGCTTCAGTCACCCAGAGCTGGAGGAGTGACCCGACTCCAAAGATTACAGTGTAATCTTTGGAGTCGGGGATTGAAATATTGAAATGGGGGAAAAAAACATTTGTACCTTAAGGACCTGTTTATGCCTTTTAAAAAAGATAATTTGGCAGCAGGTTTTTCCTCATATTTTTAATATACTGTAGAGAGAAGCTGAGATGGAAATTACAGTTTTTGGGCTGTCCCTTCAATGCTAATGTGAACCCTGGTTGGATAAAGATTCTGAATTGGACACTTTTAAAACATTGAGTGACCTGTTTTGTTCATTTTCAAGTTCAAAGATTATAAAAATGAAAGTGATGTTTTTGATTAAGCAACTGCAAGTGGGCGTGTCGTGTTTTTTTTTTTTTAACTGCTCTGGTGTTCAGTGGAAAAAAACAGACTTCTAACCTCAGACGTCCTTAAGAAGGAAATCAGAGACCGTGAGCATCACTTCACTTCAGTAGACTCGTTCAGGCACCACTTCAGAGCTGAGGATGATGAACCCCGGTTACCCAACAGGTTACTCACCTGAGGCCGTTCCTCTGGACGACCAGAAGCACAACCTGCTCCCCGGACATCCAGAGGCTCCGAAGACGGCGGTCCAGTACACCACTGTCAACATGTCAACTGAGCAACCCAAGGACCACATCGTCTGGTCTCTCTGGTGGTTTGTCTTTGGAAACCCTTGTTGCCTCGGACTGGCAGCTCTCACCTTCTCCATCAAGGTAAGTTTCAGTTTTCACTTCCATCTGCTGATGAAGGAGACCACAAAGTGCTGCAGGAGACGATGAGACTGAAGTCAGCATTTTTGAAGGTGACCTCTTTATGTTCCAGGCCAGAGACCGGAAGATAGTTGGAGATCTGGATGGTGCTCGGCACTACGGCTCCACCGCTCGCTGCCTCAACATCGTGGCCACGGTCCTGATGTCCCTCTTCGTCATCATCACCATCATTATAGTCAGCGCTTCAGCAGTAGTTATATGAACTATAATCATAACTACGGATACAGAGGATAAAGTTCTCCGTGTGAAGACTTGTCCACCACCTCGCCTTGTTTCTGTGCTGCCCTCACAACGCCAGCTCTAACTTCTCCTTTTTATTTTACATTCTGCAGCAAAAACATTTGTTTTGGTGTCACAAAAATATGAAAAAGAGCTTTAAAAGTCAGCCTTCCTGTTAGCAGGAAGGCCTGTTTTTTTTGGTTTTTTTTTTGCATGTCTAGCATATAAATGTATCTTTGTACATCTGCTGTGTTCAGTGAGCCAATGTGACTTTAAAAAAAAGTTGTGTTTTTTGTGCAACATGCGCTCTCAGAGAGCTGCTGTTAAAGGAAACACCAACCGAAGTGCTCAACATATGAACATACGTCCATCTTCTTTATCATTATGCATAAAAAGCGTCCTCTCAGTGCATCCTGGGTGTTTTCTCTGTGCTTAAATGTGTCTTGAAAAGTTTGTACACGTGCTACTATTATAGTTTATCCACAAACTGAATTGTATTTTTAATCAAATGTGAATGATCAAACTGATTCAATTCAATTCAATTCAATTCAATTTTATTTGTATAGCATCTGTTACAATGACAATTGTCTCTAGGTGCTTTACAGAGACCCAGATCATGACCCCCAACCATATATCATTTACTAAAATTATAGTATTGAGATACTGATGAGAATAAAGGATGAAACAGGAAACTGAGTGTATTTTATTTATCTGAAGGATTTGAGTTCCACTTCAGTGAAAGCATTAAATTGCTTCTATATCCTCCAAAAAAAAAAAATTTTTTTTTCTTTGGTTGCGACATTCGGGGTTGCAGCAAAAGAGAGAAAAGAAACTTAAAGCTGCACAGTGGAAAACTTATTTAACTTCCTCAAACCCATCTTTGGTGGTTGCTTCTTTTATACCCAGTCCTGGCGCCCTCACCGGTCACCAACAGAAGCTGCCTGAATATGTGAACTGGTGCTGTGTTTTTTTTTTTGTTTTTTTTTTCCATCTACAAGCTGGTGTTGCATTTGTGGCTTTTTTCAGACAAAACCACAACAAAGCAACAGGTACAGATCCTTCATTTTATGTCATTTTCTGCCTTCAAACATTACATCTTTGTACATCTGCTGTGTTCAACTGTGCACCCTGTTACAGCCGTGGTGCACTACTGCGCTGCTGCAGTGGACGTCACATACAGCGCCCTGCGAAACTATTCGGCCCTCTTGAACTTTTCAACCTTTTGCCACATTTCAAATTTTGCTGATGATACGCAGCTGTACTTATCTATGAAACCAGAGGAAACAAAACCTTTGGCTAAACTTCAAGGGTGTCTTAATGACATTAAGCCCTGGATGTCCTCTAACTTTTTGCTTCTAAACTCGGATAAAACAGAGGTTATTGTCTTTGGTCCCAAACACCTGAGGAATGGATTGACTGGATTTACGCTGGCTTCCAGCACAGTTGTGAAAAACCTTGGAGTTATTTTTGATCAGGATATGTCATTTAATCAGGTTTGCAAGACTGCCTTTTTTCATCTCCGAAATATTGCCAAGATTAGGAGCATCCTCTCCCAGGGTGATGCCGAAAAATTAATCCACGCGTTTGTTAGCTCTAGACTGGATTACTGTAATGCGTTGTTAGCAGGATGTCCGAAAAGCTCGCTAAATAGCCTTCAGTTGATCCAGAACGCAGCAGCGAGGGTGCTGACAGGAATCCGCAAGCGAGATCACATCTCTCCCGTGTTAGCCTCCCTCCATTGGCTTCCCGTGAAATTTAGAATTGAGTTTAAAATTCTGCTTCTTGCATATAAGGCCCTTAATGGCCTAGCTCCGTGCTATTTACAAGACTTGATAACATGTTATGCTCCTAATAGAGCTCTCCGCTCTCCGCTCCCTTCCTCCTCCTCCAGCTCATTTATAATTATTTGGGAGCACCCTGTTACTGAAACTGTGCTCCATTTTCTTTGCTTTCCTGTGTTTGTTGTGCTGTTTCTGCCCCCTTTTCTCTTTGTGTATTTGCAGGCCATTGAACCGATTGAACCCATAACTCACCAAATTAAATCCACTAGTAAATGTAGGTAGGAAATGTGAACGTACGCTCGTCTGCCTTGTCCCGGCGTGGACATCACTAGCTTTTGCTTCTAGTCCCGCTTAGCAATGTAACCTCCGAGTACAGATGAATGAAGAATGTTGGTCTGACTGGAATAATGGAACAATCACCTGATTGGTTCTGGACAGGACAGGTCAATGACACTTGACCATCCAAGTGTAATTTAAAGGGCCGGTTTCAGTTTGCTTATTAGGTCAATTATATGATCATTAAAAAAATAGAATAAAATATCCCGACTCCAAAAAAGAAAACTCCTTGGATCTACTCAATTCACGTAGGTCACCCTTTTTGACTTCAAAATGGCGAATTTCGCCAAAAGGTGAGGGATTTTCATGCCTGTGTAAAGTACACGGATTTTACTTTTCTCCGTGTCCGTTTTTGCTTTTCTGCTTGTTTACCTCCCAATTGTCTTCCGGTTCCGCAGCAGCCAGTAACAGACTTTTCAAAACAAAAGCGCGTGAGCAACATGCGTTAACGCGTGATAAAATAAATGTCGGCATAATGTCGCGATAATGACGCGTTAACTTGCCCAGCCCTACAAATAATATGTTTATCCAAAGCTTCAGAATTTTAGAGTTATAAGTTCAGGTTTAATGGCTGTCACTCCAAGTAATGCTAATAAACAAATGTTAATCAAGCATGTAATATAGATTTTTTTTTTCCTGTTTAAAATGCAACCATATAAGTAACTGTAAAATAGCAGAATAAAAGAAAATGTTCATTTTTGCTTTGGAGTTAGTGTTAGTGTTCTTGAATAAGCAATCATAAATAGTTTGTATGTTGTTATGACATTATAACATACTGTTTTATGAGAGAATTTATCAGGTTCGGAGTGGTCGGCTGCACAAAATGAAACACACACACTCGCTTTTGCTAGAATAATGTGTCAATTTATTCCCCACAAATAGCAAGCATTGCACATCACTGACAAAAATCAGGGTTTAAGCCTTAAGTTGTAATTTCTTACCCTACCTTGATACAAGACTGGAGAGCCGGCAGTCTGGCAGAGTGGCTTTTAACCCGGGTGTCCGTACGAAAACCCGCAGCTGACTCTGCCTGAACTTTGGGACTCCCCGTCTTTATAGTGTTTAACAAACATTCTGACGTGCGAAGAAGGGAGGGCCAGTCCCTTCCTGCAAGCTCACACACTTAGTTTTGGCCTCCTGCCATGGAACTCAGTCCCACGGGAACGAGTCCCCATGAGAACGAGTCCCAGACACAGGGCGCATCTCTCCCTAGTTGCATTGTTGATAAATAGTTGAATCAGCAGTCAAGCAGGTGCATAGTTGATATGAAGCAGTAATACATGAGCATAGTTGATATGAAAAGTTGAATCAGGGCATTTCAGGACACAGAGCTCAGTATTTTTCCCTTCATTCCACCTCTGGCCTGAAATGTCCTAATTCAAAGCCTAGGACAGTTCAGGACACAGACCTCAGTATTTTTCTCTTCACATATATAGGGAGGAAAGTCCAGCGCCGTTTTTCAGTCCCAGTCCGTCCCTGCTGCACTGTCACATTCAAACTCATGAAACTCTTGACGCACAGGAGAAGTATTCATCCCATTATACCCATCTGCAGTCCTTTATTGTGAGCCTCCAAACTACTTCACATCTCCGCCTGCATGCAGAAGGCCGTTCAGAAATCACTTGACGTGTCTTCTTTTCTTTCTTTTCTTTATCCCCTCGAGTTCTTCACGCCATGGGCAGGTGCGCTCCTGCACTGTCAGTGTGTTCACTGAAGCCCAACAGACTGCTGCTGCCAGGCTGCTTTGATGGTTTCATATTGTCTGAATGATCAGGAACAGAAACCGCTTTGTAACCGCTGCTGTGACCTGCGTCCTTTCTGCCTGTTGAGCTGCTGTTTGCGTCTCAAATCAGCCTGATTTCTAAAATCCTCCCTCTGAGTTAAAAAAAAAAGATTCTGTTCCTTCTGCTTTCAGCCACAGGCAGGAAAGTCAGGATGGGGGGATGAGTTGAAGGAGGATGTTGGGAGCATCTGTTGAATCCTGAAGCAAACTGAGCAGCAGCAACACAACAGAGAGATTAGATATATATACACATATATTTGAGTTATGTTTTTGCTTAAGGAACTGCAAGTGGGCGGATGTTGTGTTTGATTTTCACTGCACCGGTGTTAAGAGGAAGAAAGGAAAAAAAAACAGACTTGTGGTAACCTCAGACGTCCTGGAAAAGGAAATCAGCAATTTCGGCATCAATTCAGGTCAACAGAATCACTCAGGCACCAGTTCAGACCACAGCTGAGCTAAGAGCCATGAGTCCCAGTTACCCAGCAGAAGGTTACCCAACTGAGGCCTTTCCTCTGCCTGGAGAGAGGAATAACATGCTCCCTGGAGCCAGAGGCTCAGAGGACGGTGGTTCAGCACACCTGAAATGATCCTCCGTGGCTCCATCACGAAGGCTGGCGGCCCGCTCCTCCAGACCCAGTTATGCCGGGACCTGCAGTCAATCATCCCGGCCAGCGACGGAGCTCCGCCCTGGGAGCGCCGCCCTTGGACCTCCCCTCTTGCTTCACTCCGGGTGACGTTTCGGTCGCAACCGAAACATTGAAATGAGGAAGTGAGGATGTTTGGAAATGTTGAGGATGTGAGGAAACGTTAAAATGACGATATTTGGACAAAAAAAAGAACATAAAACAATATTAGTTATCATCCAGGGTTAGCAGAAGCTAAGCCAGTCGAGCTAAAACAGCTAGCTTCTTGGCGCCTCTTTACAACATGGACCGTCTGGTTCAGGCAAAAAGAAGCTTCAAAGGCTCTCTGCACGAAGGTATGGATCCACGACCTGCATGGGAGGGGGTGAAATCTTTGTTGGGGATACAGCCTCAGAAGAGCATCATCTGTTTAAATGAGAAGTCTGATTATGACCTGGCAAATGAACTGAATATTTATTCAAATCGTTTTAATGACCAGGATTTTAGCCACGAATTGGCTGTTTTTAAAGGTGCTGTGTTAGAGCCGAACAGCACAGTGGCAGTGCAGGTTGACAAGGAGAGGGTACAGAGGGTGTTCCGGGGCGTGAAGGAGAGGAAAAGTCCGGGTCCCGATGGTATCGGAGGTCGGATTCTGAGGAACTGTGCCGAACAGCTGGCAGACATCTTCTGCTTCATCTTCTCCTGGTCCCTCCAGGTCCACAGGGTGCCCCGCCTGTGGAAGGACTCAATTATCATCCCTGTGCCCAAAAATAAATGCACGAAGGCAGTAAAAGACTTCAGACCCGTGGCACTTACCTCTTTGGTAATGAAGTCATTTGAGAGGATAGTGAAGGACGAT
The DNA here is from genome assembly GCA_018398805.1 of Hirundichthys speculiger. Taxonomy (NCBI): domain Eukaryota; kingdom Metazoa; phylum Chordata; class Actinopteri; order Beloniformes; family Exocoetidae; genus Hirundichthys; species Hirundichthys speculiger. Next base: position 319,748 of record JAGFBZ010000034.1, on the reverse strand, counting down.
ATTATGAACACTGTCCAGGCAAACTTGGACCCTCTCCAGTTTGCGTATCGGCCGGGGAGGGGGGTCGATGATGCAATAATCACCCTTCTCAACATGATTATGTTGCATTTAGATGGTGTCGGAAGTTTTGTCCACCTGCTTTTTATTGATTTTACATCTGCTTTTAACTGCATTCAGCCCCACATTTTAGCCGAGCGTCTTTTAAATTTTAACATTGACAAAGGTCTGGTTCACTGGCTGTTGGATTTTTTAACTGACAGATCACAACGGGTCAGGGTCAACGGCGTTCTGTCTGACGTCCTCTTCTCCTCCACTGGCTCTCCTCAGGGTTGCGTCCTTCTCCGCTCCTTTTTGTATTATATACAAACGCTTGTCGGAGTTTACATGAGAAGCGTCACATCATTAAGTTCGCCGATGATTCTGTGATCGTGTCCCTCCTCAGCCATGACGACCCCGTGCCCGGCCCTGTAGTGGAGGACTTCATTCGGTGGTGCAAATCATCTTTCCTGACCATTAACGTCAACAAAACCAAGGAAATGGCCATTGATTTTAGGAAGTCCCGTGCAACCACCGCTCCCCTGTCCATCAACGGTCTAGCTGTAGAATCAGTCCAGCTGTACAAATACCTCGGGACAATAATTGATGACAGGTTGTCCTTCGATAATCAGATCGATGCCGTGTGCAAAAAGGCCAATCAGCGCTTGTACTTCCTCCGGAAACTCAGGAATTTTAACATTGACACACGTTTTATGAAAATGTTTTATTCTTGTTTTATTGAATCTGTCATGACATTTTCTTTTATTTGCTGGTTCGGGCTAATTACTCTTAAAAATCGCAGCAGACTCCAGGGGATTATCAAAGTGTGCAGTAGAATTGTTGGCACCCCCCTGACAGAAATCTCAGCCTTGCATAGAACCAGGTCCTTGAAGAAGGCAAGACTGGTCTCCTCTGACCCGAGCCACCCCCTGGCATCTGAATTCAGGTTGCTCCCCTCCAGACGGAGATTTCAGATGCCAAAAATAAGAACAAACAGATTTAAAAAATCCTGGGTTCCGGTGGCCATTGGCCTTTTAAATAATGAATAGTTTTTACCCCCCTTTTAAGACATACTGCACTGTGGGCAACTAAGCTAAACTAATTTTATCTCTGTTTCTATTATTTTATCGCTTTTAATTGTCTTGTTCTTATCAGTGTTGTGCATTTTATTGTTGTGGTTATTGTTATTGTCACTGTCTTGCTGCTAATGCACTGTTAATTGCCCCCTGGGGACAATAAAGTTTTCTTGACTATGGATCACATGACCAGACGGTTACCACAGGTGTCAAACTGATCCGTGAAAGGGCCATGTGGCTGCAGGTTTTTGTTCCAACCATGCAGAAACACAGCTGACTAGTTTCATTCAATCAACAAAACTGGTTAAGACCTTTTAGTGAAGACAATCAGTTGATCGACTAAAACAGTGGTTCTCAAACTTTTAATACTGCGTACCACCTGAGAAACTGTTCAGCTCTCTGAGTACCACCATGATGATCAGTTTTAAAATATAGCCATGTATGCCTTCTCAATTAGCTTTAAACACAGAGATGTTTATTTCTTAAAAGTGACCTTTACACTACTTTTAAATTCATTATTTGATTTTCTGTATACAATGCGATTAATCGTGATTAATCGGGGAAATAATGCGATTAATCGTGATTAAAATTTTTAATCGTTGCCCAGCCCTATTTATAATGCATTGTATGTCTACTATTTAAAAACTTTTTAAAAAGTGAAAATGTGGAAAAAATGTGGAAAGTCATGACGTTCCCCTGCGTACCACCAGAGAGCGCTCGCGTACCACCGGTGGTACGTGTACCATAGTTTGCGCACCACTGGACCGAAACCAGTCAGCTGTGTTTCTGAATGGTTGGAACAAAAACCTGCAGCCACGCGGCCCTTTCACGGATCAGTTTGGTTTCTAAGTCGCTGGGAGGAAACAGCAGCTAAGCTCTGACGTACTGACAAACACACTGGATCTGAAATACACAGAAGAAATCTGATTGAAAACATACAGTCATACGTAGGGGTGTGAAAAAAAATCTCTTTGGCAATATATCGAGATTTTCGGTGGCCTAATATAATATGGATTTTTCAGCTCTTAACATCGATTTTTTGGGAAAATTTTATTCTATTTTTTTATTTTATTTATTTATTAAATGTGTTTATGTTTCACCACAGACAGCTGTGGAAGCTCCAGGTCATCCAAGAAGATTTCCGTTGCTCACACAGCAGCAGTAGCAGCAGCTAGGGGTGAGTATTAGCAAGGACATCGCAATACAATATGTATCGTGATACTTGGGTCATTATACAATATCGCGATAACGCGATATCGCGATATCACGATATATTGCGATATTCTACCCAACTGCTATCAAAATTAAAAGTAGAGATGAAAAATCAAGTTGCTGTATATGTTCATCAGATGATATTGATCATTCAGAGGACAAATTGAGTCAAAACTATTTGCTTCAAAACAACCTATTTATTGTTTATTATTAGTGTTTTTGCACATTTAAGTGAATGAATAAATATTATATCGGGCGGCCGATAATCGCGATATATCACCAAATCGGGTTTTTCGCACCCCTAGCAGCAGCAGTCATGGTGATGGGTTTGCAGTGTGTCCTTTGGTCTGATGAGACCAAACCAGAGCTCTGAGGGCTGTGGATGCTGCTTCAGTTTGGTGACCATATACCGTTTCAGGTGGCAGAATAATGGTGTGAGTTCTGCTGCTTCAGGCGCATGCAGGGGAACCGGTTTGGATGAACTGGATCATGAAATAGAAGATTATGTTGATATTTTTAGGAATACAGTGATCCCTTATTTTTCGCAGTTAATGAGGACCGTGAATTGGAGCCAGAGCCCCCCGAGCCTAAATAATGTGCTTAAAATATGTTTAAAAACCGCAAAAAAGTAGCGAAGCACTGCAGCGAAACAAGACAAAGGTTCAACTGTGGTCTTTCTGTTACCTTCACAGCCTCTGGTCTCTGAACTGTAGTAAAGAAACCGCTCTTTCATCTAACCTTGTTTTCATTCTGCCATCCCATGACACACACACTACATTACCCATAAGGCCACACTATTACTTATAAGGCCACCTTCTTAAAGGTGCCAGGCTGGCTCACAACATTTCTTTGCTGCGAGAGAATGCGCACAACATCCTGTGATGTTTCTGTGATTTTTTCTTGATATTCTAAAATATTATATATTTCTGAAAAAAATTTGCGAATAACTAAAACCGCAGAACTTAAAGTGCGAGTTGCGACCAGTCTAGCTTCAGGCCATGGTTTGGTTCTCTAACGAAAACAGTGACCCAAAACAGACTTCTAAATTCATCCAAAACAGCTGGAAGGACACCAGGCTCAGGGTCCTGGGTTGTCCTCCTATAATCCCAGATCTCAGTCCCCACTGAGAATCTGTAGAGGGAGCTCAAGACTCATGTCCACACTGGACTTGGAGGAGCAGGAATGGTTGGAGAATGAGCTTAGATCCCTCAAGAGACATGTGCCAACTGGGTTTGCCAACCAAAAGGATTGTTGTCAGTTGCAAGTTTCACAAGCTTCACTTCTGATTGTCGTCAGAGGGCCAATGACTTTGGTCTTGGCATGTTTTTTTCCTCTTTTAAAGTAAAAGTAAAAGTTTTGCCACATTTCTTTAAGAGAGCCTCAAATTTCGACCCTGACTGTCTCTGCTCTCTCTCTCTCTCTTTCTCTCTCACACACACACACGGACTCAGAAACACGCACACGCGCATCAGACGCAGATGGACAGGCTGTCTCCTGCTGCCTCCCGCTCAGGAGATGAAGGTCGCACTAAAGCGCAGTTGATGATAATCCGCTTTAACGGGTTAATTTGGCCTTTACGGGGATGCAGGTAAACACACCGGAGCCGATAACGTCCGCAGCCTCACACACCGGACACTTTCTGACCGCAGAGCCCTTCCGGAAATTCCTCGCGGCTTTCAACGGAGAGGACGTGGATTTACGCAGCAGCTTCCTCACGATTTGGTTTTTCCTTCTGCAGGTTGCGCTCTAAGACTTCCTTCAGCACACAATGCTTTGTGTAAAGAAGACAGAACTTCGTAGTCACCTGTTTAATCTTTGAATCTAGTTTGGGAATAGGACCAAAGTGTTTTTCTGTCTCCGCTTTTCTTTTGGGGTAACTGCGCGCCGGAGCGCGCGGCGGCTCCGGTGCGGTAAAAAGTCTGCGGAGAGTCTCTGGACGAACATGAGACCGCGGCATGTGGACCAGAGTCCGGCCCGGCCTTCATGAGAGTCCGCTGGCCGCGTTGCTCTGCCTCTGACCGGGTCGGAGATGGCGGCCAACGTGAGCGCGGCGGATGCGCACGCGACGGCAGCGGCGGGACACAACCTGCCGGCGCTCGTGTTCGGCGTGCTGCTCATCGTGCTGATCATCTGCGGGAACGTGCTGGTGTGTCTGAGCGTGTTCACGGAGAAGGCGCTGAAGACCACCACCAACTACTTCATCGTGAGTCTGGCTGTGGCGGACCTGATGCTGGCGGTGCTCGTGCTGCCGCTCTTCGTCTACTCTGAGGTAAGACCAGGGCCGGTTCCGGCTCCCTGGGGGGCCCTGGGTTATATTCTGTTTGAGGGGGAAGAAGGGCTATTTTATCAAAAAATACAGTTAACTGAAGAAGTTCATCACCTTTAAAGCACCACTCAGAAGTCTTTCATTAAAAATGATCCATTTGAAGGGATATTTTAGCATGGACTCCCTGTCAACTACTACAAATCACTTTACAACACAGTGTCACACATCAACAAACCAACTAATGGCTCTGTTGCAGACAAAAGATAACTGCCATGAAAGAATCTTGGGGATGTCTTTCAGCACAGCTGGTGGTCCCACATCCCACAGTGTGATCAGTTGAAGACCAACATCACACTGGTCTTCGACCAAAGACTACCTGATATAATAATCTGATAGAGTCAGACATCCTACGACCCCGTCTACATACTACTAAATTAAATGCAACCTTAAATGGTGCATTCATCAATGTGTTTCAAAGAAAAATAGGAATCCCAAGTGGGCGTCTTCTCCCCAGTGACCAGGAACTCGTTCTCTTCTTCTGCTACTTTTTCTAAAGCATTTCAGTGCACATGAAAGCTACAATAGAGCCGTTGATATTTATGTATCGTTTATACTGTCATCATATACTGATGACTAGAGCTGAGCGATTTTATCAATTCTGCGATATATATCGATATCTTATTTCCCCAGAGCAGCCTTTCTCAACCGGGGTGTCGCGGCACACTGGGGTGTCGTCTGGCTGCTTCAGGGGTGTCGTCAAAAAAAATGACCTATTCTGACATTTCATATACATTACATATAACGTTTCTACTTACAAAATTTTTAGGTTACGAAACACCTCGAAGGGAAAATATTGCCTCTCATTACGAAAGAAATTTCAGGATACGAAAGGCAGAAATCCAGTAGCGCTGCTACTCGCAGCTCCCAGAGTTTACCGAACGTAAACATACTTGTAGCTGCTCTGTATCTCAGTTTTGAAAGCTGTGCGTCCGAGCTGCTCTGCCATTGGCTATTGCTTAGCATCTTCCTGGCATCCCATTGGCTAGGAGGGCCCCTTGTCTGTATGAGCGTAACCCAGCAACCAGGTAAACGAACAATTTTTACCTCCACCAAGGAGGTTGTTTTTGCTGGCGTTTATCTGTCTGTCTGTGTTCAAGATAACTCAAAAAGTTATGGATGGATTTTTGATGAAATGTTCAGGAGTTGTCAGAAATGTGAAAAGGAAGAACTGATTTCATTTTGGGTGTGATCCGGAAGAAATCCTGGATTCTGGATCACTTTCAAATTTTCGATAATTGTTGCGCTTGGTGGTCTGAGCTCTCTGAGTGCTTTTCTAGTTCTAACACTTATTTCTTACGGGTTTTTATGTCATTTCATGTATTATTTATAATTTTTTTTTTTTTTTTTAATTATCGAATTTTGGGGGGCTTGGAATGGATTAGGGCATTAACATGGAAAACACGTCTCTACTTAAGAAGTTTTCAGGTCAAGAAACTACTTCCAGAACCAGTTAATTTCGTAAGTAGAGGTAGCACTGTATAAATATATGAATGCACACATAAATACATACTTTTTGCCTATGGATAAATGAATGAATGAATGAATAAATAAATAAATAAATAAATAAGATACATACTTGGACATGAAATGAATAATAAAAATATGTCTCACATGCCCATTTCCCAATGCTAACAACGTCAGTACGGGGTCAGCGTAAGGTCAACGTGACTGCCCAGTTAGCTTACGTCGTAATATCATTTAACCACTGGAATTTTATTTCACAGATAGCAAAGAGAACTTTTTAGCAGCATCATGGATGGTTTTCTAAAAAGAAAAGCCCCACAGGAGCGGAACATCACAGAGGAGCCGACTTCTTCATCAAGCCTTCATCCACCAGCTCTGAATCTGCTCCATAGGTACCAAAGGTAGCTGCTAGCGATAAGGCTAAAAAGAGGCAATACAAGGATGATGGATGGAAGCAAGCACATCACGGATGAAAAGAAGCTTTCCTGCTGAGGCCTACTCTGGTGCTGTTCAGGTTATTTAAACTAAATAAATGGGACGTATGCATTTACAGTCGGAGCGATGCAGTGTGGTTTTGGATTATATTTTACTCTGGGGTGTCCTGAGATTTTATTCACTTTTGAAAGGTGTCGTGACTGAAAAAAGGTTGAGAAAGGCTGCCCCAGAGAGTATCGATTTTTCAGCCGTGGGTATGGATATTCTAAGCTTCTTAAAAACCCCTGTGTCCCACCTTTAAAAGCTTGCAAGCAACAGTTTGCACTGTTTAAATAAATGAAACTATTTTTCTCAACACATCATTTATTCATTTTGTCCAGCATTTGCAAGCTGCCTGTCAGCCATATAATGTGTAATTGATGACTTTAGTTCAGTTAATTCAAACAAAGTCATTGGATCACTCACAAGATGTCACCAAAATCACTTTGTCCCTTTAAAATCTTTCAGAAAATGATGTAAATGTATTGTAAGATGAATATCGATATATATGTATCGTGAGCCGAATATTATGTATCATATCGTACCGTATCGCGATATTAGTGTATCGCTACAGCCCTACTGATGACGCACTTTTACATCCGCATCAGTCCCTGTAGGAGCCATGTTTTGTGTTGCACCTCCAACTCCCCAGGGGGCAGTGTCTTCATTTTTACCTGAGTGGTGGAGTATAAGAGGTCACTGCCAGTCACACCTGGCACTGATGAATGGAGCAAACAGGAGCAAACAGTTTTCGATTGTACTAGAGCGTTTTTCTTTCTTATGATTAGTTCTCATGTTGCTCATGGATAATTGTGGCTTTGTGGACAATTTAAAAACAGTTTATTCAAAAGGCAATGGTGTCATGTCGTGAAGGACGCTGAAGTACAAGTCAAAACAAAGACCATCAGCAGCCTGTGTGGTGGCAAAAGTGGGCTGGTCCATATAGTTCCTGCGTGATTCGAAAGGGCTCATCGTCTCACAGTCTTGCACATACCATTTTTGACATCATCCATCCATAAACGTTCCCAAATACATGCAGAGAGGTCTAGACCTCCCTCTCCCCAGCCACCTCCTCCAGCTCTCTTGGAGGAATACCAGGGCGTTCAGAGGCCAGCCAAAACATATATTCTCTCCATTGTGTCCTGGGTCTGGCCTGGGGCCTCCTCCCAGTTATCATATCCAAGATCAAGCAAATGCAAATCGTACAGTACAGTCTTGCTACTGTATGCGACCATGCACGACTGCAGAAATCGTGTTCAGGAGCCCAAAGAGACAATGTTGTAGAAGCCACGTAACCTCCACACCTGTAGGGGGACCCGCTGGGCTGAAAAGTGTATGTTTCTTTATGCGGCTTTCAGATGATCTGTTTGCAATAATCTGTTACAATTCAAGAAGAAAGCAGGTAGAACAATAATTTTCTTCAATGTCTGTAAAAATGACTGATGCTCAACATTTATCAGCTCCAACTGGTGTAAGGTATCCGCTGTTTTCCTTGTTGCTATGTCTGAGCTGCATAAAGGAAGTAAACAAAAGGAAGCTCAGCACTGCAAGCTACAGCACTGCAAAAAGGAACCCACACTGCCCGCTTGTGGTCGGGCGTGTAATTACAGCAAAGCGCAAACAGTAGCACAAATTCAAACAACAAAGACGGTGTAATACGTACGTAGACTTGGTGCAACGCAGCAGCATAAATCCGGCTTTACTGACTTTAATGACTTAATAAACTCACAGATTAACAGCAACAGTTCATAGCTGAGGCATAAATGAAATGCTTCACAGGACATGGGCTACCTTAATGATAATACTAGGGCTGGGCAACAATTAAAATCTTTAATCGCGATTAATCGCATTGTATACGCAAAATCAAATAATGAACTTAAAAGTAGTGTAAAATGCACTTCTATTTAAATGTTCTGCTGCCATATGAACTAAAGTGTCATAACATTTGTTGTTCAAACACTTTTAACATCAGCACTTGTCAGTAACACATATTTAATGTAAATCTCATCTTAAAAAATGTAAAATAAAATAAAGCTTATTGCCACTGCCAGGGCATTAATGTCATCCTGTTTTTATAAAAAATAAAAAAAAAGTCTACAAACAAAATCCAACAAAATGATTGTGTCTCAGCACAATCAGAACATTAAAACAGGTAATTTCTGAGGTAACAGCAGAAACCTTTAACGGGGAGTTCAACTTGTCAGTTGTTACAAATAACCTTGTTTCTGTTGAATCCTCCGTCTGGGAGAACTTTAAAATGAAAATGTCCATGTTAAAGTTCAGTAACTTTACCAATCCATGTATCAATCATTCTTTCCATTTTCAGTTGTCAATCAAAAAAAAATTTCATATATTTCAATTTTAGACTTGGATCAAAAATAAGAAATTAAAAAACGGGCCACAGGACTGAATTTGTTTTGTGACCACAGTTGTCCTTATTTCTTCCCACATACTGTATATTGAGGCAAACCTTGCAGCTTGGGGCCCCCATAAGGCCTGCGGGGGGCCATATGCATAGTCTAAAAAAAAATAAAAAAGAATGACTTTTGGTAAGATCCAGTATATCACGCTTTTAATGGTGACTTAAAAAATACAGTCAGTTAATCTAAACATTAAAACAAATCTCCATCGGAGAATGCATGAAAACCCTCTCATTCACGTTAAGGACATTAAGAGATCTCATTACCTATATTATTATTTAAAAAAAAGAGAAAATATCCATCCATCCATTTTCTATACCCGTTTCATCCTTGAAGGGTCACGGGGATCTGCTGGAGCCTATCCCAGCTGTCTACGGGCGAAAGGCAGGGGTACACCCTGGAAAGGTCGCCAGTCCATCGCAGGGCCACACAACCATTCACACTCACATTCACTCCTACGGGCAATTTGGAATTATCAATTAACCTAACATGCATGTCTTTGGACTGTGGGAGGAAGCCGGAGTACCCGGAGAGAACCCACGCAAGCACGGGGAGAACATGCAAACTCCACACAGAAAGGCCCCTGCCGAGGTTCTGATCTTGAATGCAAATGATTTTGTTACTGCAGAGAAAAAGAAATGTAAAGAAGCTGAAGAAAATAGTCACCTAGGTGGTTCTAAACACCTAAATATACACTCTCCAGCAAAGAAAATGTGTTTTTATGTCTCTCCTTTAAACAGAGCTAGGCAGATCGATCCAAATATTGATTATATCGATACCAACACTGGTATTGATATCGAATGATACTCGTGTAAAAAGATCGATATTCTAGCTTTTTTTCTCTCCCACAAGCACTGACTGCTGCAAAGTGCGAATTCATTGAAGTCTGTGTTGCTGTTTCCTCCTTCAGTCCATCAGAGTATCCAGGTAGATCAGAGTGGTCATCTTCATCATCAATTCATATTAACCTTCAAAGTACATGTTTATTTAAATCATATGTTACTGGAGCCAACTCAAAAAACATAATTAAGACCTTGAAATAACCCAGTACATGTCATGTGTCCCATTAAAAGGTGTTATCTAAGATAAAATAACATTAGATAATCCTTTATTTATCCCACAACAGAGAAATTTATAGTTAAAGCAACAGGAAAGTTCACACAGTGCAAACAAAATTATACAAGTGATCAAAGATATAATGTAAGGTGGACTAGAAAAAAACATCATTCAACTCCAAGGAATATTTACAGAAAAATGTTAATTGTGATAATAAATAGGGATGCACAATAACTGTTTTTTTAAACCGATACTGATAACCGATAACACACATAAACCTAAGATCATTACATCAATACTATGAACAAAATCAAAAATAGTTTTGACTTTTTAAATGAACAGATATTTTATTTTTCCTGTGAAAAACTATTGGCAAGCCTCTCAAACATTTTCGTATAGCTATCAAACAAACCTATTTGATATCTCACATTAACTTAAATAAGGTTCATTACTGTGATATAAAAAATAAAAGCTCCTTGAACTGATGGAAATACATGCATCAGAATTACTAATTTCAGATTTTGGCTTGTGGTTCCATTTAAATTAATACCTTTAATTAAAGTAAATGAGGTTCAGCAGTTTTTGTTTTTTATTTTTTAATCTTATTAGGATTAGCTTTAGGTGAGAGGAATGAGGGAGAGGAGAGGAGAGACTGCTGCTGGCTTGCGCACGTTAGCATTAGCTTCCGTTAGCTCACATTAGCACGATTTCAAAACTCCATGGAAGCAATTGTTATGTTGTAGGTGGCTGATCAGGTTTTACGTATTAAAGCTTGTGCTTCCCTCCTCGTAGAATTCACTCGGAGGATTCGTCACAAATAACCACAAAACTATCTTTTTCTGAAACTTTAACGAAGTTCCATGCCATCGCCGCCATGTTTGTTGTGATCAGTACGCTGTGCTGCAGGCTGCATTCAAAGTGTAACGTAAATTTCCATGTTCCCTCATTTGCTAGTTGTTCTTTCAGCCTTTTCTATTTTTTTCTTTTTTATGTGTAACATGTCGGAGAATACTGCGAATATCAATTAAAGTCAGCAACTACCTAAATTATGACCGAGTTAAAAAGTTGTTTTCTGGCATGAGGGAGTATTCTTGATTTTCCTGATTGAGTAATCATTTTTCGGATTATGCCGACGTCACTTGAACATAACATTCACTGCCAGTCATTTAATACTCAGAGGGAGCGAGGCACTGCTGTGTTGACAAATATATATATGTTATCAGGGCTATTCATCGTGATATCGGAGTTATCGGGATGACGTCATAATTTCCTGTTATTGGCCCGATAGTTATCGTGCACCCCTAATAATAAAGTATTTTGCTGTCACCTAGAAAGTTTGCCAAAATTGTATTCTAGGTTTTAACAAAATAATCCAAAGATAAAAATCACAAAAACACCAAAAGGTCAGCAGTTTCATGATAGATCAATATATGAAAAAATATTGGTATTGGTATTGGTATTGGTATCGGTATCGCCGATACTGGCCCTGTATTTACTTGGTATCGGATCGATCCCAAAATTCCCAGTATCGCCCAGCTCTACCTTTAAAATCGTTGCTGTGCCACTTGATCTGTGAGCTCCTGTGAAGCTCCGCCCCCTGACATAACAGCTCCAACCTGTCCTGTGACATCACTGATCAGACTGATTACATGCTGATTAACCACTACAGTTTACTGTCATTAAATCAGATATTTGGTGTTTTTTGTTTTTTTGTTCATTCATGAAGACAGTCACGGCGAGCTCGACTGACACCACCGGGCCAAGTTGTCGTCCCGGTCCGGTCTGCTGACCATCTGAGTGGTGGAGCTCAGAGACCAGCAGCCAAACACAGTCCCTACATTCCTCTTAGAGTCTCTTTCATCCAGGGTCCAGAGTTCAGGCGTCGGGGCTCCACTTCCACAATGGATTTTAACTAAACAGCGAAACGGCAACAATGAGGCCGTAATCTGCTGCGCGCTCACGTACACATCCCTCACGTTCCCCTGTTTTATCATCTCAGATTAAATCTGTTAGATCCGTTTTCACTTCGGTAACTCCTATTTGTCAAGCTAGTATTCAAAGAGCTAATTAAAGCTAATGAAGCGTGTTCCCAGCCTCTGGGGCTGTTTTTTTTTTTTTTTTTTCTTGACAGATCTGGATCTTCCAGCAGCTGTCAGATAAATGCTGCGACCTCAGTTCACTGACTCGGTGAGCTGGGGGTTCACAGACACGCAGTTTATTTATAAAAAACATTTTAAGCAGTTATCTGGTCTGGGCAATTAAGGTGCACGTTAACACAATGCCTAGAGGGAAAGACATAATCAAAAGTAGACGGTCGTTCACTTTTATAGCACCCTTTAATCTTATCCAGGTAATGCAAAGCAGTTAACATTGTGTTCCTCGTTTACCCATAAACACAAAGACGCTCAGGCTCCACCAAAGTCAGACTCCGCCTCAACGAGCACGTCAAATGTTCAAGTCCATGACCGCACATTTAGAGGAAGACTCTGGCTGAAGAACGGCTGTTCTGCCAAGACAGAATAAGGAAGCATGAGGTTTCATAAAAACTGCCTCTGAACAAACCACAGGACGTCTGGAACGTCAACCTTTGGACAGACGAGCGGTAGGGCTGTAACGAAACACTAATCTCGTGATACGATACACGATATTCAGCTCACGATACGATATACAGTGATCCCTTATTTTTCGCGGTTAATGGGGACCGGCGCCCCCATTCTGGTGGCACTGCAGCGAAACAAGACAAAGGCTCAACTGTGGTCTTTCTGTTACCTTCACAGCCTCTGGTCTCTGAACCGTAGTAAAGAAACTGCTGGTATTGTGCTATTTTTGGCTCCTAATTAGCAGCTAACAAGCTAACACCAACAAAAGAAAAAGTCCAGTTTTCTCTGCATGGAATGAGCACTTTATTCTGGCACTGCAGGAACTTGTAACATCACACAGGTTGTATTGTTGGGCTCCTGTCGGTTAACAGAGAATGTAAATCTATACACGCTGGGCTGCTGTTGATGCTCACTACACTTTTCATCTAACCCTGTTTTCTTCTGCCGTCCCACGACACACACACTACATTACCCATAAGGCCACACCATTACCCATAAGGCCACCTTCTTAAAGGGGCCAGTCTGGCTCACAGCATTTCTTCAGTGTGAAAGAACGCGCACAACATCCTGTGATGTTTCCACGATTTTTAAATTATATTATATATTTCTGAAAAATTCACAAATAACTATAACCGCGGAACTTAAACTGCAAATTGGCAGTCACTGTAAATCGATATTTATCTTACAAAACATTTACGTCATTTTCTGAAAGATTTTAAAGGAACAAAGTGATTCTGGTGACATCTTGTGAGTGTTCCAATGACTTTGTTTGAATTAATTGAACTGAAAGCATCAATTACACATTATATGGCTGACAGGCAGCTTGCAAATGCTGGACAAAATGAATAAAAGATTTGTTGAGAAACATAGTTTCATTTATTGGGGAAATAAAATATTGATATATATTGCAGAATCGATAAAATCGCTCAGCTCTAACGAGCAGAGCAGTGGAGGGGAGATGTGCGGTTTGATCTGGAGCCAGAAGAAGAACCTTCCAGAATTCCTGCACAGTGATTTTAGAGGCTGATAAAGTTGGGCAGAAATGACTTCTCCCAGTTATTGCTGCTAAATCGCTGAGCTACGGGTACTTAGTGTTGCCCATACATTTCTTTTTTCTTTTTGGCTTCATTTTTGTTAAAAATCTTGCATTTCTTTATGACAAAAATTTAGTGAAATTAAAATGAATTCAGTTCTATCAAAATATAACAGGATTAAAAAAAGTGGGCACTAACACTTGCTGTCTTCTTTTCCTTCCATCTGTTCCCTTCATTGTCTCAACAGCAAATCGTCTCTTCCATCTATCTCTACCTTCTACATCTTCTTCTGTCACTCCAACTAACTTCTTGTCCTCTTTCTCTACATCCATAAATCTCCTCTCTGGTCTTCCTCCAGACCTCCTCCTGGTAGTTCCAGCCTCATCATCCTTCTACAGATATCTTCACTGTTCCTCCTCTCTTCATGTCCAAACCATCTCAGTCTGGTCTCTCTGACTTTCTCTCCAAACATCTACCATGTTCTGTCCCTCTGATGTTCTCATTCCTGATCCGATCTAACCTCGTCACCCCCAGAGAGAACCTCAACATCTTAACCTCTGCTACCTCCAGCTCTACCTCCTGTCTTCTCCTCAGGACCACAGTCTCTAAACCAGCTACATCTCTGGTCTCACCACCATCTTCTACACCTTTACTTTCATTCTTGCTGATACTCTTTTATCACTCATCACTCCTGACACTTTTCTCCACCTGTTCCAACCTCCTCATCTCTTTTCCAGACTCTCTGTTGCTCTGGACTGTTGACCCTCAGTACTTCAAATCCTCCATCTTCTTCATCTCTGCTCCCTGTAGCCTCACCGTTCCTCTTGGGTTCCTCTCATTCACACATGTATTCTGTCTTCCTGCAGCTAACCTTCATTCCTCTCCTTCCCAGGTCATACCTCCACCTCTCTAGATGTTTCTCCACCTGCTCTCACTGCAGATCACAATGTCATCTGCAAACATCATAGTCCATGGAGGTTCCTGTCTAACCTCATCTGTCAGTCTGTCCATCACCGTAGCATTAAGAAGGGTCTCAGATCTGATCCTTGATCAGTCCCACCTCCACCTTGAACTCCCCTGTCACACCTACAGCTCACCTCACCAGTGTCTTCCAGTTCTCATCCATGTCCTGCTCCACTCTGACATCCTTCTCTGCTCCTCCAGACCTCCTCATCAGGACCACAGCTCCTCTCAGCTCCCTGTTATCTACTTTCTCAACGTCTACAAAGACACAATTCAGTTCCCTCTGACCTTCTCTGTTCTTCTCTATCAGCATCATCACAGCAGATATTGTATCTGTAGTGCTCTTCTTTGGCCTGTAACCATCCTGCTGTTCACAGATGTTCACATCTGTCCTTAGTCTATCTTCCACTACTTCTTCCCATAACTTCATTGCGCAGCTCATCAACTTTACGTCTCAGCACGTCTCCCTTGTTCTTAAAAATCACACCAGCACACTCCTCCTCCATTCCTCAGGCATCCTCTCACTCTCTCAGATCTCGTTGAATGTCCGACCAAAAACTCCACTGCCACCAGTCATCTGGAAGCACCTCCTGACCACCCGGAGTCTGTCTCAACTCACCTCTGAGAGTCGTGA
The DNA here is from genome assembly GCA_018398805.1 of Hirundichthys speculiger. Lineage (NCBI taxonomy): Eukaryota > Metazoa > Chordata > Actinopteri > Beloniformes > Exocoetidae > Hirundichthys > Hirundichthys speculiger. The sequence goes on along the minus strand of JAGFBZ010000034.1, from coordinate 304,453 downwards.
CCACGCTCTTCCTGTTTCACCTTCCACCACTTCGTCCTCTGCACTTCTTTTGTCTTCTTCACCTTCCTCACCACCAGAGTCATCCAACACCACCTCCCTCTGCTGTCTGGCTACACGCTCACCAACCAATACTTCCACGACTTTGCAGTCACTGATCTCCTTCAGGTTACATCATCTACACAAGACGTAGTCCACCTGTGTTCTCCCACCTCCACTCTCATAAAACACCTTATGTTCCTGCCTCTTCTGGAAGAAAGTCTTCACTACAGCCATTTCCATCCTTTTTGCAAAGTCTTCCACCATCTGTCCTTCTGCGTTTCTATCCTGAAGATCAAACCTGCCCATCACTTCCTTATCACCTCTGTTGTCTTCTCCAACATGACCACTGAAGTCTGGACCAGTCACCTCTCTTTCATTCTCTGCATCTGTTCATCTACATCGCTCCAGAAGTTCTCCTTCTCTTCTAACTCACATCCCACCTGTGGGTCATAACTACCAACAATGTTGAACATCACACCTTCAATTTCTAGCTTCAGACTCACATTCACCTCCAGAACATCCACTTCAAGATAACTCCTACTCCATTTGTCTTCCCATCCACCCCACGATAAAACTGTTTGAACCCTGCTCCTGAGCTTCTAGCCTTAATCTCTTTCCACCTGGTCTCCTGAAGACCCAAAATATCCTCCTTCCTCCTCTGCATCATGTCAGCCAACTCTTCTCGTCTTCCCTGTCATAGTCCCAACATTCAAAGTCCCTACTCTCAGCCCTAGACTGGGGACACATCTTCCTCTCCTTTGACCAACAGCAGCTTTATTTCCATCGGCGTCCTCTAAGTCAACAGCGTCAACAACCTGGGTCTCGATCGATCTGGTCTGGGGTTCAGTGATTCACATAGTTTGGCATAGGTTGAGACAACCCTCTGCATTTATCTGGGCTTCTGAGCGGCTCTAAAGATGCTGGTTTCTGGCCCACAGAGGCTGCGTTACTGTATGCTGTATGATGTACTGATACTTTGGTACTGAACTGGATGTTGTTTGTGTGTCCAAGTTCCAGGACGGCGTGTGGACGCTCAGCACTACCATCTGTGATGGCCTGATGACAATGGATGTGATGCTTTGCACCGCCTCCATCTTCAACCTCTGCGCCATCAGCATCGACAGGTCAGTGCTCAGCTGTACGGGAAGGCCACGCTCAGCGACTGAGGGGACGCAGCACGAAAACATTACCCAGGCGTGAAAGTTTAGGCACTCGACTCATAAATGTTACGTATCGAGTCATTTTCACCCAGAATTTTGTGTTTATTTTGTGTCGGCTTTCTGCAGATACCCCTGGCTTCCTCCCTTAGACCTGCATGTTAGGTTAATTGACCCTTCGGTAAGCACCGCCCACTCCCTAGTTACTGTTGATAAGTCGGACAAACTTTCTGCTCCTGCATTAAGGACTGTGTTAATTCGCTATTTTTCCAATGTGTATCATCAGTGTTACTATTATACTATAATAACTCCATGGTGAAATATTGCTGCTGGGGACCTGCAACAGTGACTCGAGGTGTCCAGAATGTTTGGAGGGACATTTTTGTTCTCTTTCCCAAACCAAAACAAACGCTGGAAAACTGCAGGCTTTGGTTCAGTTGTTTACGTCCACAACTGAACATGGGGAAAGTTACAAAACAAACCTACATTTACTCCAAGGTAAGTTTACTTAGTTTATTAGATGATTGATTTAACCACCGTTGAGTAAAAATAATAATATGATTTAGCAGCAGGGAGGGTGATGAGTTCTCTGTTGGCATTAGCTCTGGTCCATAGATTGGACCAGAATTTCCCCCCGGGGATCAATAAAGTAAAGTATTTCTATCTATCATAGGTCTATTCCACACCAGAGCTATGCTAACATGAGACAGTCGCAGCATTGTATTAATATAATTAATAAAGTGACGTTAACATCACTAGCATCACTTTATACCTAACAAAATAAATATCCAGGGCCATATATATTTGTAGACAACGAGGCAGGCTTATAGCTGGCTAGCGAGCTCTGGTCCATAGTGGAGAAGTCATCGACACTATGGACCAGAGCTAATGCTAACAGAGAACTCATCACTCTCCCTGCTGCTAAATCATATTATTAATTTTACTAAACGGTGGTTAAATCAGTCATCTAATAAACAAAGTAAACTTACTTTGGAGTTAATGTAGGTGTGTTTTGTAACTTTCCCCACGTTCAGTTGCTTGTGTGGACGGATACATAACTGAACCAAAGCCTGCAGTTTTCCAGCGTTTGTTTGGTTTTGGGAAAGAGAATAAAAATGTCTCCTCCAAACATTCTGGACACCTCGAGTCACTGTTGCACGTCCCCAGCAGCAATATTTCACCATGGAGTTATTATAGTATAATATTAACACTGATGATACACATCGGAAAAATAGCAAATTAACACAGTCCTTAACGCAGGAGCAGCAAGTTTGTCCGACCTAGCAACAGTAACTAGGAAGGGGGCGGTGCTTACCGAAGGGTCAATTGGTGGTTCTAGATCACCTGTAGGAGTGATTGTGAGTGTGAGTGGTTTTTTGTCTACATGTGGCCCTGTGATGGACTGATGACCTGCCCAGGGCCTTTCACCTGAAGAGAGCTGGGATAGACCCCAGCAGATCCCTGTGTAGGATTAAATGGGTATGGATATTGGATGGATGGATGACGGGAAAAGTTTAGGTTTAATGAAAATAAATATAATTTCTCCTCTGGGAGCCAAGACTAGCTCCCGAGTTGTCCATTTCAATTTCTCAGAAGTGAAGATTTCGCAGTATATGTGAAAGATTATTCATCTTACGCTGCTGTTGGATGAAGTTTCAAAGTTAAAGGCTCCCAAAACCAGTAGAATTTACCTTCTGAACATGGAGGTCTTGGTCAAATATTGTAAGACGCCACAGGCACCATCAGATGTCCACCTGAGAATCATCAAGGTCAGTCAGCTGCATCAGTTCAGGACATGGACGGACTACAACAGCCTTTTTTTTGTTTCCTGTAAAAGCTTTCAATAGAGAAAAATCAGAAGAGACAGAACGATTCAAAGCCCTGAATGAAGACCATGTCTGTTGTGATGAAATACCATCTTAGCTCTGTGCTCTTTAGCTCCCCTCAATGAGATTATCCGAACTACTAGCTGATGTTGAAGGATGAAACCTTGAGCTGAAAACCTTTGCTGCTGCTCAAATTGAATGTATGAACTCGAGGAAATATGATTACACGAAAGACCGATGGGGAGCAACGACGCTAACGTTGACGAATGGTGAGGCTTCTTCAAGCATCCAGTTGTATTTAAGGGTCTGAGTGGACGACGGCGGCTGAATAATTGAAGAGAGCGGGCAAGAAAGAAAATGCGAAGGGCTCCTGAAGAGGGAACTCTTGGTCTGTCTGGTGTCCCGCAGAAAATGGACGTATTACCTCATATCATTACTGCATAATGGACTGATGTTAGACATCTGGGTTCTGAACCTGTGCTGAAATTTCACTTTTTACACTTCTGTGTTTGTATGTCTTTCAACTTATAATAGTCAACTTATCATTCAATAAACTTCACAAGTTGCTGGTTGATTATTTTTGTCACCTTTGATGTGACTCAGACCACCTGTTTTCTGCCTGCTTTGTATCGATTTATTTTTATTTCCTTCATTTGCCCAGAAAAAGCACTGAGAATCTTGACCTGAATGAATGAGAATCTACAGACAAAAAGCAAAGAGGGCGACGTCTCTTTGATAGTATGTATGCTGAAAGTGAAGCACGACAGGACGAGACAGACAAAGACACGAGTCAGTGATGGGTGTGGTGTGGTGATGCACGTGGTCTTTCGTAGTGTAGGTAAGTGAATGTGTGGTGGTTGGTGTTGTGGTGTTGGAGGCAACCCTCTGTGCTCCAGAGCCGAAGCAGCCCAGCAGCCACACATAAAGCAATGGCGTTGACCTCAAACACCTGCTCAGCAACAATCAGTGACTGTAACAGGTGACTGTAACCAGTGACTGTAACCAGCGACTGCAGTGACCTCAACCAGTGACCGCAACCAGTGACCACAACCAGTGACTGCAGTGACCGCAACCAATGACCGCAACCAGTGACCACAACCAGTGACCGCAACCAGTAACCACAACCAATGACCGCAACCAGTGACCGCAACCAGTGACCACAACCAATGACCGCAACCAGTGACCGCAACCAGTGACCACAACCAATGACCACAACCAGTGACCGCAACCAGTGACCGCAACCAGTGACCGCAACCAGTGACTGCAGTGACCGCAACCAATGACCGCAACCAGTGACCACAACCAGTGACCGCAACCAGTAACCACAACCAATGACCGCAACCAGTGACCGCAACCAGCAACCAGTGACCGCAACCAATGACCGCAACCAGTGACCGCAACCAGTGACCACAACCAATGACCACAACCAGTGACCGCAACCAGTGACCACAACCAATGACCACAACCAATGACCGCAACCAATGACCGCAACCAGTGACCACAACCAATGACCACAACGAATGACCGCAACCAGTGACCACAACCAATGACCACAACCAATGACCGCAACCAGTGACCGCAACCAGTGACCGCAACCAATGACCGCAACCAGTGACTGCAACCAGTGACCACAACCAATGACCACAACCAGTGACCGCAACCAGTGACCACAACCAATGACCACAACCAATGACCGCAACCAATGACCACAACCAGTGACCACAACCAATGACCGCAACCAATGACCGCAACCAGTGACCGCAACCAGTGACCACAACCAATGACCACAACCAATGACCGTCACCAGTGACTACAACCAATGACCACAACCAGTGACCGCAACCAGTGACCGCAACCAGTAACCACAACCAATGACAGCAACCAGTGACCGCAACCAGTGACCACAACCAATGACCACAACCAGTGACCGCAACCAATGACCACAACCAGTGACCGCAACCAGTGACCACAACCAGTGACCACAACCAATGACCGCAACCAGTGACCACAACCAGTGACCGCAACCAGTGACCACAACCAGTGACCGCAACCAATGACCACAACCAGTGACCGCAACCAGTGACCACAACCAATGACCGCAACCAGTGACCACAACCAGTGACCACAACCAATGACCACAACCAATGACAACAACCAATGACCGCAACCAGTGACCACAACCAATGACCACAACCAGTGACCACAACCAATGACCACAACCAGTGACCGCAACCAGTGACCGCAACCAGTAACCACAACCAATGACCGCAACCAGTGACCGCAACCAGTGACCACAACCAATGACCGCAACCAGTGACCGCAACCAGTGACCACAACCAATGACCACAACCAGTGACCGCAACCAGTGACCACAAGCAGTGACCGCAACCAGTGACTGCAGTGACCGCAACCAATGACCGCAACCAGTGACCACAACCAGTGACCGCAACCAGTAACCACAACCAATGACCGCAACCAGTGACCACAACCAATGACCACAACCAATGACCGCAACCAGTGACCACAACCAATGACCACAACCAATGACCGCAACCAGTGACCGCCACCAGTGACCACAACCAATGACCGCAACCAGTGACCGCAACCAATGACCACAACCAATGACCACAACCAGTGACCGCAACCAGTGACCGCAACCAATGACCGCAACCAATGACCGCAACCAGTGACCACAACCAATGACCACAACCAATGACCGCCACCAGTTACTACAACCAATGACCACAACCAGTGACCGCAACCAGTGACCGCAACCAGTAACCACAACCAATGACGGCAACCAGTGACTGCAACCAGTGACCACAACCAATGACCACAACCAGTGACCGCAACCAATGACCACAACCAGTGACCGCAACCAGTGACCACAACCAATGACCGCAACCAGTGACCACAACCAGTGACCGCAACCAGTGACCACAACCAGTGACCGCAACCAGTGACCACAACCAATGACCGCAACCAGTGACCACAACCAGTGACCACAACCAATGACCACAACCAGTGATAACAACCAATGACCGCAACCAGTGACCGCAACCAATGACCACAACCAGTGACCGCAACCAGTGACCGCAACCAGTGACCACAACCAATGACCGCAACCAATGACCACAACCAATGACCACAACCAATGACCGCAACCAGTGACCACAACCAGTGACCACAACCAATGACCACAACCAGTGACAACAACCAATGACCACAACCAATGACCACTACCAATGACCACAACCATTGACCGCAACCAGTGACCGCAACCAGTAACCACAACCAATGATGGCAACCAGTGACCACAACCAGTGACCACAACCAATGACCACAACCAGTGACCACAACCAGTGACCGCAACCAGTAACCACAACCAATGACCACAACCAGTGACCAGTGACCGCAACCAGTGACCACAACCAATGACCACAACCAGTGACAACAACCAATGACCACAACCAGTGACCACAACCAATGACCACAACCAATGACCACAACCAGTGACCGCAACCAGTGACCACAACCAGTGACCACAACCAGTGACCACAACCAATGACCACAACCAATGACCGCAACCAGTGACCGCAACCAGTGACCACAACCAGTGACAACAACCAGTGACCACAACCAGTGACCACAACCAATGACCACAATCAGTGACCACAACCTGGATGAAGCTCTTTTGAATGTGCAAATGCTCACTTTCTCTAATCCAAAGAGAAAATCATAAAAATGACTTATCTTTGTTGTGGTGTATCGTCCTCCAGGCCAATAGGAGTTCCTGGTCGTAACTCTCAGATTTTCACTGCTGGGTAAAGATGAAGTCATTGTTGTGGGAGACATCAGCATTAATGTAGAAGCTGAAAATCACAGCCTGAATGATGCCTTTAGTTCTATATTACACTCAGAATCTACATGGACCTGCTCTCTGTCTGTTACGTGTCCTTGAGCTTGTTCTGAATGCCGTTAAAGCAGTTACTTGTCAGAGATTTCTGCAACCAAATTTAAAGGACACTGTTTTCTTGTTGTTGTTTTTTTTTTCACTTTAATGTTTATTGAAGTTTTTCATTTTACAAAGATATAACAACTAAATGAATACAAGTAAACACACAAACAAATATAAACATGGGAGTTGCTTCCATATCCATCTGTCCAAATTTTACTTTCTTTTGTTCAATCAAGTTGTTTGTTTTGTCGCTGTTCATTCATATATTTTGTCCATCGTTTCCATTTGTCTTCGAACTGGGCTTCCTGTCGTCTCAGGCGGTGTATCATTTTTTCCATTTTATAAATTCCCTATACCGGTTGAGTCCATTGGTCTTGTGTTGGGATACATTCTCTTCCCCATTTTTTTGTGATAGCTTTCTCAGCTGCTATTAGTAATATTTTGACCAGGTATCTGTCCCTGGTTCTTATATTTTCTTCACTTAAGTTACACATATACAGTACTATACCAGACTTTGGAATCTTGTATCCAAGTATTTTCAATAGTGTATCATGTAGCGTGTTCCAATAACGTCTGATTTTATCGTATTTCCAGAAAATATGCGAGTGATCCACATTCATTACTCCACAGTCTCTCCAGCAGGGTGTTTTCTTGTTGTTTTACTTGTTGCTGTGTCACTTCATCCCTCCACAGTCTGTTGTCGTTTGTCTTGTCTTGTTGTCAGAGCCACAGCCTTGACGTGTACGATGCTCGAGGACGTTGCCGCTCTGGTTTGCTGTTCCTCTGGTTTAAGAGTTGCATACTTTCAAGAGGTCTTTGAGGAAGCTGGGAAGGAAGTGGCATTTCACCAACATGAACCAATCTCAGTCTGAAAAGGTGGTGTAATGGTATATTAATACATGTCTCCGCAAAGCTAGAAGTGCCTATAATTCAGCTCTCATCGAGGCAAAGTAAAACAACCCCCGGTTTGTTTTCAGCACTGTAGCCGGGCTGATTATAGACCTTTTCGGGCCAGCCCCCCGGAAGTACCCCGTCCACCATTGGCGTACTGCGTTTGTGCTACAGAGCGACACTTTCACCAGCTCGCAGATTAACCAGTGTTTTTCTCTTTCTACAAATATATATTTTTATAATGCTCGAGTCGGTCGAGTGGGAATACATGAATACATCCAGAGCTCAGATAATTTTGTCCCTCAATGAGTGACCTGTAGTTGGCATTCTGTTGATCGTCGGATGCCAGACGATGAGGGAAATAATCTTGAATGCCTATAAAACAATGAATGAATGAATGAATTAGGAGAATGATAAAATAAATTGAATATAACATTAACACATAGTCTAATTTACCGCTAGCGTTAACGTTACAATAGCATAATCTTTATGGCTTGTTGACGTTAGTTGCATTTTTCACGTATTCCCACAGTTTTTAGTGTTTGATTATGGGAATAGATCATGCTATTTCCATAACCAATCATTAATAACAGCGATAAACTACCTTCATCTGTAACTGGAGGCCACTGCCTAACATCATCAATCCAAGATATGTCTGCGTTATCAGTAACAGATGCTCCACGCTGCTGTGTTTGGGTTAGTTGGTGGAGCACCGCACACTCCAGTTATAGCTCGGCCACTAAGGGGCGCATGTCCACAATTTTTAAGTCGAAAAGGTGTATAAGAGTGTGTATAAGAGTTATAGCTCTGTTGAGCCATGTATTTCTTTACCTCTTAGTAGTGACGACTTCATGAGCTTCTTCACAGATAAAAAATGTTCGTACTGAAGAGGAAATTCATGGCATCCTTGTCATGTCTTCCTCTGACGTGTCACTGAATATAGCAGCTTTTGAAATGATTGTGGCTGCCTGCTTTGTGTCTGGACTGTTTCTGCCCAACAGCAACGGCTGAAGCCAGATAAAGGGTGGAACTAAGAGCATTTTTGAAATACAAACATTACAAGACCAAGATTGCTTTACATTTTTGCACATTGTCTCAAAATGAAGTTACTTCGGAAGGCATTTACTTTGCTGTTGTGAATATCTTTTAACTCGCCCATGAAAGTTTCAAGGACTGCCTAGTTTCATCTAGAGTCATCAGAAAAGACGGTACAACCACTTTCAGTTTTGAGGTCTTAGGTATCAGGACACAGTTGGGGTAAGAAAAAACTAGGGGGGGTGCAAGTTAATTTATTAACGCCAACATTTATTTTATCGCGCGTTAACGCATGTTGCTCACATGCTTTTGTTTTGAAAAGTCTGTTACTGGCTGCTGGCGGAACCAGAAGATAATTGGCAGGTAAACATGGAAAAGCTTAAACAGACATGGAGAACGGTTAAAATCCGTGAACTTTACAGTTCGGGTAGCAACTCAGGTAGCAATATTAACAAGTCTGTCTAAAAAAAAAAAAATTCAGGACTACAACAAAACTTTGGCGTCATTCCTCCATGTTCCATCAGATCTGCTCCATGTGTTCACTGTCCTGCTGTTCTCTAGCTGGTTACTGCAGTGCAGCTCCATCTAGTGGCACAGATGTGTAATGACAACAGAAAGTCCAGTCCTCCATTATAAAACAAATTCAGTTCTGTGGCCTGTTTTTTTTATTTCATATTTTTGATCCAAGTCTAAAATTGAAATAAAAAAAAAAAACAGGCATATTTTAATTTTTTTTGTGTTAGATTAAAAACGAAAAACATAATACAATGTCACTTTTTATTTATTTTTTATTTTTTTGATGAAAATGGAAAGAATGTGTCACACCCTCTTCACGACACAGAGTGTTCAGTGAGAGGCTTCTTCAGATCCGATGCAAGATGGAAAAATACAGAAGATCATTCCTGCCAGCAGCCATCAGCCTCCACAACAAGACATAAAACCTACTATTATTATTATCAATTCAATATTATTATTATTGCTGTCAAAAAAAAAAGAAGAGCTCTTGCTACAGTGTTGAATTTCCCTTCTGGGATGAATAAAGTATTTTTCATTCATTCATTTTCATGAATGATACACGGATTGATAAGGTTACTGAACTTTAACATGGACATTTTCATTTTAAAGTTCTCCCAGACGGAGGATTCAACAGAAACAAGGTTATTTGTAACAACTGACAAGTTGAACTCCCCGTTAAAAGTTTCTGTTGTTACCTCAGAAATTACCTGTTTTAATGTTCTGACAACAATCATTTTTTTGGATTTTTTTTTCATAAAAACCGGATGACATTAATACCCTGGCAGTGACAATAAGCTTTATTTTATTTGACATTTTTTAAGATGAGATTTACACTAAATATGTGTTACTGACAAGTGCTGATGTTAAAAGTGTTTGAACAACAAATGTTATGACACTTTAGTTCATATGGCAGCAGAACATTTAAATAGAAGTGAATTTTACACTACTTTTGAATTTATTATTAGATTTTTCATATACAATGCGAATAATCGTGATTAATCAGGGAAATAATGCAATTAATCGCGATTAAAAATTTTAATCGTTGCCCAGCCCTAAAATAAACATATCTGTCTGTAGAGGTTATAAGAAGAGGTTGCCATGAGTGCTTCATTTAATGGAGGTTTCCAGGCATCTCTCTTAATGAATCATCACATCATTTCAACCAGGATGAGGTCTGGACCTTGACTAGACTGCTGTAACCCTTTTCTTCCGTTGTTGCATCGACCGACTGCATGTCCTCATTCACCACATCCTGAGATCTCCTCTGTGGTCTTCTCCTTTTTCCTTCCACCTGCAGGTCCACCTCCAGCATCATTAAACCAGAGTGTTTTCTATCCATGCTGTCCAGACAGTTTCGGTCTGAGCTTCTTACTTTATAGCCAAGATGTCTGGCCCTTGCCGTTTGTCTTTTTTTAATTTTTCGCTTTTAATCCTATTCATCCTTGTCACTCCCAAAAAGAAGACAACCCACCGAAACACCTTGATTCTTTTCTCTTTTTTTAGCCGTCCTCTTTTGTATTTGCAATACGCTTGAAGCAAAGTGTGATATACTGGTTTCCTTAGTTACACTGCTTTTTAGGACCTGATGTTATAAATAGGGCTGGGCAACAATTAAGATTTTTAATCACGATTAATCGCATGGTTTCCCTGATTAATCGCATTGTACATGCAAAATCAAATAATGAATTCAAAAGTAGTGTAAAATGCACTTTTATTTATATGTTCTGCTGCCATATGAACTAAAGTGCCATAACATTTGTTGTTCAAACACTTTTAACATCAGCACTTGTCAGTAACACAAACAGTCATGGGAAAATTATTAGACCACCCTTGTTTTCTTCAGTTTCTTGTTCAGTTTAATGCCTGGTACAACTAAAGGTACATTTGTTTGGACAAACATAACGATAACCACAAAGATTGCTCATAAGAGTTTTATTTAAGAGCTGATATCTTACCATTTTTCCATGGTTTTCTTGATTATAACCTAAATCACTTAAGTTTTTACATCAATAGCTATGGCGTTGTACTGCCAAAAACACTGCTTTTATACATTCACTGTTTTCTTACTGTTTTAATCACATGATGATGTTTAGTGGTACCAGGTATTAAAATGAACAAGAAAGTGAAGAAAAAATGGTGTTCTAATAATTTTTTCCATGACTGTGTTTAGTGTAAATCTCATCTTTAAAAAGTCTACAAACAAAATCCAACAAAATGATTGTGGCTCAGCACAATCAGAACATTAAAACAGGTAATTTCTGAGGTAACAGCAGAAACTTTTAACGGGGAGTTCAACTTGCCAGTTGTTACAAATAACCTTGTTTCTGTTGAATCCTCCGTCTGGGAGAACTTTAAAATGAAAATGTCCATGTTAAAGTACAGTAACTTTACCAATCCGTGTATCATTCATTCTTTCCATTTTCAATTGTCAATCAAAAATACAAAAAAATAAAAAGTGACATTTATATATTTCAATTTTAGACTAGGATCAAAAATAGGAAATTTTAAAACAGGCCACAGAACTGTTTTTGTTTTATAATTGAGGACTGGACTTTCTGTTGTCATTACACATCTGTGCCACTAGATGGAGCCGCACTGCAGTAACCAGCTAGAGAACAGCAGGACAGTGAACACATGGAGCAGATCTGATGGAACATGGAGGAATGACGCCAAAGTTTTGTTGCAGTCCAGAATTTTATTTTATTTTTCAGACAGAATTGTTAATATTGCTACCTGAGTTGCTACCTGAACTGTAAAGTTCACGGATTTTTACAGTTTTCCATGTCTGTTTTAGCTTTTCCTTTTGTTTACCTGCTAATTGTCTTCCGGTTCTGCAGCAGCCAGAAACAGACTTTTCAAAACAAAAGCAACATACATTAGCGCGCGATAAAATCGATGTCGGCGTTAATAAATTAATGAGTTAACGTGATAATAACGCGTTAATTTGCCCTAGTTATAAATAATGCAATGTTGAACTGAAGCGTAGGAAACTGGATTAAAATGATCATTACTGAACCCAGATGTACATGGACGGGCTGAACTGAGTGTATTCAACTGGACTTGATGACGCTTGTTGTGAGCTGGGGCTTTGAAACGAAACTGAACGGTGTTCACCTGAATTGCAGGTTCATCGCTGTATCCATCCCTCTCAACTACAACAGGAAGCACGTGGATCTGCGACAGACGGCGCTGCTGTCGGCCACCTGGATCTTGGCCATGGCCGTGGCCTCTCCCATCATGTTCGGCATCAACGACATGCCGGGCCGCGACCCCCGTGAGTGTAAACTGGAGAACGACGACTACGTCCTCTACTCCTCTGTGTGCTCCTTCTTCATCCCCTGCCCCATCATGCTGCTGCTGTACTGCGGGATGTTTCGCGGCCTCCACCGCTGGGAGGAGGCGCGCAAAGCCAAGCTGAAGAGCAGCATCCAGGCCTGCCGCAAGCTGCAGGAGGCCGCGGCCTCTCTGCCCCCCCTGGCCTCGCTGCCGCCGCCTCTGCCGCCCGTCATAGAGCGAGAACCGATGGACACGCCGGACGAACCGTCCGCCTTACCGCCCATGGACCAGCCGCGTCGGTGCAAGGACAGCCACGTGCCCACAGTGACCTTTTCAGACATCAAGTTCAACCCCAATCCTCACAGGAAGAAGAGGGCCAAGATCAACAGCCGGGAGAGGAAGGCCATGAGGGTGCTTCCTGTCGTTGTCGGTGAGTGAAGGAGGATTTAACAGCTCCATCCCATAAAACTAGACCTTCTACTGTCATGTGCAAATGCCAGTGCCTCCTCTGTATCTGTTTGTAGTTTCTCTTCATATCTGGAACTAACTTTTGCACTTGACTATAAATTGCACAGGTGTCAAACTCCAGCCCTCGAGGACCGCTGTCCTGCACGTCTTAGACATTTTGCTGCTTCAGTACATCTGATATAAATGAATGGATCACCTTGTCATCAAGGTCTGCACGGCTCTGTTAACGACCCGTTCATTTAAATCAGGTGCACTGAAGCAGGGAAACGTCTAAGACGTGCAGGACAGCGAGTCCTCCAGGCCTGGAGTTGGACATCCCTGATATATTGTGTAGAGAGAGGTTTAGTTTTTCTTTGAAGAACCACTGGTCTGTGGTCTAAAAGTGGAGAGAACGGTCCTCCACAGGCCTCTGTGCTTTGTAACCGCTTATTTCCAGATCAGATGTAAAGGCTCCATCACACTTAGAACATAATGGCACTCTCGCTGCTTAATCAGTTTAGTAAACTCTCAGGATATAAATTAAATCTCAATAAGAGTGAACTTTTTCCTGCCAATGCTGTCCTTAAACTTGCGTACCTTAAACTTCTACAGTTTTCCCTTTAAAATTGTGAAATGACAAATTCTCCTATTTAGGCATATCCGTGACAAGAAAGCACAAAGATCAACTCCTAGATCATTTTATTTCACTGTTAAATCAAACACAGTGGTCACCCTTGTCAATGTCTCTTGTGGGTCGCATTAATTCAGTCAAAATGACCATTTTACCTAAATTTCTGTACCTCTTTCAGGCTCTACCGCTTTTTATTCCTAGGTCTTTTTTTCAGTCTCTTGATTTCTTCTTACCTATGCCGGGGTAAACCGCCACGTTCGAACAAGACTCACCTTCAAAAGGCAAAAGCTGCAGGAGGCCTGGCCCTCCCAGACTTTTGTTTCTACTATTGGGCTGCTAATCTGCGCTGCCGTGCATTCTGGTCCTTCTGCTGCGGGCCGGGCTGGTTGCCCCAGCTGGGTGGCAATGGAGTTACAGTCAGACAATAATCTGTTGATTCCTGAATTTCTTGGTTCTTCTCTTCCACTTCCTCCACTTTCCTCCAATTAAAAACCCTGCGGTTAAACATTCTCTTAGAATTTGGGCCCAATTTAGCAGGTTTTTTTCGGCTTTCACAGCTTTTCTCTTTTAAGTCCCATCGCATCAAACCACCTTTTCAAACCATCCTGTCAGGACCCTATTTTTCAAGAATGGCACAGGAAAGGTACATTTTTCAGATCTCTTCATAAGCAACACATTGGCAACAATAGTCGTTGTTGCCCGGATGACGCCTGGCATGGATGCTTCTCGCTGCTGCTCCGGGGACTTATCCCTGCGACGCTGGACGCTCCAGTTTGTGTCCAGTTTGTGGTGATCTGCGGTCGGATGTCTACATCCTGTCTGCAGGGGGCGGATCGGTCCTCTTACAGCTGGTGTAGACCTGCCGCCACGGACATGGACGGTGTCGCTGGAGCCCGGTTCGGAAAGCTAAGTAGTCCTGAACTGCTACCAGCAGCAACCACCGCCACTGGATCCGGGCTGCAGCGTCACGGAGACAGGACAGGAGCCCCTGACGTAGCAGCGGCGGCATGCTGCCCCCGTCCAGCTGTCTACACGCCGGATGGGTCAGCTGACCTGACAGGGGCCGTCTGGTGACCTGGTGGGGCCCTGCACCACCGGGGGAGACGACAACGGCCTGGTCCGGTCCTCATGATGAACCGGGCTCTGGGACGGTCGGCTCCATCGCTCGCCAGACTGAAGGAGCTCGGTCTTCACAGAGGAGACGGTTTGGTTCATCGGTGTTTCCTCCTCTGACCTGGAGATATCTCACTTGTCATCATTATGGAGATATACTGGTTCTAACGGCTGTTAACTGGAGTTAGCACTCGGACCACGGGACCGGGCATGAAAAGGAGCGCTGGATGCCAGCCGCTCCCTTAGTACACCAGACTGGTGTACTGAAACTTGAATTTCCCCCTTGGGGGATTAATAAAGTATTTTTTAATTTGAATTTGAATTTAGAATCATTTGAGCAGTTGAGTAGAAAATTCGGGCTACCCATGTCAAACTTCTTTAGGTATCTTCAGGCTAGGCATTTTGTTCTTTCCCAAACATCCAGCTCTATAGGATCAAGCTCAGGATCAAGCTACTGTTCTTTCTACAGACCCACTTAAAAAGGCGCTCATTTCGACTCTATATGGCATGCTATTGGACCTTGGGAGTGCCCCCACATTAGGGATGCACATTTTGGATTTTTTTTTTTATGACCGTTAACCGACGCCCTTTAACGATTAATAACCGTTAACCGATAAGTCCGGGAGGGTTGGCTGCCGCGATGTTGCAGCGTTGTCGTGGACGCATGCGGACGCTTCCCCGTGTATACTCTCACCGCAATGTGTAGCCGTCAGCTTGTCGCAGAGATGCCGCCGTCACTTTTGATTTATACTAGCGAGGTCTCTGCTATGTTATTCCACGCCACAACGCAAGAGCGACAATCACGAACTAGCTAAACTTACTAAACGTATCTCTTGCGTTTTTTCACTTCCTCACCGTCTTGGTCGTATCCAGACCCACATTCATCACTATCTCCCTCTATGAATTACTAGAATATGTGCTGTCTTTGTAGTGTGGAGAACCAGAATCGTACAGATGTGGGTACTTCCTCATTTTGTCGATGACGTGCTCTTTTCTACACGGATGTATAATTGACCAATCAGAGGCCTGCTGCACCTGTCGACACGCCCCCATGAGTTGATTGAATTACGTAGCTTAAAAACAAAACTGACCGTTAGTATTAATCGGTTAGAGTTACTGTTATCAGTTATAATGGTTAAACGGTTAACCATGTGCATCCCTACCCCACATACAAACTTAGAACGGCATGGCAGGAGGACTTAGGGCTCTCTTTATCTGAGGATACTTGGGTTTCCATATTCAAAATGGTTAATTCAACCTCCCTCTGTGCACATCACTGCTTGCTTCAATTTAAAAGTGGTACGCAGTTTTGCATCTCTGTATTGACTGCTCAGCATTGCGCTTTTACAACACTGGAAAAATAAAAAATTTAAATAAAAAGATCTTGAATAAAAAGAACATAATGGCAAATCAAACAACAACCAAAATGCTGCAGCAGTTGCAGTAATCAGTAGATTATACTGCCGTATGAGAAATAATCTATCAGCCTTGATAGTTGAAGCAGGCCAGTAATGTGATGTGATGAAACGATGACGAGATGACTGACTTTGAAACTAATCTTAACTGCTTTGGTGAAATGAAAATGCTTTAAGGGGAGACTGAAACACGGCCAGTCAGCAGCACGGAAACTCTCACCCAGGTATTAACAGTGAGCAGTGATGTAACAGGTGACGGCAGGAACCTGAGATCCTCGCCGCCATCTCCAGCGCCCGTCCCAAGGTCCTTACACCTCAGTAAGAATGGGTCAGCCTATTTATAGCTCTGCGGCTGCTCCCCTTTAGCACGCAGCAGCTAATCCTTGCAGCTCCATAATCTGAAATCCAATTATAATGTAGGACTCTGTCAGACCGGCATCAAGGTGTGCAGGTAATACTCATGAGTCCGTTTCATCAGCTCACATCAGCAACAACTGGAGGTGCAATTAAATTCAACAAGTAACAAGTTTATAGTTTTGTTCCAGGATGTTTCTGGAAGACACTCAACTGTAGTCTATTCAGCTACAGTCATGGAAAAAATTACCACCATTTTTTCTTCACTTTCTTGTTCATTTTAACACCTGGTAACACTAAACATCATCATGTGACTAAAACAGACAGAAAAGATAACACTGAATGCATAAAAGCAGGGTTTTTGGCAGTACAACGATATATCTATTGATGTAAAAACTTAAGTGATTTAGGTTATAATCAAGAAAACCATGGAAAATGGTAAGATATCAGCTCTTAAATAAAACTCTTATGAGCAATCTTTGTGGTTATCGTTATGTTTGTCCAAACAAATGTACCTTTAGTTGTACCAGGCATTAAAATGAACAAGAAACTGAAGAAAACAAGGGTGGGCTAATAATTTTTTCCATGACTGTATATTACTAAAGTTTTATGTGGCTCCAGTGGCCTTTATTGAAAGTGGTGAGGCATTTAAAAGACTGCAGAGTTGAAGCTGGGTCAGCAGCAGGAGAGCTGGAGCCTCTGTTCCTGGTACCCAACCAACTACCAACCAGCTCTCTGGCTCCCCCAGAGTCACACTTCCTTCACTTCAGTCTCATAGCGTAAAGCTGCTTCCACCGTCTGCGTTGAAGGCATTTGATGTTGACAAAGCCTTCTGACAGGGGCGTTTCTAGTCACCTTGGGGGCCCTGGGCAAGAGTGAGCATGGGGGCCCTACCGGTCCAAAAACACCAATTAGATCATTCAATCCCATTTAAACCCAAACCCCCCGTTTGCATTCACCCTACAACAATTCCACTACTTCTTTATTATTATTTTTTACTTTTTCTGTGCTCTTCTCTCTCTGTCCTACATCCTCTTTCTGTCCTCCATCTTCTCTCTGTCCTACATCCTCTCTCTGTCCTGTCTCCCCTCTTTTCTTTCTCTACCCGGCTGGCCTTCGGCAGGAAGGTCCCCCCCATATGATCCAGGTCCTGCTCAAGGTTTCTTCCTCTTAAAGTGGAGTTTTTCCTTGCCACTGTTTGGTATAATGGTTTTTTTTTCTCCCTACGTGGGAGTTTTTACCTGCCATTATCATTGATTGGATTTAATGATATAATCTTAGTTGATGATATTTGCTCGGGGGTCATGCTCTGGGTCTCTGTAAAGCGCCTAGAGACAATTGTCATTGTAACAGACGCTATATAAATAAAATTGAATTGAATTGAATTGAATCCAGAAATCTTTTATTTTAAATAACAGAGGTGCACAGTGATGTAAGAAAATGTAAAATACAATATGACATAACAAACACAACTGAAACGTGCAAAGTTTAACAAAAACACAATCAAGAAAAAAAAAATATCACATGACATGCAGAAAATTCAAGAAGACATATGATATTGCCCTCTTCCAAATACAAATTAGTTAGTGGTTAACTTACTGTTAATTACTGTTTAAATAAGCTAGGCTAAAGCGCAGTAAACATGTCATGTGCAGTTGAGCTTCGTGAGACTAGACTGGGACAAAGTGACATCATAACTTTTTTTTTTTAAATAATGTCAGATTATACACGTTTGAATTTAGCACTTTCCCGTTCGCTTTTTCCTTCATCTTCTTGCTTTTTTTTTCTTTTTGCGTATCCTGACAGATACACTCGCTTCATTTTGAGTTTGAAGTACTAAAGAAAGCCGGCTGGGGCCAGTCGGGGCCCTATTAGGGGGGCTCCAAACGTGTCGCTGCAGTGTCTATGGAGCTTTCAGGTTGTGTCATTGATATGGATCGATATTAGCCGTGTCTTGGGGGTCCCTTAACACACTAGGCAGTGACAGCAAGTGGGGGCCCTATGTGGGGGTTTCCAACGTATCGTCGTTGCAGTGTCTAAAGCAGTTCAGTCATTTTGTCATTGAGAAAAGGACCAATGTCAGCGGTGTCCTGGGGCCCCTTCCAGCTTAGGGCCCTAGGCACTTGCCTAGTATGCCTACCCCGCTGCGGCGTCTCTGCTTCTGGATGGAAGGTAAAGCATCTTTAACAACACCGGCGTACGCAACACGCTGTTGTCTGAAAACTGCATTTTGGGGTCAGCATGGCCGTATTATATAATCCTGATTCATGAGTCCGTCACTTTTCCTCTAGATTCTGGCATGTTGAGGGCCATCGCTCCTGATTCTGGCTCCGTCAAGTCCCTAAAGTTTTGACACGTAGGTGTCTGAAGAACTTCTCAATGTCCTGATGTTGTTCATGTGATGGTTTAAAAACGTCTGTTTCTGACTGACCATTTGTCATTTCCCAGCATCCTTCACTCTGTGATGTGCGTCAATGACCTCTGATCTTGTGTACAACTTGGAGACTAAATTCACATTGCACCTGTAACACTGTATATAAGAAAAACTAAGGCGACTCAGGTGGTGAACAGAAGAGGTCTGTAGGCAGAAACGTTTCAGCTGAAAGTCGACATGGACAAAGTGCATGGTACTGACCCAGCGCAATCGTTTTATTTTTGTAAAACTGTGCAGGACATTTTTCAGCTCTGTCTCAGCTTTTTTTCATTTTCCTTTTGTTTCCGGAAGACCACCTTGCTGATTACACATGCAAGGAACCGCACCTTTCTTTTTTAAAAAGTTCTTCCTCAGGACTGATGTTCCTTCTGAGTTCTCAGGCTTGAACGGTGGACATGTCTCTGAAGACTGTACCATTAGATGTTTCCTCTGCTCGTTCGGGTCTGGACTGGGACCAGTTGCAGTGATTAGTCCACCAGGAGAACGGTACTTCTGTAACACCAGGAGGACACTGTAACTCTGTAGAAACCAGTGAGCAGCTGTGTTTTAAGCCTTTTTCAAGCGTGGTGCATTTTGTGCACCATAACTGTCATCCTTTGTGATTTACAATCTGCATCATTTCACATCTCTGTTTCGATTTGAAGTCGATTAACCGAAGTCGACTTCAACCAAATGTTGCAGCATATGTTGTTCTAAAATCTCAGTGACCGCCGTACCATCACAGAGCCTCGCATTTGGACCTGTTGCTTACAATGAAATTACATGAGGTTTTACTGAGTAGTTTTTGGCCTGAAATGCAAAATTGGATGTATATTAAGTAGGGCTGGGCAAGTTAACGCGTTATTATTATGTTAACTCATTAATTTATTAATGCTGACATTTATTTTATCGCGCGTTAACACATGTTGAACACGTGCTTTTGTTTTGAAAAGTCTGTTACTGGCTGATGCGGAACCGGAAAACAGTAAACATGCGGAAAACCTAAAACAGACGTGGAGAACGGTAAAAATCCGTGAACTTTACAGTTCGGGTAGCAACTCAGGTAGCAATATTAACAATTCTGTTTTTAAAAAAAATTCTGGACTGCAACAAAACTTTTAAACCCCTTTGTTCAAGATGATCGTGTCATTCCTCAATTTAACATCAGATCTGCTCCATGCGTTCACTGTTGTGCTATTCTCTAGCTCAGTGATTCCCAAAGTGTGGGTCGTGGCCCCCTGGTGGGCCGTCGTGGTACTGCAGAGAGGTCATTAAATAAACCAAATTACTGTAAAATATTTATTACATGATTTAAAAATTATTTAGAAATAATAAAACAGACCAATTGAGTGTTATTCTACTGTCATCTTAATATGATAAGGGTCATCTTATTTGTCAACCCCGTACATTAATACTTAATTGTAGCTTTTAGTCTTGTATGTTGATCAGAGTTGTGTTTAAAGGTTTCGGTGGGCCGCAGAGTTTTTTCACATTTCAAATTGGGCCTTGGTATTCTGACGTTTGGGAATCACTGCTCTAGCTGGTTACTGCAGTGCGGCTCCATCTAGTGGCACAGATGTGTAATGACAACAGAAAGTCCAGTCCTTGATTATAAAACGACCCCCATTTTTGAGAATATGACTTCTAAATTAAAATATCGTCCTATATTTGGGCCAATACGGTAGTTTGATAAATGACTTATTCAACAGCAGATGGGTGTCTTGCAATGCTGGAAATGAGCGTCAGAAGATTCTGTGCTCGTCTTGATCTGAGGAGAAAAAGACTGATGTCAGACGCAGAGCTGGAGAGGCTTTGGTTAATCTATATATGAGCTGAGTTTTCATTCAGATTTACACAATATTGTAAATATTATAGTATGTGATTCCAGCGCCGCCGTGATACCTGAACTGCTGCACAAAGACATTTACGGGTCACGTAAACCGGACAATTAAATATTAAAAACAATTTCAGCCCTGAGGCCTGTTTTTTCATTTTGTATTTTTGACCCAAGTCTAAAATTGGAATATTAAAAAAAAAATAATAATTTTTTCCTTTTTTTGTGTGTTAGATTAAAAAATGAAAAACAAAATAAAATGTCACTTTTTAATTTCTGATTGACAATTGAAAAAGGAATGAATAAATGATACACGGATTGGTAAAGTTACCGAACTTTAACGTGAACATTTTCATTTTAAAGTTCTCCCAGACGGAGGATTCAACAGAAACAAGGTTATTTGTAACAACTGACAAGTTGAACTCCCCGTTAAAAGTTTCTGCTGTTACCTCAGAAATTACCTGTTTTAATGTTCTGATTGTGGCTCAGGATTTTGTTTGTAGACTTTTTTTTTTGATAAAAACAGGATGACATTAATGCCCTGGCAGTGGCAATAAGCTTTATTTTATTTTACATTTTTTAAGATGATATCTACTCTAAATATGTGTTACTGACAAGTGCTGATGTTAAAAGTGTTTGAACAACAAATGTTATGACACTTTAGTTCATATGGCAGCAGAACATTTAAATAAAAGTGCATTTAACTCTACTTTTGAATTAATTATTTGATTTTCCGTGATTAATCAGGGAAATCATGAGATTAATCACAATTAGAAATTTTATAAAAATGTAATAATATTAAGAAATGAGATGAGCCAAAAGCACAGTTGGAGCTGTCGTCAGCAGCGTAGCCCGACATGGTTTATTGTGCAGGAAAGATGGACCCTGCTTCACCCTGGACCCACGACCCACCTGGACCCACGACCCACCTGGACCCACGACCCACGACCCACCTGGAGCCACGACCCACCTGGACCCACGACCCAACTCACCACATCCACCTGAAACGCTTGACAAGTTCTTCGTCTCCCTCCGCAGGTGCCTTTCTCTTCTGCTGGACGCCCTTCTTCGTCCTCCACATCCTGCGAGCTCGGTGCCAGGGCTGCCACATCCCGCCGGCGCTGATGAGCGTGGTGACGTGGCTCGGCTACGTCAACAGCGCCCTCAACCCCATCATCTACACCATCTTCAACACGGAGTTTAGGAACTTCTTCAAGAAGTTCCTGCACCGCTGCTGCTCCTAGGCTGCCTCAAACGAGGGGACGAGTCCCGTTACGCACAATAGCCTGCTGATTTACTGTATCTGTTCACGTTGCCATGGTTTCCTGCCTCTTTCAGGTACTTTTTTTTGTTGTTGTTGTTTACATTCATCGACAGCAAAGTTTGTTTGAGCTTCGCGTCTCCTGTGAGCTGCGTCTGTCTGAGGAACGAACGTCTCAGAGGACCTACGGCGTTTCTACGACACACCGTTGATTTTATATGTTAAAATTTGTCTTTTCCTAATAAAATGTTTCTTTAAAAGCTCAAATTGTCAAGATGTGCGGCTGTTTTTTCATACATGTGGGTCTTAGAGCTTCAGAAGACGTGTCCTATATCAGATCCACAAAATGATTCATTGTCGAGATGACTTTACTTCATCTAGTGCTGCTGCCTGCATCTGTTTATGTGGTCATTACATTCAGTCATTAGTGTCTCTCCTCTCTCTGTCCTCCATCCTCTCTCTGTCCTCCATCCTCTCTCTGTCCTCCCTCCTCTCTCTGTCCTCCATCCTCTCTCTGTCCTCCCTCCTCTCTCTGTCCTCCATCCTCTCTCTGTCCTCCCTCCTCTCTCTGTCCTCCATCCTCTCTCTGTCCCCCCTCCTCTCTCTGTCTCTCCTCCATCCTCTCTCTGTCCTCCCTCCTCTCTCTGTCCTCCATCCTCTCTCTGTCCTCCCTCCTCTCTCTGTCCTCCATCCTCTCTCTGTCCTCCCTCCTCTCTCTGTCCTCCATCCTCTCTCTGTCCTCCCTCCTCTCTCTGTCCTCCATCCTCTCTCTGTCCTCCCTCCTCTCTCTGTCCTCCTTAATCTCTCTGTCCTCCATCCTCTCTCTGTCCTCCTCTCTCTGTCCCTCCATCCTCTCCTCTCTGTCCTCCATCCTCTCTCTGTCCCTCCCTCCTCTCTCTCCTCCTCCATCCTCTCTCTGTCCTCCATCCTCTCTCTGTCCCATCTCTGTCCACACCTCTCTCTGTCCTCCATCCTCTCTCTGTCCTCCATCCTCTCTCTGTCCCATACCCTCTCTCTGTCCTCCATCCTCTCTCTGTCCTACACCCTCTCTCTGTCCTACACCCTCTCTCTGTCATCCATCCTCTCTGTGTTCTCCATCCTCTCTCTGTCCTCCATCCTCTCTCTGTCCTCCATCCTCTCTCTGTCCTACACCCTCTCTCTGTCCTACACCCTCTCTCTGTCCTCCATCCTCTCTCCGTCCTCCCTCCTCTCTCTGTTCTCCATCCTCTCTCTGTCCTCCATCCTCTCTCTGTCCTCCATCCTCTCTCTGTCCTGTCTCTCCTCTCTTTTTCTTTCTTTATCCAGCTGGTCTTCATCAGGAAGGTCCTCCCATATGAGCCAGGTCCTGCTCAAGGTTTCTTCCTCTTAAAGCGGAGTTTTTCCTTGCCACTGTTTGGTATAATGGTTTTTTTTTCTCCCTACGTGGGAGTTTTTTACCTGCCATTATCATTGATTGGATTTAATATTATAATCTTAGTTAATGATATTTGCTCGGGGGTCATGATCTGGGTCTCTGTAAAGCGCCTAGAGACAACTGACATTGTAACAGACGCTATACAAATAAAACTGAATTGAATTGAATCTAGAACAGGGGGATCCAAACTCAGTCCTGCATGTCTTGGATGTTTCTGAGGCACAACACACCTGATTCTAATGAATGGATCACCATCAGCTCGTCATCCAGGTCTGCACAAGTCAGTTAACGACCCATTCATGTGAATCAGAGGTGCTGAAGCAGAGAGACATCTAAGACTTGCAGGACAGGGACCCTGGAGGACTGGAGTTGGACAGCCCTGGTCTAGAGGGACGTCAGTCTGGGTGTTTGGTGGGAAGTAGACAAGCCTCCATCAGAAACAAAGATTTAAAGTGCATCAATCCCACCGTAGTCTCAGTGAAGCCAAGCGCTACATCAGCATCTTCAGATTTCCTTGTTTTAACTTCTGGTGACTTTCGTTTGTCTCGTTATCTCCGTCTCTCTCCTCCTTTCTTTTCGTCCCTGTTAAATATTTTTCCGTGGCGTCTCTTGAGGGTTTGTTCTCTTCACATCTCCTCCTCTGTGCTGTGTGAACACGCTGCAATAATGAGAGCGCCACTGCCCCCTACTGGAGTATATGTGACATTATACTTTATTACAATATGGCAAAAAAAAGGCTTGTTCCCCAGGGTCACACATGTCTCTATGACCGTATTTCTCATCAACTCATGACCCACTTTTATAAAACAGGGAGCCGTTGACGTCACGACTGAAGCGGGAAGGTTTTCAGGTTCTCGTTTGGGTGCATTTGGTTTTGGTAACAACTTTATTAATATTATTAACATGTTTTATAGAGATATCAACAGCTCTGTAATAATTAACATGAACACCTCTAAAAGATTCCATGTTAACAGAGGCGTACGTCAAGGTTGCCCTATATCACCCTTTTTGTTTATCTTAGTCACTGAATTGTTGTCAGTTCATATAGTAAACGATAAAAATCTTGAAGGTATATCTATTTTTGGCAGAGAATTAAAAATTTCCCAACTAGCAGATGACACAACACTCTTCTTAAAAGATAAACTCCAATTATCTAATTCTATTAACTTGATCAATCAATTCTCTAATGCTTCAGGATTAAGACTAAATATGGCTAAATGTGAAATTGTATCCTTGCACAACTGCAATGACTCATTTATTGAAAATATACCTGCAAAGGAATCTGTAAGATATTTGGGAGTTTTTATAACCAAAAATCTTCTATCCAGGCAACATTTAAACTTCTCAAACAGAATAAATAAAACTAAATTCCATCTTTAATACCTGGCTTCAAAGAGATCTGTCTGTTCTCGGTAGAGTCCTCCTCTCTAAAGAGGAAGGCCTATCCCGTTTTCTGTATCCATCATTATCCCTTTTTGTGAATGATTCAACAGCCACACAAATTAACAAAGTTTTTTTGAATTTCATTTGGAAGAACAAACCACACAAACTTAAAAAAAGGTGTACTTTCTAACTGCAAAGCAGAAGGTGGTTTGGAAGTCTTAGATTTTATTGATACTATTAACACCTTCAAAGTTAACTGACTAAAAAAATGTCTCAAAAACCCTGACTCAGTGTGGTTCTTCATCCCAAACCACATCTTTAATAGATTAGGAGGCCTAGCTTTTCTCTTGAAATGTGACTTCTTACCCAGCAGATTACCAATCAAACTTTCTAAATTCCATCAGCAAGCCCTTCTAGCTTGGAAGTTGTCTTTTATCCATAGTTTCTCACCCCACAAAGCTCTTCTCTGGAATAACAGCAATGTCCTCATCAGAAACAAATTCTTGTTTCTACATAAATGGTTTGAAAAGGACATTAACCATATTCTCCAACTCTTTGATGAATCTGGCAACATGCTATCTTATGAACACTTTATGTCTGTACATAGTTTTCCTGTTCCCTTTAAAGAATTTAATACTGTAACCCGTGCTATTTCAAAAGATTTTATTCAACTTGTGAAAAACCACCTGAGTTATAGTAATTTTACGAAAGTGCTACCTGCATTAATGTTAGGTGGAATAGAACTAACAAATAAAAAGTGTAATAACAAGCATATACGCCAGTGTTTTTTAAAAAAGAACCAAGTTATTCCTGGAGATAAATTCTATTGGCTATCTCACATTGAAGAGATAAACTGGAGAAGAGCCTGGCTCCTCCCACATAAATACTGCATCTCTAACAAAGCTAAAGAAGTCCACTTCTAAATTCTACACAACATATACCCTGTCAACTGTGTCACTGCTAAATTTACAGATGTTAATGACTCCTGTACTTTTTGTAATAATGAAACAGAAACTTCTTAGCATTTATTTTTTCACTGTGACATATCTGAAAAATTTTGGAGTAATCTTGAGTTTCGTTTTTTCAATGCTGCTAAATCTGTTAATTTACTTAACATTAAAGGTATTATTTGTTACTTTGATTATCCTAAAGATCATGCTCTTGAACACCTAATGAATTTTATCATTATTTACGCTAAATTCTTTATTCACAAACAAAGATTTGCTGGTGCTACTCCTAAATTTGCCCCTTTTCTAATAGAATTAAATTCTCTCATTAAATCTCTTATTTGATAAACAAAAAAAAAAGCAATATATTTTTAAGCAACTATGAAAAGTTTTTCCCTGTATCCTCTGACTAACCTTTTATTTATAACTGTCTTGACCTTTCCTTATTGTTATTGGTTATTAATTTTATTCTCTATTTATTATTTATTTATTATTTATTATCTTTATTATTATTGTTATTATTATGACTGTTACCTTGATTACCTATATTATGACTTCTTATTCATACTATATATTTTTATAATTTACTCCATTATTGTATGTGCTGTGTCATACCATTATGTACCTTGTTGTATAGCAAGTTTTGCTAATAAACTTATTTTAAAAAAAAACAAATCATGTCAGGGAAGTCGGGAAGAGTGTCCAGCTTCACATCAACCAAACTGATGGTTTCAAAGAGACCTCAATGTATTTTTCTGGGTACAAAACCTTTAAGTCTTTGAGTTATTGCGGATGAAAATAAATCACTCTTGCAAAAAAAAAAAAAAAAAAAAAGGTTCTCGTTTGGGTTGATCAGCTACGTCACGTGACCACAGATGTGACAACACCAAACCTTTAACAGCTGAATAATCTGGCTTTGAAAATCATAATTCAAAAATGTATTTAAATTGTTTTAATTAACACAATTTTTTTCGGGTCGATTCAGGGAAATATTTATGGATTATGGTTGAGGTAAAAAAATAAAATAAAATAATTAACCAAAAAATAATAATTAGCACTTTGTTGCAGGAACCTCACTGATGAACAGTTATATTCTCCATCAATCTGGTTCCAACTTTGTGAAAAAGTCACTGACATAAACGTTGCTGGATGGTTTTAATCCAGCATTTAACTGGATTTATCTGGCAATTAACTCAGCTGTTTCACGTGTTCAAACTGCTTAGGAAACAGACAAACTTTTAAAAAAAAAAAACCACATTTAATACAAAGTTTGGCTCCAGTTCAAGACATTTCCATC
This sequence comes from Hirundichthys speculiger, assembly GCA_018398805.1. NCBI lineage: Eukaryota > Metazoa > Chordata > Actinopteri > Beloniformes > Exocoetidae > Hirundichthys > Hirundichthys speculiger. Next base: position 277,246 of record JAGFBZ010000034.1, on the reverse strand, counting down.
AACAGTGTGGCCAGAGGCATTTTTACACAGTTTAATCCAGAAAACAAATCAGAACACTGATGAATAATAAGAATTAAAGATGAGACAACGGCATCAAAGAACAGATCATCAATACTCAACCTTTGGGTTTTATTGTTACAAAACATTTAATTAATCTATGTGTCTGACCCTTGTTTGACCCGAGCGGAGAGAGATTTGAGAAGAAAATGAATAAATTAAAATAACAGCAGACAGTTCCTCTGAGAAGATCCAAAATAAAAGCGTGAAGATGTTTCCTGGTTAAAAAAAAAATACTGATAACAAAGATTACAGTGATGATGTGAAATCACAACAGCACCGACTCCATCACGCCTCAAACGTGAAACCACTCGATGCTTCTGCTTCCAGAACGTTCAGATTTGAGTGCTGTGCTGTGAAATCATGAAGTACCCGGATGAGCCGCATTTAGTTTGTGAGAACTTCCTCCAGGTCCAGCTGGCAGCTTCAGAAGGTGAGAGGACGTCACTGGAGACGCTCTCACTTCACTTTGTCCATGTCCATGGCTGTGATTGGCTCCTCCTCCTGGACGGCCACGCCCCCTGCTGACTGACAGCAGGAGTGCTGATGTTCCTTCCAGTCCTGCACAGAAGAGACAAGACCACGTGGGGCTATTTATCTACACCCTCAGGTGTTAATACAGGTTTCTGTGGAGCCCACCGGGCTCAGGTGGGAAAAAAAAATACAACAACGCAATAAACGCACCCTTAGATTCATAATTGATGCCCACAGAGTTGCAAAAACAGTGCACTCAAGTATCCAATGAAATAGTTCTTTTATTATTCAAGGATTCGTTTGAAGGTTGGCAGGCTGAGCAGGACAGTTGTGCGTGTTGTGCAATGAACAAATCTGTACACACGGTTTACAAATCTGCACAAATCGATTCGTCCTGCCTTCTGCAAAGCTGAGCATCACTCAGGCACGAGGGGGCGGAGACGGAGAGTTCAACGCTCCGGAGAATCTACTGATCAGTGTGACGAGCTTCACCCAGAGACCGGAGTCAGTCTCCAGACAGACTGTGACGTTAAACTTCAATAAACTGTGACTGCAGGGGTGGGCAGTCCCAGTCCTGGAGGGCCGCTGTCCTGCATGTCTTAGATCACATGTGTCAAACACAAGGCCCGCGGGCCAAATGTGGCCCGCCACGTCATTGAATGTGGCCCTCGAGAGCTTGTGAATTATTGGATTAAATTTTTAACCAATAATTTAAGACTTAAAATAAGCTAACACCACTCTAAAGCGAATATTGACAATAAACTACATCTCCCACAATGCATTTCGTCGTCATCCCACAACATAATATCTCATCATGAGCAAGACATCAAGATGATTTTGAGAACTAATGGACTTAAGAAGGCAGCACGGTGGCTTAGTGGTTAGCACTGTTGCCTCACAGCTAGAAGGTTCCTGGTTCGAACCTCGGCAGGGGGGGGGTCCTGGATTGAACCTCAGGGCCTTTCTGTGTGGAGTTTGCATGTTCTCCCCGTGCTTGCGTGGGTTCTCTCCGGGTACTCCGGCTTCCTCCCACAGTCCAAAGACATGCATGTCAGGTTAATTGATAATTCCAAATTGCCCATAGGGTGTGAATGGTTGTTTGTCTGTATATGTGGCCCTGCGATGGACTGGCGACCTGTCCAGGGTGTACCCCCTGCCTTTCGCCTGTAGACAGCTGGGATAGGCTCCAGCGGATCCCCGTGACCCTTCAAGGATGAAACGGGTATAGAAAATGGATGGATGGATGGACTTAAGAAAAACCTCTACAGCTTTGTTTATTAGATGATTGATTTAACCATTGTTTAGTAAAAGTAATAATATGATTTAGCAGCAGGGAGGGATGAGTGAAAACATCTCTCTCTTAGCATTAGCTCGCTAGCTACCTATAAGCCTGCCTCGTTTTTAACAGATATATATGGCCCTGGATATTTATTTTGTTAGGTATAAGGTGAGGCTAGTGATGTTAACGTCACTTTATTAATTATATTAATACAATGCTGCGACTGTCTCATGTTAACATAGCTCTGGTGTGGGACAGACCTATGGACCAGAGCTAATGCTAATGCTAACAGTGAACTCATCACCCTCCCTGCTGCTAAATCATATTATTACTTTTACTAAACAGTGGTTAAATCAATCATCTAATAAACAAAGTAAACTTACCTTGGAGCAAATGTAGGTGTGTTTTGTAATTTTCCCCACGTTCAGTTGCTTGTGTGGACGGACACAACTAAACCTACAGCTGTAGTTTTCCAGCATTTGTTTTGGTTTGGGAAAGAGAATAAAAATGTCTCCTCCAAACGTTCTGGACACCTCGAGTCACTGTTGCAGGTCCCCAGCAGCAATATTCCACCATGGAGTTATTATAGTATAATATTAACACTGATAATACACATCAGAAATATAGCGAATTAACACAGTCCTTAACGCAGGAGCAGAAAGTTTTTCCGACCTAGCAACAGTAACTAGGGAGGGGGCAGTGCTTACCGAAGGGTCAATTAACCCCAATATGCCCAAGAAAAGAGAAATTGATGCACAAAGAAGGCAGTTTCATGAACGACGGGAAAACGAATACAAGTTTGTATCTCAAGGTGAAATAACAGCGTGTCTTTTGTGTTATGAGGCGGTGTCAGTTGTGAAAGAGTTTAATCTACGTCGGCGTTTTGACAACAAACACGGAGCTAACTATGCTAAATTTAGCCTGCAAGAAAAACCCTCTGAAACCAAGGTAATGGATACTCTGAGGGATGTTTACAGAGTCCGTTATCCATAGCAACGGATTCTGTAAACATCACCTGTGCGAGAGCAGATTTACGACCACAAACACTGAGTTTAATATTATAATGAGTTATATTTATGCAGTATAATTAATTTTGATTTACATTGCATTTTGTTACATTCATGCTGTCAATCTGGCCCTTCAAGGGCAACCATGATGCTGATGTGAGTCTGACACCCCCGTCTTAGATGTTTTCCTGCCACAACACACCTGATTCACATGAATGGATCACCATCAGCTGGTCACCAAGATCTGCATAAGATCTGCTGCCACCCATTCCTCTGAATCAGGTGTGCTGGAGCAGGGAAACATGCAGGGCAGCGGCCCTCGAGCACTGGAGTTGAACACCCCCGCTCAAGTGGGACATCAGACGGCTTTTAGATGAAATGAAGATGAAAGACCTTCTGTCCAGTTAGCAGATGTTAACATGCGTCGAATTAAAAGACCAGTTAGGATTCCCAGCCGCTGTCACTGTCAGCAGAAATACTTGAAATAATTTCGGTAAACAGGAAAAGTTTAGTCTGATTTACGGACCACATGATCCACATGGATCAGCCACCGCCGCCCGCCGCCTGCTGACAACCCCTTACTTCTGCTGCTGGAGGTGTCTGAGAGGCTGAAGGTTCCCCCAGACCTGGACCTCCTCCCCTCAGGGAGGCTCCCCTGAAGCTCTCCAACTTTCATGTGTTCCAACTGTATTCGTCTTGCGATTGTGTCTGTGTTTTATTCTGTGAGTTGTCGTGGATACGTGCGGCTGCTTTAAGGCTCTGACATGAGGCGCTTTGTTCTTTCATTTGGCGTTGATTTCATCAGTGTTGTACCTAAACACGTTCATTGAACAAAAGTTTACGAACTAGTTCATATTTTGTGCAAACGTGAAGTGAACTCGCTCTCTTTCTCCTTCACCAGCGGGGGACGTGAACGAGTTCATTTGGGCAGTTCTGAACGACACTCTTTCAAAGTTCACACACGGTCAAAACCGTTCCAGGTTTCCAGCGAACCCCATTTAAAATCCACCACAAACGAGCCTGATATGTATCTGAGGAAATCAATCAAACATGGCAACACGGCTGTCGCTGCTGTCACGCTAACAATTGCGTCATCAAATGTTTAAAACAAGCAGGAAGATGAAAGCTGCAGTTACCCAGAGCTGGAGGAGACCCCGACTGCTGGGGGGGATTGAAATATTGAAATGGGGGGGGGACAATTTGCACCTTAAGGACCTGTTTTTGTCTGATAATAAAGACCATTTGGCAGCAAGTTGTTCCTCATATTTTTAATCTACTGTAGAGCAGTGATTCCCAAAGTGTGGGCCGCGGCCCCCTGGTGGGCCGTGAGAGGTCATTAAAATTAAACAAATGGGTTTTAAATCCTCGATCTTTTTTAAATATGTTTTTAATTACTGTAAAATATTCATGACATTATTTATAAAAACATTAAGAAATAATAAAACAAACCAGTTAAGTTATTCTACTGTCATCTTAACTTAATATGACAAGTGTCACCTTATTTGTTAAACCCCTACATTAATATCAGAACACAGCTTCTAGTCCTGTATGTTGATCACAGTTGTGATTAAAGGTTTCGGGGGGCTGTGGAGATTTTTCACATTTCAAATTGGTCCTTGGTATTCTGAAGTTTGAGAATGGCTGCTGTAGAGAGAAACTGAAACGGAAATGACAGTTTTACATGGGCTGTCCCTTCAATGCTAATGTGAACCCTGGTTGGTTCAGGATTCTGAATTGGACCAATAGTTTTCAACAGATAAAATGGAAAATAATTGCTGTTTGTGGTGGTGTAGTATGTGGGCAGTGGTAATCAATTTGACTAATAATTGCTCGCAGCAACATTAAAAAAAAGAATAAGAAAAAAAAAAAAACTAAAACTAACTGAACTATTTAGTTTATTTTTTGAAATGGTGAACTGAACTAGTTTGTTTTAATTTCTGTGAACTATGAACTGAACTAGTTCTGGATTTCACGGTATGTGGCGGTCCGTCTCAATGAGTCCTACCTTCCTCTGGCAGAACGTGGAGCAGTAGTTGACCTTGTGGCAGCCGGTGCACTCGCTCATCGCCACCCGACCGCAGTTCACGCACATCTGCTGCAGAGAAGAAAAAAAAAAGCATGTCACACAAGTAAGTCAGCTTCATAGATTTAGAGATTTCTCAGATATGTGGCACATGTTGGCGCGTGCATGTCTCACGTTAATGATGATCTCGGTGATGTCGGTGCTCCTCTTGGCCTCCGAGTCGTCCGGCTGTTGGAAAGAAATCTGGTTCTGAAACGGCTGACTGAGACCGCACTGATCGAGCATGTGGAGACAGAAAAACCCATCCTCATGAGAGCTTTTATTTCCAGTAACCCTGAGCTCTGCCCGTGAAGGTCTGATGCCTCACCTCCTTCCTGCCTCCCTCTCCTTTGACTGCGTCCGCCTCCCCCGCAGAGTTTTTGGCCTGTTCGATCAGAGCCTTCAGCTGCTGTACGTTGCTGAGCAGCGTGTTGGCGAGCTCTTCCAGGTACACCCAGGTGTTCTTCTGCCCGTCGCTCACCCCCGGCTCCGCGACCCCGTCGGGCGCCACCTCCAGCCCCGTCACCAGCGCCTCCGATGGAGACGACGCCCCGGACGCCACCGCGACTTTGGCTTGAATCGGCTGAGGAGCCACGGCCAGCGCCGGCAGTGCCGTCAGCACTGAGGGGAGAAGGAGAAGCACAGATAGAGGGATGATAGAGGGGATGATAGAGGGATGATAGAGGGGATGATAGAGGGATAATAGAGGGATGTCAGAGGAACAATGTCAGAGGGAATCTGGAGGGCAGAGGTGAGAGTGTAGCGTCTATTTTTTAACTCCTTTACTTTTCCTTGTGTTATTTTCTATGCCCATCATCTTTCCCAATACAGTGATCCCTCTCCAATTCGCACTTTATGTTCCGCGGTTTTAGTTATTCGCTGATTTTTTTTACAGAAATATATAATTTTTTTTTTTTAAATCAAGAAAAAATTGCGGAAACATCACAGGATGTTGTGCGCGTTCTCTCGCAGCAAAGAAATGTTGTGAGCCAGCCTGGCCCCTTTAAGAAGGTGGCCTTATGGGTAATGATGTGGCCTTATGGGTAATGTAGTGTGTGTGTCGTGGGATGGTAGAATGAAAACGAGGTTAGATGAAAGAGCAGTTTCTTTACTACAGTTCAGAGACCAGAGACTGTGAAGGTAACAGAAAGACCACAGTTGAGCCTTTGTCTTGTTTCGCTGCAGTGCTTCGCTACTTTTTTGTGATTTTTAAACATATTTTGAACACATTATTGAGGCTTGGGGGGCACCGGCTCCAGTTTGTGGATTTTGATTCTCGCGGGGGGGCGCCGGTCCCCTGCGAAAAATAAGGGATCACTGTATATCACTTATATCAGTGATTCCCAAAGTGTGGGCCACGGCCCCCTTGTGGGCCGTCGTGGTACTGCAGGTGGGCCGTGAGAGGTCATTAAAACTAAGCAAATATGTTTTAAATCCTCAATCTTTTTTAAATATGTTTTTAACTACCGTAAAATATTCCTGATATGATTTTTTAAAACCAGTTAAGTGTTATTCTACTGCAGTGGTGCGCAAACTGTGGTACGTGTACCACCAGTGGTAGGCGAGCATTCTTTGGCGGTACGTGGGGAATGTCATGACTTTCCACATGTTTTCCACATTTTCACTTCAAAAACATACAATGCATTATAAATACTTTTCTAACGAATGTGTAGCTTGAGATAATTAAAATTGTGTCTTTAAAACAAATATTTGTTGTATATTCAATTGAAGTGCAACAGTTGTAAATGTCTGATTCAGTAAAGTAACAATTCAGGAAACAATAAATAACCACAATAAGGAATACACATCTCTCCTGTGTGTTTTGAGAACCACTGTTCTACTGTCATCTTAACTTAATAGACAGACTGAGGCTGCAGCGCGTCGTGCGCGCCGCAGAGAAGGTGACTGGCTGCAGGCTTCCATCCATCCAGGACCTGTACACTTCTAGGACCCAGAGGCGTGCAGGTCGGATCACAGCCGACCCTTCTCACCCCGGACATGGACTGTTTGCCCCCCTCCCCTCAGGCAGGAGACTACGGTCCATTCGGACCAAAACCTCCCGCTACATGAACAGTTTCTTCCCCTCTGCCATCAGGCTGCTGAACACTAAGTGACTTATTGGACCCTCAAGCGCCATGTTCAGCAGCCTAAGTCGGACTCACAGACAATTCAAGCCAACCACTGTTTTTGCACTGATCTGCACTGATTTGCACTACTGTTAAATTGTACATTACCTACTTTTTTATTTTTATTATATTTTATCTTATTCTATTTTTTATCTTATTCTGTGCATGCACAGTATTTTTATTTTTATCTTATTTTACTCATGTTGAATGTTGCAGCGTTACAATGAGACAAATTCCTAGTTTGTGTAATACTGTGTACTACATGGACAATGGCAATAAACCCCCATTCTGATTCTGATTCTGATTCTGATTCTAATATGACAAGTGTCACCTTATTTGTTGACCCCTTACATTAATGTCAGAACATAGCTTCTAGTCCTGTATGTTGATCATCATCATCATCGGCGATCACTCGAAACGAGTATGATTGTCCTCCTGTTGGTAAGTCTGGTCATCTGTGGGTCTTCAGGTGGCTGTGAAGGCCGATCCTTGATCCACAGTCTCTTGCGCAGTGGGGGCATATATGACAACTTGGCTGGGTAGTGGTGGTGGTGCAGAGAGCGGTTTTGGTGGCAGATCTCTCCTTTCTTTGTTGCCTCTTGGTTTCCGCGGCACAGTGGATATCCTTCTCCAGCTGTGATGTGCCTTCATGGACCATCCTGCTCCACATGTCTCTCCGGAGAGCAACCTCCTCCCAGGTGTTGAGGTTGAAGCGGCATTTCTTCAGGTGGCTTTTGATGTTGTCCTTGTATCGCTTTTTCTGCCCTCCTTGGGTACGTTTTCCTTCCTTCAGCTGTCCGTACAGCATTTGCTTTGGAAGGCGGTTGTCAGGCATGCGTACAACATGACCTGTCCATCGCAGCTGGTGGCGGATGATGGTTGTGGTGATGCTGGGGATGCTGGCTTCCTTCAGGACACTGATGTTAGTCCGCCTGTCCTCCCAGCCAATCCTGAGGATCTTTCTGAGACATCGCTGATGTGATGTTGATCACAGTTGTGATTAAAGGTTCTGGTGGGCCGCAGAGATTTTCACATTTCAAACTGAGCCTTGGTATTCTGAAGTTTGGGAATGGCTGACTTATATGAAGCATAATAAGGGTGCTGAACTTATGAACCCAGGCCTGTCTGGAGTAGTGAACTTTCTGTGAGCTCGGGCCAGTGTGGCTTCAGAGAAGGAGGCGCAGTTTGTCCCAGGCTGTTCGGGCCTGGACAGCCCTCCACCTCTGTCTCTCAGGTTCGGGGGTTTCTCACGGTCTTTTGATCCCATGTTGGAGTCTCTCACACATAAAAGCCTCTCGCAGACTCGCATTGTGCATTTCACACCTCAACACCCAAGGCTGAAAACCCGAGGTTCCGACCCGGCCCGAATCGGGTTTCGGGTCCATTCAAAAGACGTGACTCCGGGTTCGGGTCTGAATCGGTACAGTTAGTCTCGGGTCCGGTCGGTGCTCTCTGACAGGTTCGGTCCGTGTTTACTCGAGAGAGGTAAAGATATTGGCGGTGGCAGCTAATGTCAGGACTCTGAGCAGTTTAATTAATTATTAATTAACGTGGCGTATTTGTCATGAAACAATCGTGCTGCCGTACCGTGTTATTAGCAGTTTGCCCAACAGCTGTAAAGCACAACGGATCACCAACATGACAACGCTGGATGAGAGAATATGTTTACGACACGTCCTGACCGGTGTAGGCTATTAGCGTTAGCAGTTGCTACCAATAGCATCTGTATCCACAAAGAGAATAACAACGTGGATTTATTGTTGTTTACATCACGTAGCCTATGTAGCAACTGAACCGGTAGAAGAAGACAACTTTAGGTAAGAAAATCAAGTTTTATTCAACGCTAGATAACTTTTAACATGAGCAACTATGGGCTGGATTGTCTCGGTTCTATTCAGGTAACTCGGTTCGGTTCGGTTCGTTCGGAAAGTAAAGACTCGGGTCGGGTCGGTTCCGGGTCCAAATATTGTGGGTCCATTCGGGATTGGACTCCCGGACTTATGATAATAGCTCAGGTAAGGTCGGTTTCGGGGTCGATGACAGTGGACCCGTGAAGACCTCTGAAAAGTACCATGGGAGGGGCAAAATGAGACACTAACAGAATTGTCCAAAAGTCATCTATAAAAAAGATAAATGGGCAATATTGGCCGATTGGTTATTTGTGTAAACAATGAACTGAACAGGTGGACGGTGAGTGTAGATGACACAGACGTGTCCTACTAGCTGATAAATAGCACGCGTTAGGAAAATCTGTTTGTTTTTTTGTTTTCTGCAAGAAAACAGCATATTATAACATATCAATATATCATTTTCTTGGATTTATTATCATCAAATATCAGTATCTGTCTTGTTATTGTTCATTTTCTGTGTGTGTGTTTTGACAAAGGCAGCCTGGAGACCAGCTGGGTGACCGGGTCGCTGTCAGGTAGGGTCACATTTGACCTTATTATATGAAGCAACAAGCGGCGGGGTCAGACAGGCTAAACCAGCCCCACTAGAAGCCCCTCCCATCAAAAAGGGACATTCAGTCGAAGAAATGGAGTGATTAAAAAATCACTCCAAAAAAAGGTAAAATTAGGGTCAGCTTTAGTGTTGTTTTTCCCTTAAAGCAAATAAAGTAAAGAAATATGACAAAGAGCTGACATTTCTTCAAGACTGGTAATTAGGCTAAGCTACATATGTTAATGTAAAGTTGTAATGATTGTAATGATGCCACACAGCTGCGCTGCATTTCTACATTCGCTGCTCCGATCATGAAATAAATCTAACCGAATGGCATCTAGAGAATATCTACGACTGTGCAGTGTGTTGTGCTGTACACATGAACTTTCTCGTGATTTGCTGCCCCCATTTGGTCTGGAGTGGTACGGTTACATAGCGTGCCTTTAAAAGTAGAGTTTGTTTGCTAATACATTTATTCCTGATTGTGTTGAGACTGTAAATGACTAGTCAATGGGAAGCTTTTTTTCTTTTTAATATTTGTTTTATAATTATTTATTAGAAGCCAGAAACATTCTCTGCCAACTCTGAAATGAATTTCTTTGTGTTTTGGACCTTTGGTCAGACAAACAAGTTAATAATGATGTCAGTAAAAACAGTAAATATGACATTAGAAAGTGATAACCATCAGATTCTGATGATTATTATCTGTTTAAAACAGACTGCTGCTGTATCCAACCCCGAGTCACCCAGACAGTGATAAGACAGTGGGTAATGGAGCGGATGGGGCGCGCTGGTCGGGGACCGTACCTGTGGTGGCGAACACCTCGCTCTGCGCTGCTCCGTCTGAGATGATGGCGGCGGCGTCCGCGTCGTCCGTCGGGGTGCGGTCAAACGTGAGGGTAGTGCCGGAGGCGGCGAACTGCTCTGATGGAGACACCGCAACTGTTGGGGGACAGCGGACCCGTCAGGCATGTCTGGAACAGGTCTGACGACGAGGTTTAAACGGTCAACGGACAAGTCTGACCTCCAGAACTGGTTTGACACCATGAGTCAGTTTCGGGTCCTTCTCTGGACGCCAAAGATCAAAACAAGTATCTGTGACTGCGAGGGCTCACTTACGAAACTGACTTGACATAAACCCGCCAAATCTGAACAACAAACTCAGTTGCACCCCTCCTCTAATCACGCGTCAGAACGAGGTCACGTACACGTGGTCCCTGAGGTCAGCGTGATGTTCTTCTGAGCAGGAAGCGGTTTTTTGGTTGGGATGATCGGAGGCTCCAGGTCTTTCTTCCGTCTCTTGTACGGGACGAAGAGGCGGACCGGGCCCGTCTGGGAGGAGCAGAGAGGAGACGGATGAAATCAACAACAGCAACGGATCAAACTGCAAAAAAAAAAAAAAAAAAAATCAATAATTTCCTTTGTGAGAAAAAGAAATAAGAAGTGTCCGGAAGTGAATCACTTCTCAGTACTTTAGAGAAAAACTGGAACATGACGCAGAAGGTCTTCAATCCAAAAAATTAAAATCACATAAAGATGCAGCGTTTCCACTGATACGCATTCAGTGACTGCTTCTAACAGGAAGTGATCTAGAAATGATCTAGAAGTGATCTAGACATGACCTGGGCCCTGACCCTGAACGGAGTAAACGGATGGATGGATGATGGATGAGGAGGCAATAGATTAACATGGTGATACATCCTGGTAAACAGTGAACCAGCTCTGTGACACTGAAAAACCAGAAATCAGCCTGACGTTACCTCCCTGAGCCCCTGATCTCACACACCAACACCTGAAACTGCATTCAGCCCTAAAAAAAGCTTTGAGGGCCTGGATAACTTTGCAACTCAGATATTCACATGTATTACGGGTTATTAAATGAGCAAACTTAGAACATTGATAAAATGTACAAAATTAAAAATGGATCTGATCATTTTCCTGACCTGGCCGGATACTTCCTGAAGAGCCGGGATTTCATACCCGTTTTATGAACACGTTATTAACAAAAATATTACAAGTAGGGCTGGGCAAGTTAACGTGTTATTATCGCGTTATCACATTAATTTATTAACGCCGACATTTTTTTTTTTGCATGTTAACGCATGTTGCTCACATGCTTTTGTTTTGAAAAATCTGTTACTAGCTGCTGCAGAACCGGAAGATAATTGGCAGGTAAACATGGAAAAGCTAAAACAGACATGGAGAACGGTAAATATCTGTGTACTTTACAGTTCAGGTAGCAATATTAACAATTCTGTCTGAAAAAAAAAATTCTGGACTGCACCAAAACTTTGGTGTCATTCCTCCATGTTCCATCAGATCTGCTCCATGTGTTCACTGTCCTGCTGTTCTCTAGCTGGTTACTGCAGTGCAGCTCCATCTAGTGGCACAGATGTGTAATGACAACAGAAAGTCCAGTCCTCTATTATAAAACAAATTCAGTTCTGTGGCCCGTTTTTTTTTTTCATATTTTTGATCCAAGTCTAAAATTGAAATATAAAGAAAACCGCTATATTTTAATTTTTTTGTGTTAGATTTAAAAATGAAAAACATAATAAAATGTCACTTTTTATTTATTTTTTATTTTTTTGATTGACAATTGAAAATGGAAAGAATGTGTCACGCCCTCTTCACGACACAGAGTGTTCAGTGAGAGGCTTCTTCAGGTCCGTTGCAAGACGGAAAGATACAGAAGATCATTCCTGCCAGCAGCCATCAGCCTCCACAACAAGACTTAACACCTTCTAATATTGAATTATCAATTCAATATTATTATTATTGCTGTCATTAATTACTGTTGAAAAAAAAGAAGAAGAATAAGAGCTCTTGCTACAGTGTTGAATTTCCCTTCTGGGATGAATAAAGTATTTTTTATTCATTCATTTTCATGAACGATACATGGATTGATAAAGTTACTGAACTTTAACATGGACATTTTCATTTTAAAGTTCTCCCAGATGGAGGATTCAACAGAAACAAGGTTATTTGTAACAACTGACAAGTTGAACTCCCCGTTAAAAGTTTCTGCTGTTACCTCAGAAATTACCTGTTTTAATGTTCTGATTGTTCTTAGACACAATCATTTTGTTGGATTTTGTCTGTAGACGTTTTTTTATTTTTCATAAAAACAGGATGACATCAATGTCCTGGTAGTGGCAATAAGCTTTATTTTATTTGACATATTTTAAGATGAGATTTACACTAAATATGTGTTACTGACAAGTGCTGATGTCAAAAGTGTTTGAACAACAAATGTTATGACACTTTAGTTCATATGGCAGCAGAACATTTAAATAAAAGTGCATTTTACACTACTTTTGAATTTATTATTTGATTTTACGTATACAATGGGATTAATCGTGATTAAAAATTTTAATCGTTGCCCAGCCCTAATTAAAAGGGAAGTTAATGTGTAGACACTAGAAATGTGATCTAAGGACAAGAATGCGTAACTGTAATGAAGACTGTTCATACCAGGTGTAAAAGAAAAGTCCAGGTTCATTTTTTTCCAGACAAATATCACTGGTTAAAATCAGATTTACCATATTTATGTTTTCACTCGCCAGGGAGTCTCCTTCCTTCATCGACTATAAAAGAGAAGCAGAGAATTAGAGAAAGACAGAAAGACAAAAAAAACCAAACCAGTTCTGCTGTCACAACTGCAGAATTCAGCTCAGAGCTTATTTCATTTTTGATGATCTTCTTCCAGATACGAGCCAGGACCGGTCCTCGGTCACTTACCGGCGTCAGATCATCGCAGCAGGCTGCACAGGTGCAGGAAGCAGCATGGGGGTTGAGGATCTGCTCCTGATAACACACACAAAGCACGGACATGCTAATGCTGCACCACACAGAAGTTAAAATTCAGCTTTTTGTTCAAAATCAGCTCCGCTGCAAACTGAAGATGCAGACTGCTTTGTGTCGTGTGATGCGGGACTCTGAGAGTACCGTCGTACAGCGATGCTAGAACAGTTGCAGCGGGAGGTGGCGCAGCAACGTTTAGTACCTGGATGAGGCAGACCAGAGGTCTGCCAGCATATCTGATGCTCCGCTTCCAGTCTTTGCTGCTCGCTCTTCCCGCTAGACCTTCAAACTCCGTGGGAGTGAACCACTGCTGGTTGTGTTTAATGCAGCGACCTTTGCCCCCTGAATGAAATGCAACAACGTCAGCGGCGGAAGGACATTGTTCAAAAATACAGCACAGTAGATGAAACAGATGTTCTGTCATCCCACTTCACAGGTGAGCACATTCGTGCGCTAAATAGTTTGATCTTTTTCTTTCATCACAGCTGCTCCAGGACGGGGTGAAATCAACTGGACACAGTCCAGAGTTTTTAACAACGAACTTTTATTCTGAAAAAACCTGAGCCCACGTCTAGGGTTGGGAATCCAGAACTGGTTCCTGTAGAGAACCAGTTCCTGTAGAGAACTGGTTCCACGTGTTTCAATTCCATGGAATCGTTTGGCAGTTTATCTAGCGATTCTCTTATCGATTCCAACCAGCACGAATCTCGAATTAGTTACGCACAGTCAATTCCAGAAAGCACTTACGTGTTTAAGTTACGTCGGTTTAGCACGCGCATTGCAGTTGTAAATAACAATGGCGCCCACCAGGTTCAAACCCTCCAAAGTTTGGCTTCACTTCACCAAAGAAAGATGGCAACAAGGCAACTAGCAGTCATTGTAAAGTGGAGATAACAGCGTCGGGAGGGAACACGACTAACATGCAGAAACATTTGAACACACAACATGTGATAACGAGTGTCGTGTTTTTGAATCTTCGGACTGATGGATCTCAACCCAGCAGCAGTAGCCAAGCTAAGATCACCTCTGGTAACTCTGGTTAGTAGCTATCCCGCTGCCTATGTGCTTCTTTGTAAAACACGCTATAACATTAACGCTATGCTATTAAACGAATGCCTTCTGCATTACATTTAGAAGATGACCGTGATGAGAGAGAGAGTCTGGCAGGTTCAGAGGCTGGAAGACATGATTATTTTACTGCATAAGAATTGTTAATTCTTCATAGTATTTGCAGATTTGTACTATGCACTGTTCTGTTGTATTTGATAGTATTTATCTTTATTATTATTTTTGAGTGCTTAGTGAGCTCATAGATCCTTTTAAAAGGGAGATTTTTTCATTTCTATTAGGAAAAATCTGTTAGTAAAATGTTACACATTCTTGTGTATTTGCACAGTTACATATTACAACAGTTAACACGTTATCCAGGCTTTGGGCCTCTTTTCACCTCGCTGTTGAGTTTGTAAGGTCGTGACCTTACAAAATTGATGCTAATAAAACTGTTAGTTCTCCTTTTTCCCCAAATTAGAATCAATAAAGAATCGAATCGTTAAACAGTATCGATAATGGAATTGGAATCGAAAAAAATCTTATCAATTCCCATCCCTACCCACACCACAGATCTTAGAGGAGGGTAGCAACAAAGAGAACCTTTCAGGATAAGATTATGTTTAAAAGGAAACTTCAACTGACAGGTAATTTGATGTAATGTCTGTCTGCCATCTTTGGTCAAAATACCACAGAAATAGAGCACTAAAGCACTCTTTTCAACCAGGTCTTTCTGCTCTGTTCACAGCGGCCGGTTTGAGTCAGCGTCTCAGATTCACTCAGCGTTCCTCCTCTGTGGTGTACGCCTGTTTTGAAATGTTACACCTTTGCGCCACCCACTTCTGAGGTACAGGGTGATGCGAAAGCTGGGCGGAAATAATGGCGGGGAGATTGATTCTACTCTGACCTGGGTCTGTGATGTCACAGCACCCTGCAGATCTGATCTGCTCACTGAATGACAGATTTTTGGATTTAGACGGCCCCAAAGAAAGTGACAGATTATTATAACGTCCGAGGTCTGCGATTGGTATTCTGCTCAGAGATACAAGGCAAATACCAATCACCTTGTATCGTCAATATCGATACAATCACGACACAATCTCAATAATATCGCGATAATATCCTGATAATACGTCTCCTCTAAACCCTTTAAACCCTCAGTACGCATGCGCAGATGACCTGATCCCAGGCGGTTCTTGTACAGGACTCCACTGGTGTTCCTGCAGCGGACCGGCAGCTCGTTGTTGTAGACCGAAGGGTCCCAGTTGTACTTGGAGCAGGAGTCTTTGTCCTGAGGCGGAGTCAGCGGCGTGGGTGGAGTCTGGGGTCCTGGAGGACGTGAAGAGAACACACAATTGCAGCAAGTCCAGTTCACGTTTCCATGGGCTCCTTTTCAACGTGAACGCCTCAGAGACAGCGACACCACTTCAAGAGTAGGACACATCCACAGAAACGTACCTGAGGCGATGGCGGCAGCGGATTTGAGGCTGGCAGCTTCCACGATGCTGCCGTCGGTGTGAACCACGATCAGGGTGGCCTTCTGGGCGCTGAGACCTTCGCCCAGCTGGAGAGTGGTCCTGCCGTTCTGTAAACACACGCAGTATACAGCTACGACGGTCTGGAAATGTTCAGACTCTTACAACACTGATGATTTTACTGTTTACAGAAATGTTTTCAGGAAACCGTTCGGCAGCAACGTTTGAAAGGACTAAAAGCGTAAGTGTTCCACCTCGACAACGTCCAGGGGGTGAGGCGTCAACAACGTGCTCATATAGGGCCTTTCTAGTCCAGGGTCCACTCAGGATGCTTTTACAACGCAAGCAGCTCTCTGTCACCGCCACACACAAATTAATTAGACTGATTTATTCATTAGACCAAACTATCCCTATAATTCCTCCCTTTATTCCTCTAATGGTCCGATAATAAAATTACAACTATGGTTAAAGTATATGAAATCAGGGTGGGGTTCATATTACCAGCTGGCCATGACAGCATGTTTTTGGGGTGGGAGGAAACTGGAGGGAAACCCCAAGCAGACACCAACTGAACCGAGACCCAACTGAACCGAGATCCAACTGAACCTCCTGCTGTGAAGTGCTGATCACTGCTACCAACCACTGAACTACCGTCAACTCAGTGTGGTAAAAGATCTCTGTCCATATTAACCACCACACGTCACATGACCGTTAGACCACAGCTGGACAAGGAGGGCTACAGCTGGATAAGGGGGTCTGCAGCTGGATATGAGAGGTTTACAACTGGATAAGAAGGTCTGCAGCTGGATAAGAGGGTCTGCAGCTGGATAAGAGGGGTTTGCAGCTGGATAAGGGGGTCTGCAGCTGGATATGGAGGTCTGCAGCTGGATAAGGAGGTCTGCAGCTGGATAAGAGGGGTTTGCAGCTGCATAAGAGGGGTTTGCAACTGGATATGGAGGTCTGCAGCTGGATAAGGAGGTCTGCAGCTGGATAAGAGGGGTTTGCAGCTGGATAAGGGGTCTGCAGCTGGATATGGAGGTGTGCAGCTGCATAAGGAGGTCTGCAGCTGGATAAGAGGGGTTTGCAGCTGGATAAGGGGTCTGCAGCTGGATATGGAGGTGTGCAGCTGGATATGGAGGTCTGCAGCTGGATAAGGAGGTCTGCAGCTGCATAAGGAGGTCTGCAGCTGGATAAGAGGGGTTTGCAGCTGGATAAGGGGTCTGCAGCTGGATATGGAGGTGTGCAGCTGGATAAGGAGGTCTGCTGCTGGATAAGAGGGGTTTGCAGCTGGATAAGGGGGTCTGCAGCTGGATAAGAGGGGTTTGCAGCTGGATAAGAGGGGTTTGCAGCTGGATAAGAGGGGTTTGCAGCTGGATAAGGGGGTCTGCAGCTGGATATGGAGGTCTGCAGCTGGATAAGGAGGTCTGCAGCTGGATAAGAGGGGTCTGCAGCTGGATATGGAGGTTTGCAGCTGGATAAGAGGGGTTTGCAGCTGGATATGGAGGTCTGCAGCTGGATAAGAGGGGTTTGCAGTTGGATAAGAGGGGTTTGCAGCTGCATAAGAGGGGTTTGCAGCTGGATAAGGGGTCTGCAGCTGGATATGGAGGTCTGCAGCTGGATAAGAGGGGTTTGCAGCTGGATATGGAGGTCTGCAGCTGGATAAGAGGGGTTTGCAGTTGGATAAGAGGGGTTTGCAGCTGCATAAGAGGGGTTTGCAGCTGGATAAGGGGTCTGCAGCTGGATATGGAGGTGTGCAGCTGGATAAGGAGGTCTGCTGCTGGATAAGAGGGGTTTGCAGCTGGATAAGGGGTCTGCAGCTGGATATGGAGGTGTGCAGCTGGATATGGAGGTCTGCAGCTGGATAAGGAGGTCTGCAGCTGCATAAGGAGGTCTGCAGCTGGATAAGAGGGGTTTGCAGCTGGATAAGGGGTCTGCAGCTGGATAAGAGGGGTTTGCAGCTGGATAAGGGGGTCTGCAGCTGGATAAGAGGGGTTTGCAGCTGGATAAGAGGGGTTTGCAGCTGGATAAGAGGGGTTTGCAGCTGGATAAGGGGGTCTGCAGCTGGATATGGAGGTCTGCAGCTGGATAAGGAGGTCTGCAGCTGGATAAGGAGGTCTGCAGCTGGATAAGAGGGGTCTGCAGCTGGATATGGAGGTCTGCAGCTGGATAAGAGGGGTCTGCAGCTGGATATGGAGGTCTGCAGCTGGATAAGAGGGGTTTGCAGCTGGATATGGAGGTGTGCAGCTGGATAAGGGGGTCTGCAGCT
Organism: Hirundichthys speculiger; assembly: GCA_018398805.1. NCBI lineage: Eukaryota > Metazoa > Chordata > Actinopteri > Beloniformes > Exocoetidae > Hirundichthys > Hirundichthys speculiger. Next base: position 259,207 of record JAGFBZ010000034.1, on the reverse strand, counting down.
GAATAAGAGGGGGTTGCAACTGGATAGGGATGTCTGCAGCGGAAAAAAAAGACTAAAAATTTTTTGAATTTTTTGAAAAGTTTTGAATTCAGCATAGAGGTCAGATCCCATTTACAACTTTAAAAAAGCTCCACATTTCAATACGTAACAACGGTAGTTTATTTGCATCCTTAAGTTCCTGAGGACCAAAGTAGAAAAGTATCTGGTGCTCACCAGCATGTAAAGGCCTACAGAACCATCTCCCAGGAGTTATGACTCCATTAATCCATCACCAAGTGTTATGCACAAACTTCATCCTCCCAGGACTGGTCAAATAACAACGATTACTCTAAGAGGTGTGCAAGAGTCCATGATGACACAAACAATCCAGGGTAGCTTCTTTATCAATCTCACAAAGGCCAGTATTGACTCAGAATCAATTAAATCTGCCCAGAAGGGAAACCTAGAACATCAATGGTGTGTGGCAGAAAAACAGCATTACTCGCAAAAGATGTCATGGACAACACAAACGGCTGTTGGACATAATGATTTTTGGAAAATAAGGCCAGAGTGGAAAGATTCAGTTTAACCCTTGGATGCATGACCTACCAATACCTACACTCTTCCATGAGTGGGGTCAAAAATGACCCCAATTAAAATCAATTCGTTTTTTCAATCAACTTCAGATATTTCTTTAATTTTGGTTAGAGATTATATATTTTGTTTAAAAAAAATAGTAATTTCATTTTTGTCATGTTCATTTTTCACTTTTTATTCACATTTTACCACATAACAATCAACAAATCAGGTATCAAAACATGTTTGTGTCCTTTTGTCTGATTATATGGAGGACGAACAGAGATCATTAAATAGGTCTGGGGACCATAACACTGTCCACGCATACGCACACACACAAACATCTTCTCTCTTCTCACTGTGTCACAAATTAGTTGCTTCTGGCTGCGACCTTTGCACACAGGGATACTGCATTTCCAACAGCAATTGGCGGCTTTGCGTTCCTTGTTTCTTCGACACAACTGGCACTTCCTTCTCTTCTGCTGGCCCTGTGTGTGTGTCTCTCCTGTGGCTGGATCACAACAGTTTTTGTCATTCCACACCTTCCCATTGCTTCAGTAATGTAGGTTGGTAGGTTCAGGTTACCTTCCATTCTACTTTTTATACGAGGAGTCAGAAGCTCCTCTGAGAGCTCTGTGAGGAAGCGTCATCATCCATTGGTGATACTAGTATAAAATTCAGGGTGCTGAGCCCTGAAAAATGAGTTGGCTGTCAGAGTGGTGATGTTAATCATGTTGTACCAAAGCACCATGGGCCACCTCTACGTCTGGTGCTCGCAGGTGTAGTTGCCAACCATCTGGTCCACAGTATCTACTCCTCCTTTGGTCTGGTTGTAAAAGAAGATCGCCTCTGTTTTTCTCTTTTGATTGTTTTCATCCACCATCTTGCTGTGGTGCATTGTGCTAAAGGAGCAGAAGAGCCATTCCCTTTTTTTTTTTCACATAGCTGATCATGTTCATGCTACCATTGAACCAAATTCAGTGATGTGGAACTCCCTGGACCTGGAAGCCTTCATAACTGGAGGAATATCTGGCTTGTTCTGTCGCAAAGTTCCCACAATATTCAGATCTTTCTTCAGGAGATGCTCTGCAAGAGGCACACTGTTGAAGAAGTTGTCAATGGTAACGGTGCTACCTGTGTATCTGAATCCACTGCACAACTGATGGACAGTGTTTTCCTCCAGATTCTTCTGGATGTCTTCCCCTGGTTGTCTCCCTGTGTACACAATCTCATCAATTGTATATGGGGTGCGTGCATCAAAACCCAGAAAATCTTAATGCCGTACTTGGCAGACTTGCTCGGCAAATACTGCAGAAGCTTGGTCCTCCCTCTGAATGGCACAAGTTGTTCATCTGGAACACAAGTTGACCAGGAACAGGTCCCATATGTAGTAGAAAGATACCATGTGGTCTGTTTCCAGTCAGCAGGCTCTGGTCCTCTTGTCATAATAGGATTTCATAGAAGTTCATAGAAAATTCCATAGGAAATGCTTGGGGTCATTTTTGACCCCGCTTATGGAAGAGTGGGGTAGTGATACAAAAACTGCAATTTCTTAAAATTAATGAAAAAATAAATAAAAATACAAATGGCCTCATGTCACAAACATGTTTATGAGGAATACCTGGAATAGGAAAACATTAGAACTTTTAACTTTAAAGATTTTGAAGAATAACAACACATGGGGTCATTTTTGACCCCACTTATGCATCTAAGGGTTAAGAAAATAAAAACAATAGAAATTGTGCTAGAAATTAAGCTATGAAACACGGCAGTTGTAGTATCATGATCTGGGCCCACTCTGTTGCCTCTGGATAAGGAAATCTAAATATCATTGGTGGAACAGTACATTCTTAAATTAAGTACATTTTAATAGGGAAGGTCAATACATTTTGTATTTAAATTAAATCTCAAGAGAATGTGAGACATCTGGCAAAAGAGCTCAAGGAGCTTCTTGTTCTGAGATTTGTGGGATCTCCAGCGGGGTGGCTGATAAACGTAACATCTCAATAGGCCAGTTATCTCACTGGGGACAGACTCTACACCAGAAGTCTGTCATTTGTCAGAAAGCGATTACCATCACTTGACTGGACAGAACATCCAGCTCCGAATCGCCAGCTCATTTTTCCACAGTGAACTCAGCCTGAACACTCTGAATCTCATGTTCAGTGAGAACAAAGCCTGGTGCCCGATAGTCTAATCTTCAACAGCTGTGTGCGTGGATTCACGTGGAGGACATTCGTGACTGGAAAGATTATGAGAAGAGATGCCGTCCTTTGACAACAATGACTTCTCTGTGGTGTGACCTGACGGCACAGACTGTGCTGGGAGAGAGTGAGCATGTGCAGCGGTCTGACCATCAGTGTGTGTGTTATCTACCAGCACATGTTCGGGGAGGCTGCCTGACGTCGCCACCGTCGTGGTGAAAACATTGTCCTCTGGCGCGTGAACGTCTCCCACCGTCACTGCAGTTACCTCTGATCAACGACAAGAGAGTCAAATTAGGACATGAACGTTCTGATTAGACGACAGCTGTTTTATTTTAATATTAGCAGCTGGAGAGATGAAGTGATGATAGGTTTTTAATAGGGCTGCTGTTGCCTTGAGCGAGTTGATGTTTAGTCCAGCAGGTTCTAGGATGGTGGTACATGATATGTTTGTTTTGCAACATTCTTCTGTTTCAACCAGCATCACATTATATAACTTTGTTCAACAATAGTTATTCCCTGTCAGCAGCACATTCACAGGGCTGTTGTTGGGCACTCAGACCCTGTCACTGGTTGACCTTCCTCGTTTTGCTTTTGATAAGCAGTGAACTGGGAACACCTTTTTCTGTTGGACTGATAACCATCAGGCCGCGTTGGAGCTGCTCACAGTTACATATTCCCATTTTGCCTCCTCGCGATACAGTACACGATATTCGGCTCACGATACGATATACATCAATATTCATCTCATTTACATCATTTTCCGAAAGATTTTAAAGGGACAAAGTGATTTTGGTGACATCTTGTTAGTGTTCCAGTGACTTTGTTTGAATTTATTGAACTGAAAACATCAATTACACATTATATGGCTGACAGGCAGCTTGCAAATGCTGGACAAAATGAATAAAACAGCCAACATCAGAACTTCCCAAACTTCAGAATACCAAGGCCCAATTTCAAATGTGAAAAATCTCTGCGGCCCACCGAAACCTTTAATCACAAATATGATTTATTGTTGATTTATTGATCAACATGCAGGACTAGAAGCTACGTTCTGATATTAATGTCGGGGTCAACAAATAAGGTGACACTTGTCATATTAAGTTAAGATGACAGTAGAATAACACTTAACTGGTTTGTTTTATTACTTCTTAATGTTTTTAAATCATGTCATTAATATTTTACAGTAATTAAAAACATTTTTAAAAAAGACAGAGAATTTAAAACATATTTGTTTAATTTTTATTGAGCTCTCACGGCCCACGTGCAGTACCGCGTTGGCCCACCAGGGGGCCACGGCCCACAAATTGGGAATCACTGGAATAAAAGATTTGTTGAGAAAATTGTTTTATTTATTTAAACAGTGCAAATTGTTGCTTGCAAGCTTTTAAAGAGGTTTTGAAAGAAGCTTAGAATATCGATACCCGTGGCTAAAAAATCGATACTCTGTAAAATATCGATATATATCGCAGAATCGCTAAAATCGCTCAGCTCTACTTTTAACGCATAAAAGTTCACTTCTTCAAGATTTTTTTTTTTTTGCTGCTTGATACATCCTTGTTAGTTGATATCTGACGCTCTAATGAGTCAATCACAGTACATTACTATGATCTAAGTATTCTCTTAAGATAATACGTTTCTTTTATATAAACTAAACAAAGACTTTAAGAAAACCTATGTGAAAGGAGGCTCATCAGTTTCCAGCTCTGGCAGCAGTTGGCTCATCTGGTCGAGACATTTCCAGGGTTGATCTGCACTCCTCCAGGTTGACCAGCAGGACCACCAGCCAGCGGTCTAGGTTAGCCTCCTTCACCCAGACCTCCACTGGGACCTGAGGTCCGCCAGGACCGAGCTCCAACCATTCTCCACCGACGGTCCCAGCAGAGCTCAGCGGGACCTCCAGCAAAACTCATTTCTGATGTTGTTTTGGAACCGACATCTTGAATGAGGATGGATGAAAACCGGAGTTCTTCCGATACCAGTTCCAGTATCGGAAACACTGGCCGATACAACAGAAAATAAGGCCGTGGTATCGGCGAACATTTACTTCTATGCATCTGATATTATGTAATTTGACTAAACTAAAAGCCAGCAGAAGAAGTTGCGCAACGCTATCTTGTAACTTGCTGTTTTGCGTTGCCAGGTGGAGAATCGGTGACATATAAGTTGTTGGATAGAGGTAGCTGTCTCGCATTGGGATTATGTCAGAAATATGGTGTTAATTTAGGCTGGAAAATCCCACTAGGAAAACTGCAACGGGCTCAATATGCAAAGCTGGGGTTTCCAGAGGTGACGTGAATGTCGCTAAATGTAGCACAATCAACCTTATTAAACATTTAAGGATCCAATACATGAAAAAGCATGAGTTTACCAAGTTAAAAGAAAAGAGACATGTAGCACACTCTGGAGTTTGCTTCTCACAAATGACAGAAATTCCCCAAAGAAAGCCTGAAACCCAGAGCGATGATGGGTAGAATTGTTGAATCCATTGTCCTAGATGACCAGGCCCTGTTGGTCACTGAAAATGACCAATAGGTGTTGAGTGTTTCACTGTGTAACTGAACATCTCGAGGCACGCTAGTTTCCCAGGTTGGAAATACATCTTAGTTCCAAACAGCATGAGGCCGACTGAAGACATCATCGGCTGAAAGAAGTGCAGGCAATCAGCTTATCAACAGATATCTGGACCCCCAACGTGTCCAGATGTCGAAACATGAAGGCCTTTTAAAAGTTAGATAAAATTCACAGTGTATTGGATCAGTACACAGTTTCGGCTGATGCCCAAAGCCAAAGGTATCGGAGCCAGAATTGGAACAAAAAAAAAAGGCATTGCAAAATCTTTAAAGGAAACTATCCACCTCAGAACAGTGAATGTTGTTAGGTGCAAAGTTGAATGGAGGAAAGGATGAGGAGGATGGATCATGATGTTACAGAGCCCTGAACATATGAAAAGCTCTCTCAGTTGCAAATTTTAGATTCAGGCCATTCAAAACTAAGAGGCAAAGTGGTGTTATTTTGGTAGTCACTTTATATAACCAAATATATGCTCGTGAGATCAGAAAACGTTTAAATTATATATATATATATATATATATCCCCTAGAAGTTTTTATTAAAGTATTATTTTCATTTTGTCATTTTAAAAGCGGTTCCCTGCCTCATGTGTTATACGAGTCCAGACACGATGCATCACCGAACATATGGTGGTCTAAGCAGTATAAACGACTATTATAGAGGGTTTTTAGCTTTTTGTTGGTGCTTTTCATTGCCGAATGTGGCAGCATTGGTGAAAAAGGAGAATTAAATGAAAAAACATATTTATAGTATGATAAATCTGCATTATATGGCATCAATATGCCAAAATTACAGAATACACGAACAGAGTTCGGCTCCGCCATCTAAAACAAAGCTACGGGTTTTCCTTTACTAAGAGTACAATCTTCGTGTAGTTTCATGTGAGAATTGTTGTCTCGTTAAATTAAACCGTTACGAAGTAATACGTTCATCTGATGCTAAGTGACCTAATAACACCATGCTCTGTGTGGTTTGTAACCCTCCCCAGACAGCAATGGCCTGCTGCTGACTACCTCCGAATTCAGCTTCGGCCTCGTCTGAGTTCGGCAGGGACTCGGCTCCCATGACGATGTTTCCCGGTTCCGCCATCACAGCCATCGTGGTAACTTCGGCCTCCGACTCCGTCTCCGAGTCACCCACCTCCGTCGACGGCCCGCCGATGGGCGGTTCATCCAGCCCGATCGCCTTCGTGGCCGCCTCTGTCTCTTCCATTTTTTCGCCGAACGACAAGAGCCGATTTTGGCCGAGCACTCGCACGACAGAGAGGGGTTCAACCTGAGCGATCTCCGTTACGAATAGAAGAACCACTTAAAATAAACTGAGCGTGAAATAGATCATTGTTAAATAATCATCAGTATTTTCACACAAATGCGAGAAATGTAAATGAATCAGGAAGGTTAATCCGGAAAGAGGAGGGCCATTCGATTGTTTTTACATGAAGTCCCTGGAAAGAGATACGTCGGAGAATACCGAAGAAACACGAGTATAGCCGAAGCAACACATTTCGCTTACATTCGCTGACTACTTTTTCAATAATATTACAACTTTTTGACAAAATAAAGAGAAAAAAAAACTCACATTTCAAAAAGTACTTGTTAAAGACTTTATTGGATTTTAATATATTCAGCTTTAGCTATGAAAATAAATTATTTTTCAGTCATATGGTTGTGCACCTTTTGACTGGAACTATGAAAAAACCAACAGAATACCCAACTATTGTCAGTATATCTTATTCAATTCCCAGAATGATTTAAAAGAATGCTGTAAAATAAAAAAAAAAACAAGATCCATCAATAAAAATTAAAAAGTTGGTCATGCTGTTAGTCGAGACAATTTACTTGTTATTGGAACTCTTCTTGTCTCTCTTTAATCTCCAAATGTCTATTCCATTGGATTCATTAAAATAAAAAATAAAATAAAAACCGCAACCAAATATTGTTTTAAAGCACTGGAGTACATAGAAAATCAGTTGTTGTGATGTTAACTAACACATGAGGATTGTTGAGGGGGTGTGAAGACAAAAGAACCATTTCCATCACATGGTGATATCATCTGAAAGCAAACATCAGCCAGTTACAGAAGGTAATGTCACTTCTTCTTCTCAGACTGACACCAAAATCCACTCCCGTGGCCAACCTCAATAATATACTGAATATTAAACCTTCTTGAAACAAAAGTTTGTCCTGTGTTGAAAGAATTGCATGTCAAATTTTGACTTAAAATCTTACATTCTCTTTGCATTTTCTGTAACAGTACCATGCATTAATATGTCACCTTTGCATGTAAAGAAACCTGATTTAATCTATTATGCAATCTGTTGAAGAGACATATTTTATTTGTTCTAAAATATGCATCCATCCATCTTCTACACCAGCTTCATCCTGTTCCACGTCGCTGGGAATGTTGATGTTGGGTGAGATGCAGGATACACATGGACATGCTCTCACCGCTGTGATCAGTTTAGAATAATCCTTTAAGTTGTTTGGAAACATATTTTTGGGGACAGTGATTTGTGTCTCAGCACTGATGAATAGCACATCTCCTCCACCTGTGTTCAGGCTACGTCCTGAACTTCCCGGTTCCTGCAGAATGGGTCAAAGTCTGTTCCCTGTGGAAGACTTCATTGTTCAGATGTTGATTTTTTTTTTTTCCTCCTCTTAAAGAGCACCAGGGTCTTTTAGACATCAAGGTTCACTCCTGGTAAATGAATGCCCCCTACTGTCCATCTATCCATCTGAATAACCCCTTCCTCTTTGTTTATAGACTTTGGTGTAGAAAAAATGTCTCCTTTTTTTGCCCGAGAGCCACGGACCGTCTTAAAACCTATCTGATACGACTTTTTAATCTTTACAGTGTCAGTTCTGTATCAGAATGGGTTTCGGTCTGGTGTGGTTCTCTCCGATCAGCGCTGGATCCTGGAAACCAGGTAGTAGAGTATGAAGAAGGCCAGGACCAGCCCCAAAGAGACGTAGCAGAGAAGGCGGCGGTTGTCTCTGCCAGATCGGACCATCGTGGAAAAACGCTTCACGCTGCCAGTAAGCAGTCCAGTTGCACTCAGGAAGTTAGAGTCCTGAAAGAGAAAAAGGAAAATTATTCTATTCTGTTACTTTTCACTCTTTTGTCTGACAATTAAGCATTCATTACTGTTTTATCAAATGTCTCCATCCACACAGAGACTTAGCTGCTCCCGTTTTCTGGCGCTCTTTAAAGGAACACTGCAGAGTTAAATCTACTCTAGCACTAGTGTCAGATGGTAAGGAGAGCAAATCTTCATTCGGGACCAAAATGACACGAATCAAAGCAGTTTTGAGTGAAAACAGAATATGTCTTTGTTGCAAAATGGCAAACTTGAAACTTGAAGTTTTTGAGAAGACTCAAAAATGTCATTCCTCTCAATTATTATTGTGGATGGGATCCATTCAGACCAACTGAGGTAGTTTTAACTCTATACGTCTACATAGAGTGTATAAAACAGGCATCTTGTTTTAAGTCTGAACAACTTCATTACAGATATTACACAAACTACGGTCAATAGATACATAAAGAAGACAGTTCAGGATCTTCACTTCTAGAGGACTGAATTGGCACTTATATATATTTATGAGTAAATAGGTGAGTGTTGCAGGCAGAGCCCATGAACTCTCCTCCTTTTGAATCTATTGAGACGAGCATGTGTGGGATCAGTAATCGACTTGTACGGAGTTGCGATGAGATTGCAAATGCCAGATGGAGATCTGTGTACAAACAGTCCTTTTTATGCACTTTTTGCACACATACGAAGTCAAACAAAGCTTTATTTGTCTGTAAGGACGCGATCCACACCGTCAATCAAGTGTAATGACATCTTTGAGTCTTGCTGGAGGCTTAAATTAACCATTTATTTCAATGTAGCTGTATTTCTCTCTGTGGCAACATTATTTACATTACGTTATGTAACGTTTTATTTTATATCGTTTGTGTCATGTGTGTTTAATAGACAGGAAGGGCTCACCATGTTGTCAAGGTACTCGTTCTGATCGTCAGCCTCTCTGTCAATGTCATAAGCCAGCTGTCAGAGACAAAAAAAAAAAAAATCACATTAAGATTATGAGGTTTTCAAATACATTCCTGTTGCCTTTTCTTTTTATGAGATTTGTGACATCAAATTAAACTCGACATCACTTAAGGATTAAAGTACTTACAGGAGAGAGTGGTAAAGCAGATTTTGAGAGGGGAACAGTAGAGGAACGTTGACAACAGAGAAAAACATTTGCTAGATTTTGGATTAAACCCACGAAATTATTCTCTTACTATTGCTGATAATGAACCGAAGAATTAGCACCTTTAATTGCAGTTACAACAGGATGTGTTAGTACCATAATAACATAAACCATTAGATGAAGAGAGTTTCTGTTTGTCACGTACAGATTTCAGTCTGGAGACTTTGGTGGCCAGGTTCTCAGCCAGCCGTTTGTTTTCAGCATCCAGCATGTCGTCAACAGAGCCATGACCTAAAAATGCACAAACATGGTGGATCAGAGATTATTTGTCCTGACATTTAACCCACTCAACCCTAAGACCTGGTTTAAAACAGTCATCTAAAAATTCAGGTTTTTCTGGATAACATAAAGTTGTCCACTTAAACATTTTACTTACCAGGTTCTGAACAAACTAAAGACTTAAAATCAGGATTAGCTGGAGAGTAAATCGTCTGTTTTCATTGGAATAAAACTGATTTTCCACTAAAGTTTGCTGATATTTTCAAAAGAATTGTAAAACTGAATGGTAAAAGCACACATATACCTTATCAGCTAATAGCATGTTGACCTTTCATTTTCTAAAGGACACACTTAATGCGCAAAATTACACCCACCTGACCAAATTAATGGTTATTGTATTTTCAAATATATTCAAAATATTTTCAACGTGCATAAAGGGGCGGGTGCGGCTAACTTGATTGACGTTCCAGTGAGCCAATGGGGGTGGCAAGCTGTAACGGTTGAACCCCAGTTGTCCGCTAACGGTTTTCACTAACTGTGAAAAAATTCGAATTAATTTATCACAACAGTTGAAGACGGACGAAGATACTGTCGGAGGACGTGCTTCTGTGAGTATTTTTCCCTCGGGATTTCAATGCTAATTCACGTTCTCGGCAATTTTAATATTCTTAGCAAGTAGATTACCATCTTCAATGCTAACAAGAGTTCTCAGTTTTTCTCCTTCAGTTGACAGTTATTAATATCAGTTAGCCCCTCCATTAACTGATGCTTTTATACTTTTCCCGCGCACCTGGCTCCGAAAGCCCAAAGTCAACACCATAATGTAAAATTCGTTACCTTAAAGTTCAGTTCACAATTTATAATCTTACTCAAAAAAAGTTGTTGTAATTAACGTTACGTTAACGTACTTACTTGCATTTCCTTTAAACATGACCTTAAATACTAAAAAAAAAAAAAAAAAACCGTCACTCTACGCTTGCCTCATCTTAACTAGATAAGCTCTATGATGCAAATAAACCCGCATTTTTGATGTTTTTTTTTCTTTCTTTTTTTTTTTTGATGCGTTCAGTGCTGTCGGTGATTGGTAATGTCGACGGTTTAAAGATCCATTTATTTTCTACGTTTGAAACGGACATTGACGGTTTGAAATGGACGAATCCCACTGTCCGTCTCGATGCTCAATTCTTGTATGGATTTAGGGTCTGTGCGACCCGTTTTCATATCTTATTAAAAAAGAAAAAAAAAATACGGGTAATTGTTTCTTCAAACTCAAGACTCATTGGCCTTGGCTCATTTTCTGTGAGGAACATACATCAGAGCGCATTTGGTAACATCTGATAAAGATCCAGAGACTCTGCTCAAAGGGCCTTGCAGCTGATTTTGGCAGAGAAGACAGTTCAGAATGTGAGGATCACATTTCTAAAAACTCAGAGTCTGACAGTGACTTTGAAGTAGATCACGAGCTTGAGTTTGCCATTTTCAGAACAAAGAGGAGCCACGGGACCAGCCCATCAGCAGCTGATAAATGTAGAAATATAGATGTCAAAAAACGGTTAAAGTGTTTGGTCTTCTGGCCCAAGAAATAAGCCTGACTGCCAATGAGATCAAGATGGAACCCAGACCAACACGGATCATGTGCAGGACATCAATTCTTCTTTGGGCTTTTCCTTCCAAAAGTATTGTGCATCGCACTAATTTAGAAGAGATGGGCCAAACCCAACATGCCTACTTTGGGGTTCTTATGTTTACTGGAGTTTTCAGAACCAAGGGGGGATCCATAGAATCCCACAGGGATTCTACGGATGTATGACAGCAATGGCAGCCTTCATTCCCTAACATGATTTTATCACATACAAAAAAAAAAAAAAAAGAATTACAATAAATTGCCCGATGAAATTAAACCAGTTGTAGCTTTAAAAAGGGGTGGAGACAGAAGAACCCGGATTCTGTCAACAGAGTAAGGTACACATGGTAATAAACTAAGTATTAGTTACCTTACTTTCTGAATGGGGTTCTTTCATGAGGTTATGTTACGTTTCGCGAGGTGGAAAACCCAGTTTCTTTCATTTCAGGTTCAAAACACTGGGTTTGCACATACCATATTTAATTTACCTTTGGGAATCAATTAAGTGTTTTTTTTTTATGTGAACTGAAGAGCTCACTTTCTAAAGAACAGTAATCAGCTGAAAAAACATTGATCTAAACATGCAGATGGGATGCTGATCAGATATGTTAAAAATATGTGTTGGGCAGAATCTGAAGATACCCCGTGTCACGTGACTTGGAAGCGATTAAAATAAATAAATAAATCCTGCATCACCAGAGATCAGTGAATGTGAAAGGCTGTCTGATATCCATCCAAAAACGAACATTGCTGCTCTCATTGAAGAAGAGGAAGCACCCGATGACGTCAGGAGCTTTGGCAACAGTCTCCGCGCGATGATAAACAGACTGAAATTGAATACCACACTCAGAATCCTGGCATCGGAACCAGAATTGAATTCTGCAACGTAACGTCTCCCTAAACTAAGAAAAAAAAAAACCGCACGTGCGCCACAATGTATGACATAATAAAGTTTTACAATCTTTACGGGCACTGTACTGAAAGTCATTAAGTTGGAAACTGCTGTTTCTTTGCTTTAGAAGACGGCTACAGTGATCGACTTTGATACCAACGGGCAGCACTCAGTCCCCTCGAAAGGTCGGATAGAAGCGAAGTACATGTTTAGTTTCGCTTTTATATAAACTTGTACAAAGAAAGCGTTCACGGCTGGTCACACCGGTTTGTTTTTAGGCAAAATAAACATGTGACCACGCGAATCTAAAGCTAATTAGCCCGCTAGCTGGGCTGTGAATTTGACTTCGGTTCGGCTTGAAATTATTACGAAACAGACGTCACACACGGAGCTGGTGTGATCTGATTTCAGATAAAATTATCCATTTCATCATAAGGCTGAAGCATCGGCTCTGTAGCGACAGAGACAACAAAATGTCTAAATATTTAGAAGTGAATACGTGTCAAAAATCCTACCTCTGTTCCAGTCCGCCATGTTGATGAGTGATGTCACGATCAGCTGTTAAGGTGCACGTGATCACAACATACAGTAGGAAGTTGTGGCGTTCCCCTGTAGCAATTCATAATTGGTAAAAGATCACAATTCAGTTTTTTTATTTTACAGTATATTTATCTCTGTCTTTTTCTGTGTGTGTGTGTCTATATATATATATATATATATATATATATATATATATATATATATATATATATATATATATATATATATATATATATACATATATATATATATATACATATATATAGACACACTAATTATATAATGTAATAACTATGTTGGACTGTAATAATATACAAATCAACATGTATTTTGTTATTTAATAAAGGATCTTTATACAACATTACATAATATTAATTTAATATGAATATTAAATGGCTTAATTATAAAAAAAAGGTTTAATAATGGTATATTCAGACCGAATGATATTTTTCCTAAAATAACATAGATCATAATCATCAATCTAATATAGAGCATAATAATCCAGTGATTCTCTTTCATTTAAATGGAAGTTATATGTTCATTACAACAATATTAGACTACTGAAACTGAAATGTGCTAAATGAATATAGGTATATCTTAAATAATAAATTAACCTAAGTATAAATAAAATGAAGTACAATCAAAACTAAAATGACATTTAAATAAATATTAAACATTTGAACCTGAGTTAAATGAGTCAGTCATTATGGGCTAGATACTACAGTGAGTCCAGTTGGTTTGGACCCTTGTTAATAAATACTGCAGAGTAACAACACATCTGTTAAGGTATAAATAGTAATAATAATTCAAGTTTTCTTCAGCAATTTATATGGTCTTTTAAACCTTTCTTGCATTTCTTTTAATGTTTTTTCTTAACCTCTAACCCTCCAAAAAGGGTTGTATTGACTACAAATCAAATTTGATGGGCTATTTTCACCTAATAAAGGTAGAGACATTGTGCAAAAGGCAAAGTAACTGGATATGTTTTTCTCATCTATTTTTGGTCGCCTTTGAGACCTTTGAGATGGTTGTGGTAGAAGCGCTCACACTGTTTGATATAAGACCACTGACTTGGAGCTACGAAAAAAGATATCGCTACAATTCTTTTCATGACATCATCTTCCAGCTGTGGCAGCATAAAATTATACAGCATATACTTGACATTGCTATTTACACCCTCTCCATTGATGAAGAATACATTTATGTTTTGTTTTTGTCCAAAAAACACCCTTTGTCTATTGTAATTACTATATATGACCACTGGGAGGCAGCAGACATTTATACACTTTGCACCTATGAACTCATCCCATCTCAGCACACTCAATTCCAACTGAAACACAGTTCATCCAGTGAATTTATTGTTCTAGTTTGTTTCATAGACCTCAATCATTCAAGTCACTTCCAGAGGGTGAGTAGTCCCTGACTGATTTGTTGAAAGCAACTTTTACAGTGGCCATCTTTTAAAATGCTTGATTTAACATCCCAGCAATATGTATACGTGTGTTTATGTGGGTGCGCATGTTGCGTTAATCCTCCTGTGTCTCTGTGCTGTAATCCATCTACCTGTGTGTGCCACCTGACGTCAGCTTGCATGAAACGGGGGGGGGGGGGGGGGTATTGTGAGTTGTGAAAATAAAACAAAAAAAGAAAGAAGAGTTGCTAATGCAGCCAGAACACTGCAAAATAGTGCTTTACTAGGTTCCTGTTCTGCCTCTCTCTGTTTTCTGTACAAGTATACAGTATTTTTTTGTTGCTAGATGCAAAGTGGTGGTTGAAGTGCTTTTCTGTTTTTTCTGGGTTTGATTTTCAGTCGTGTATTCTGACAACTTGCGTTTATTTTCACATTTTTTTCTCAAGTCGGTTTGGTCTTGGTGTGCTCACCCCAGCTGCAAGAGCTTCAGAGGCAGAAGATTATACCTGGTGTGTAGACTTCATCTGGTGTCATCTTTTTAGCAGCAGAAGCTGCAACAGGTGTAGCAGGTGTGCATGTGTGTAGTAGACCTGTTGTACGTGGACCTGGTGCATCCTTCTCAGCAGGAAGAGCTGCAGGAGCAGCTGCAGCAGTCTCTCTGGCGCTCACTGAAGCCACAGATTGTCTAATTAGATTAAGCGAGGCTTTCCTCAGATAATCATTTAGCCAGCTTCGTTTTTGTTTTTTTAGTTTTTTATTTCCTCTGATGCTACGCTGCTTGTGCCTGTCAGCTTGCTGAAGGTCAGACTGAATTTCCAAACACCGGTGTAGTTTGTTGAGTAAATTGTGCTCTTGGAAATAAAGGTCTGCGGTGTGACGGCTGAGGAGCTGTGGCTGGGTTATGGGCTGTTTCTGGAGCTGTGATTGTGACGGTGCTCAGAGTAATTGGACTGCCACTAATACCTGCTGTTGCTAACAGGAGGCGATGGGGGAAGTTTCTGTAAGTAAAGCTTTTTTTCTTCTCAGTCTTATAATGAACCTTTTAAAAATCAGAAATAGATGGATGCCGGTAGTGCCTCTGTCAGCATGCTTGAATTCATCTCCTCTTTGTTTTCATTTATTGATGTGATGACTAGTTAAATAGCAATAGATGAATGGAGAATTTCTCCATCCACTCTCCCATGCCTCTCCACTGTGCATATTTGCACTCCTTTTAGATTTTGTGCTGTTGAAGATTGTCTCTTTGTTTAAAGTTTTAGTTGTAATAAAGCAATACAAGGTACGGTCAACAGCAAATTTTTATCCATTAATTTGACAGTCATAGCTTGTGCTCATCCCGCTCTACGCTCAGTCGCTCTTTTTCCTCCTCTCCTTCAGCCTTGAACAGGGCGGCCTTTTCCACGTTCAGATTAAGCCTGGGCTGACTGATTGACACAGCTTACAGCTGAAGGCACAGAGTTCGCAACCTGAGAGGAACAAATATAAAGCCTCTCGCAAGCTGGCACAAAACTCAGCAGCACACCTCAACACATTCAAACTTATTCAGTCCAAAATGATCCAACGTTTTTTTGTGACCTGCAAGTAAAGAAAAGAGCATTGTGCAGGATGGGAAAACAGGTTTCAGCTGTGTTACTTCTCTGTGACTCCCTGGAAGAAGGAAGATCTTGTATTTGATGGGACCTTACTGGCCAAATAAAGGGTAAATAAAAAAAAAAACTCCTGTTACTGGATAACTGATTAACAAGGAGACAAAATGAGACAGATTTAAATATTGCATTTGATTTTGAAATTTTCAAAAACTAAACAGGGCTGGTCATGAATAATTTCTGTCCTGTGGTTTATCCTTGCCTCGCACCTGCTGCGCGTTGCTGATTTGAGCACGAGTCTCATACTTGGAGCTGCAGTTGGTTGTTGGATAGTCTGGGTCAGATAGATTTTATGGAAGATTTGTCATTTACACAACTTAGACATGGATTTTTTGAAGGGATGCTAAAGTTTTGTGTTAACTTATACAAAATAAATTATTTTTTGCAGATATTATATTCAGATGTATACAAATTAATCTCTTTGCCATCTGGTGTCTCTCACCTAACCGAATATTATTTCCTTCTGAGTGTATTTTGATTATATTCAAATCAACCATAAAATTATAAATAACTGCCTAATATAATAGTGAGTCCTTATATCACAGAAAGAGCTCTAAAGTGTCAGAACACAGCATCTGGGGGTGTCCTTGATGTTGTGGTACCACAAGATTATGGATTTTTTGGGTCTCTGGATTGTGACAGTGTTATTGGGTGTGCCCTACTGATGAAATCCGATCCCATCAGATTGGTTCCTTGAGAGTTTGGAGGTTGAGGTTGAGAATCAGACTTGTAGGCAGTTTTTGCAGGGCCACTGCTGTCCTGCTGGGGGAGGCTGCTATTGTTGGGCACGGCTGTTGCCATGCTGTGGTGGACTGTGACTGGTTTGCAAAAGTTTTTAGGCAGATGGTAGGTGTGAAAGTGACATTTATATGAATACTACAATGCCGGTTTTTCCAGAAGAGGATTGCATTATAACAAGAATACCATTTTATTAATTTTATCTGTTAGTGATAAGTGTACGATGGCAAGTAAAGGTATGTGAACACTTGAGGATACATTGGTTTTCTGCATTAATTTGCATTAAACCTCCCCAGTGATTTTGTGGTAGTGCTTTTGCCTTCAGGAAGGCCATTCAGCATAAAACTTGTACCAAATTAATCATGTGGATCACATCTCTGTGGCGACCCCAAATGGGAGGAGCCTAAATGGAAGTTGGTCTGTATTAATTTGCATTAAATGTGATCTGGTCTTTATCTAAGTCACTGTAATAAACAGAGGATTCTTAAGCTGAAAGACAGTTCTCTTGTATCTTTTTTGAACACACCAATTAAGCATTCAAGATATAAGATAGTGCTGGAGGAAAAAGTAACTGATCTCTGGCTAAACATTCTTTATATTCAATGACTTGGGACTAGGAACAGCTTTCTGGATGTCATTCTTCAGCATTTATATGGAGTTAAGGTCTGGGCTCTGACTGGGCCACTCAAAAATACAGATTTTCTTTTTTTAAGGTCATTTTGTTGTGGTGTAGTCTTCTTTAGTGCATAAGGTCATTGTCCTGCTGTATCACCCAACTGGAGGACAGCCACCCTGACATGATCCATTATACATGGCAGCTAAGCAAGCCGAAAATCAGTTAGGAGGATAATGTTTGGGAAGAGTACCCAGCACTATGTGTGGTGCAAAATAGATTAAACATTTTGACCTTTGTCTCATCAGTACATAAAACATTTACCTGGGAGTGTTGCAGATTACCAAGGTGTTCTTTTACAAACCTCAGCTGGGCAGCATTTTATTTTTTGAAAAGTGATGGCTTCTTTTGTGGTTTTCAGCCATGGGCACTCTACCTGTTCAGTGACTTACATTTGACTCATATACAGAGATGTCAGTTCCAGTTAAGTCCTTAAACCTTTAGCTGTTATTCTGGCTGGGCTTGGCTCTCTGTACTGGTTCTCTTGAACCCCAGTGCTGCATCTAAAACCATTGGTCATAACATTATGTTACAAAGACTTGAACACTTCATTGAGATCAAGGATGCTGCTCTGGCCTGGTTAAGTCATCCCTAACTGACAGAATTCAGTTTCTGTATGTGAATGGCATACCCTCCACACATTCAGTTTAATTCAGTTCAAAAAATACTTTATTAATCCCAGAAGGGAAATTCATTGAGAGTTTGCTATGATGTTATGCAGGCTTCTTCCACTGTTCTGTAAATGGCACTCAGCTCTGTTTATCCATCAAGCTCCATGATACTAATCAGTTACAAAGACTACAGGTATGTGAATGACCCGCACTTTTAAAAAGTATTCTTTTTTGTTCCAAAAAACCTCAGAGATTGGATGTTTAATCATTTAATTGTCCTCAGTGGCATCACCAGTGAGGAACCTGGGACGAACCTTTGAGTCTTTTTGACCAGGATCTGCCCTTTAATCTGCATCTCAAACAGGTCTTTAGAGTAGCTTTATTCCATTTATCAGGAAAACTCTTTACCAATAACCTGAAGAAACTCATATCCATGCATGTATTACATTAACGGTGAGCAACTGCAATGCCGTTTTAGGATGTTCAAATAATACAGTGATCTCTTGCCAATTCGCACTTTAAGTTTCGCGGTTTTAGTTATTCAAGGATTTTTCAGAAATATAGAATATAATAAAATATCAAGAAAAATCGCTACAGTGCCTCGTTACTTTTTTTTGCGGTTGTTAAACATATTTTAAACACATTATTTAGTCCCGGGAGCTCTGGCTCCAATTTGCGGGTTTTGATTTTCGCGTGTGTGTGTCCCCATTAACCGCGAAAAATAAGGCATCACTGTACTATGAATATTCTTCAGTTGATCCAAAATGCCACTGCCAGAGTATTGACTGGGACTTTCAGAGGAGGTCTCTACGTTGGTTACCTGTTCAGGTTAGAATGAATTACAAACTTCTCGCGATATATCAAGTCCTGAGTGGCCTGGGTCTAAGTCATGTTAAAGACCTTAATATTTCATATCAACTTACAAGAACTCTAGTCCAGAATGGGAGGCAGAGCTTTTAGCTTTCAGGCTCATTCTCTGTGGAACCAGCTGCCCAGCTGACACCCTCTCTGTTTCTTAGACCAAGCAAAAAACTTTTCTTTTTTGAAGAGCTTACTTTTAATTCTGTGATTTTATGTGAATTTTTAATTTATTTTATTTGATATGCTTGCCACTTTATGGTTATAGAAGTTTAGGTTTGTATTGTATCTAGTCATCCCATGTTCAAGTAAGAGGGTTAATTTATGAATGGCAGCAAAACAGTATTTAGTTATTTTGAAATCATTCAGTTATTTCATATTTATTTAACCATGTCATTATGTATGATACTGAAACTGGGAAAATATTATAAGTAATGGCGATAGTAAGTTCAGCTGTGTTTATCAAGGATTTTACATAAAGATTGGAGCAGCTGAGCAAAGAAATGATCATGTCTGACAAGTGTGTTTTTTGTATATATTATTTTCACGTATTTATGGATAGCAACAGATTTTAATGAGTTTGGTGGTATCATAAAGGATCAGATTATACCCCATCAGTCATCTTTCTATAATTCAAAAGTGTAAACCTGACAGAAATAACAAAAGTGTTAACCTTCTTGTACAGTCCCAGACCTTTTTTGTGTGGTAATAATTTTACTTTAATCCGCTAGGATTACTCATTTGTATTCCCCTTATGCCTTATGAAATCCTCTGATCTCTCCCCCTCCCAACAGTTGCAGAGTCCCTGTCAGGCTTTATCGGCACCTCAGGCCTGCCACTGAGTCTGCCCCTGTGAGTCCCTGAGGGAGGAGACATGGCCAACAACTCTTTCCGTGGGTCCAAACATGGACGCCGAACCGAAGCCAATCATGAGGGAGAGTTCAGCTGCTCACTGCAGGAGCTGCGCTCTCTCATGGAACTTAGAGGAGAGGAGGCAGTGACCAAGATCAAAGGGTCTTATGGAGACGTTAATGGACTTTGTGTCAGGCTGAGGACGTCACCTGTGGACGGTAAAACCATTCAAAAACTCTGCTATTGTGTTTACCTCTTGTCCTCACAAACCATCTTTGATGCATCAGGACTGACTACCCATTTGTAGCATCACAGCACTAAAGATGTGATTCTAAAATTGAGCTTTAGCTCAGCCTCGGGACGATTACACTCTGCTGTTGGTGTTTGCAGTCAGAGTCAGTTGTATTTAAAGGTCTGAATATCCTTAAGCACATTTCATTGCACATCCATCCATCTATCATTTATACCCACTTCAATACTACTCAGGTTCACAGTCACTGCTGGAGCTTATTACAACTGTCATTGGGCAAAAGGGGGGCGTACACCCTTGACAGGTCCTCTGTCCGTTGCAGGACTAAAGATATTTAAAGCCCTTTTTATTTTGCTCTCGGACACAAATCCCATTTATTTGGTGCTTTTCAACACAGCGGAAGGAGAGGGAACATGTGACCTTTCAAAGAGACATTTCATTCCATTGAAAAAAATGTTTCTCATTCAGGATCCTTTTCATGAAAGGCTGGGCATAAGAAGTTGAAAATAAAATTGATGAGCCAACAGAACTTACAAACCGCTTCCTTAAGATCTGCTTCCGCAGCCACACATTTGACAGAAAAAGCTAACAGTCCAGTTAGTCTGCTTGAGTCACACACAATGATTGGATGGTGTTTTTAGAGCGCTGTTGCTTCCATGGGTGACTAGTATTTTTCTCTGTGTAAACAGAATTTCAGATAATATACTAAAAAAAGTTTCAGAGAAAGATCTCCTACCCAACCTTTAAATGGAATACCTCTGAGAGGCTGGGTGGCTCCTGTCACCTGCCTGCTTGGTGATTTCAACTCTGTAATTTATCAGTCCCTATCTGATGTTAGTTCCATACATGAAGGGGATGTTTGGTTCTAATTCTGGTGCAGTCGACCTGTTGGTGTGGTTCAGTTGAAGATGTGTGAACGCTGAATCTTGGTGGCTCCTCACCTGTTTGATACTGAAAGGTAACTGTGAATGTCAAATAAACCAGGACCTTCATCTATTCTATTTCCTGCTTGAGGAAAGCAAAAAGCACCAAACCACAAGTGTGAGAATGCTTTATGACACAAATGTTTATTTGCCAGTTTGGAAAACAGCAGGTGAGTAGGGCCCTATGAAATCCGTTTTATTTTTTCTCACATTCCGTTTTAATTTTTTTCATTTTCGGTGTTTTTCGGTTTTCAATTTTTGAGAATTCCGTTTTTAAGCATTTTATGCAAATTTAACCCCAAAACAGTATATAAAGTAATGAAATATAGACAATTTATGCAATTATAACTGTACACTTTAATGTTTTTATACTTTTAAACATATTGTGTCCAACAAAACATTGTTTTTTTTTTTTTTTAATCTAGTTTTTTCTATGTAATAAAAAAGAAAAAAATAATTCAAATAGGTAAAATCAATTTAAAGCGCAAAAAGAAAAATTGCAACAGCAGTAAACTAATCATTTTAGTTTGTTTGATTTATTCTGTTATCAGTTTGTCATGACGTACATGATATTTTTCAGGTATGTCATGACATACTATGTGTCCAATAACAGAAAACACTGTATTTACTACAGCTGATGTAGATGCTATGAAATCCAAAGCAGTGAACTCTGAACACTGGTTGTGTGTATGAGTGTGTGCCTGGGTGTTTTTTTTTTTTTTTTTCTCCTTTAGGTGTTCCATCTATTACAGACAGCCGTTTAAATAAATAATTATCAGCCTCTTTGTGTTTAGCTCATTGAGTGACTCTCACCTTTTTACGTTTGTGCTTTTCACTTATTCATTGATCCTCGTTGGAAAACCACGGAGCAGACCAGGACCCGCTGGAGAGATTACATCTCTCAGCTGGTCTGGTGGAAGCGGCCGGGGGGAGGGAGGTCTGAGCCCCTCAGCTGAAGCTGCTGCCCCCGCGAGCCGACTACGGACCAAGCGGGAGCTAATGGATGGATGGAACTGATCCTTGCACGTATATTTTTGTGTCCATTCAATCGTGTGCTGGCAAAATTTGCAGAATTTTGAATCGCCAGACACATAATAATCTCGGATAAACTGCTCTGCTCTGTACCTGAGAGTGAACCGCTAGTTCCTTTGCTTCTTCGCCGGTTTCTCGGGTGCCGCTTCAACATGTTTTTTTTTTTTTTTTCTATGATGAAGAAAGCGAAGAGAAGCTAGAGTGTCCCCACCTTTTCGTGAACCCTCTTGGAACATTTACTCGAAAGAAAAGTTCCTTTTAGTCCGGGAGAAAAAAAAAAAAAAAACTTTTACGCAAATTGCCGTTCAGTTCCGTTATATTGCGAATTTAAAGTGAATTCCGTTTTTAATCTCCAATTCCGCGATTCAGTCCGCGATTCTGTGATCGCGGATTCCATAGGGCTCTAGGTGAGAGAAATTGTGACATTACAGACAAGCCCTTAATACTATTAGTGCCAGTCAACTACCAGACCCAGTTGGTCTAAACAACTTGCTCTACTTCAGAAATTCTAGCCTCTTCTTTATTCTGAAGCTGGTCTTCTGATGAGTTATCCTCTTTAACCATCCTACCTTGGCATAATGCGCAGTTGTGTTCTTTCACATTCAAGCATTTGACTGTGAATGCCTATCATTTTACAGGCCTACAGGCAGAAAAAAAAGAGTTTTTTTTGTGGTAAAGATGGTAAGCTAATGGGTTGTTAGGAGATGTTCACAGGATATATTGTCAGAACACCAGCTGGCTGTTCCTGTTACTTGTCTCTTAGGTTGTTTTCACATGTTGGTGTGGACCTGTGCTGTGGCCTCAGTGCACACTAGTTTACACAATCTTTTTGTTTGTTTGTTTGTTTATTAGTTAATTCAGTTCATGTTGCTTTTACCCCAGCCTAAACACCTCACCACAAACCTCGTTACGATGGTCAGTGCTGTCATTCTTTAGTATGTGTCTTGGCAGGGCTTCATACTTCCATGACAACAGGCCTGAAGCCAAGAGCTGAAAATCATGGCATTTTGATCCAGAGTTGGCAATTTTTTTCATACTGGTTTGTTTGTACCACTTTAGGCTAACGATACAGTTTGTAAATTAAGTACGACAGCAGCTGGAAGTCATTGGTGCATGACTGCTCGTGTTATTTTCTTTTTCCCATTTTTTTTTTGGGTGCTACTTCACAACCCAGAACAGGGCATAAAATCGCGACCAACTGGTCGCCATATGCGACCCAAATTTAACGATTTCGACCATTTTTTTCTGCCTTGTCGCCAGTGGCGAGGGACACAAAATCCACCATCAACTTAGGAAAAAAAAAAAAAAAAATTATGATTTCTGCACATTTGTCATGTGTCACCAAGGCAAACATATCTAAATAACTTAGAAACAAAGTTTATTTAGAACTTTAGAAACATTATTAGATATATTTCATATATCAGAAAGTGGCCCTGTTTTGGGTGCACGTTGTTTGCCGGAAGTCATAACTACACCCAGCGATGACAGGTGGACTTGCATTCGTCGGTCTTCAGTTTTGTCCATCACTGAATCTACTCCACAGCAAAATGGATCATTTTGGTAAATAACCTCATAAAAACTTTGAAAGATTACTGTGTGGAATCATGGGTCACTTTAATGTTTTAGACACTTTCAGACTTTAGTGTAATATTAGTTGGCTGAATATTAAATGAGCTTACAATTTCTGTTTGAAATAACATTTGGGGGAAACTGTGGAAGTCAGTATAAAATTAGAGAATAAAGAAACATGTTTTGCTGAGGAAGTTGGTGCACCATTTTCATTCCCTCTTAGGAATGAATATGTGGTGATGTGCAGGTGATGGATGAGCACAGCAATTACCTAATTAATTACCTTTTATTTGAATCCTATATAGTCTGAGACTCTCTGTCTGAAATACTGGAGTTTGACTCGGTTTTGATTCCCATGTGAGATGGTTGTTTTCTCATTTGGGTTCTGATGAGGTTTAGACACTAAAACCAGGTCAGTTGGCTTGAAATACAGCTACTGCAGGTAAAAACAGGGGTGTCAATTCTCCGCGGATTCGCTGATTTCAGAGTTTTTTGCCATCCTGGGGGTCATTTTTGAGATACGTGCAGATCCGGTTTAATATTTTCGGGGGGGGGGGGGGGGGGGGGGGGGGGGGGGGGGGGGTACCCTCCGCCGCCGCCGCCGCCACCCCCGCCACCAACGTGACGTGAATTCTCGATTGCGATTGGTTGAGTGAGACCAGGGCATGGGCAATGAGCCCGTTGACAATCTTCACAGCCAGATCCAACGTCAAAGTAAGCCCGAAGCACATATTTTCTGATATTACTTCTCCCTTTCTTGCTTGGATGGATGATTATTAGCTTTAAATTCACAGGAGAGATGTTTATTCCTTATTGTACTTATTTATTGTTAGACAACGCGGATGAAATATACAGCGCTTCTCACCACTGGTAAATGTAGGAAACATAAGCTCGTTTGCCTTGTCACCGGCGTGGACATCACTAGGTCCTGCTTCTCGTCCTGCTTAGCAATGTAACCTCCAAGTACATTTAAATTGCCGATTTCTGAAGTGCCCAGTTTACATATTAGGGCAATTATATGACAATTAAATAAAAAAAAAAATCTCCCGGCGCCGACCCCCTCCCCTCTCAAAATAGAAAACTCCTCGGATCTACACGATTCACGTAGGTCTCTTTTGACTTCAAAACGGCAAATTTCGCCGAAAGGTGGGGGATTTTCATGCCTGAAGTATTAGTTATTCAGTAGAGCCTTTTGTAATTAAAAAAAAAAAAAAAAAGAAAGGCTAATGTTCAGAGTTAAAGGCCTCAAAAAGACATGTTGAATTTAACATGCTATTTTCTATAACTGCTTACTAAAGTTTTGGATCCATGTATCTTGTTGCCAGTTATGTTTTACTGTTGAAGTTCACCAGTGACTGAATCACGTCATTCTGAATTTTTGCCTTTAATAGGCAACTTAATTGTTTTATAACAACTACTTTTATTTTTGATATCTAACCTCAGCCTTATGCTCAGTGGATTCTCACATTAGCAGGAATAATTAAACTTTGTGCCATTTTTATCTTTTATTTTCTGTTGAGGGAAAGTAAGATTTGGATTTTAAGTATGAGCAAGTATGCAAACCTGTGAAGTGAGGCACACCAGATTGCGAGTTTTGCGTTTCATTATGTAACATCAATTATCCCCCCAGGTATATTGTAAAGGCTTAAGTCAGGGGTGTCAAACTGATCTGTTAAAGGGCCGTGTGGCTGCAGGTTTTGTTTCAACCATGCAGAAACACAAAGAACATTTTTTACTTACAAATTGTAAGTAAAAAATGTTCTTTTCACTATCAAACATTTTCAGTAAAATGTTTAGTCTGTTGGATCTTCAGTAAGTAAAAAAAAAAGATCTTTTCACTGACAACAAAAATTTTCAATAAAATGTTTATTCTGTTGGATCTTCTGTAAGTAAAAAATGTTCTTTTCATTATCAAAGTAACAATATGGACAAATACACAATGCTGTGCTCAGAATGCCTCCTAAAGTACCTCAAAATTTTCTCGAGAGCGCCCCCCCCCCCCCCCCCCCCCCGCTTCAGAGTTTTTTCCAATTTCCCGTTGACACCCCTGTAAAAAGAGTCGGTTGCAACCCATTATGCCACTCAGTAAGGAATGGGGAGTTCCTGTATCAGGAACGGCACCTGATGTAAAAACATTTGTAATCAATAGAACAAACAAAATGAAAAAAGACAAATGGAAAAAAAGGGATGAAGCATCTGAGAAAGCATCTTTGCATGAACAAGATTTGATTCAGCTTAATTCTTTTACAGTTATGACACAAACATCAGAAAGTCAGTGAAGAAAGTTAAAATGAAGAGAGGCTGGTGTCTCAAACGCTTAGTTGCCCAAACGTTTGCTCATTAATGTTATTACATTATTTTAGGTTTTTAGGCTGATGAATTTTAAAAAACGTCCATTTAAATTTTAGGATTGGCTTATGTTTGGACTGGTGACCTGTCCAGGGTGTACCCCTGCCTTTCAAACGAAGAGAGCAAGGATAGGCTCCAGCAGACTCCCGTGACCCTGCAGAGGATTAAGCGGGCATAGATAATGGATGGATGGATGGCTCATGTTTATTTGCTGCTGGTGCTCTATTCTGAAACTTAAATTAAAAAAAAACATTTAGTCTTATGTGTCCATGGGGGCCCAAACTGCTGCATACAATTATATAAATGTTACATTGTTGTAGACTATTGACTCACTGGCCTCTCGCCCCCCAGCATGGACATCATTAAACTAACAGAGGACATTTTAGGTCACTCTGTATTTTAGTCTGGCTTAAGGGACTGTTGAGCATGTGGTGGCCAAAGTCATTTGTGACCTGCAACCTCTTCTTTGTCAGCTTCAGGAGAGTATAAGACAAGCGCGTTGTATTCCAGTCTGAAAGTACTGCATTTTTATGCAATGCCTTTTTGTTCTTTTTTGAGGCAAAATTTCTCTCATCTTACATTTTGTCATTAGTCGCATACTGTTAAGTGACACCAGTCCACAATGAAGCTGATTTCAGAACTTTTTTGCTTGTTTCAATGGAACAGACTGACTTTAACAGTGTACAATTTTCCAATCTAAACTGACTGAGACATTGAAGCTTGATCAAGTGTCCATTTAAATAACACAAGTTTCAAGATAGTGTTGGTAACTGGATCTTAAATGTGGGTAAAACGAGCCCTGACATCATCAAATCATTGTGAATCAGTGAATTTTGGGTTACTTTAAATGCCAAAGCTCCATGACCCAGTCGTGACACAAGTTTTATGACAATGGATGCATTATGTTTCTCACTGACCCACAAACAGCGTTTTCAGCATGGCTCAGTGGACTGTCTCTTATTTGTCTGCCCTTTGCCATTTTCTCTTCATCATTAATTCATTCAGTTTGTCCATCTTGCATGCACACAGTAAACACCTTCAGTGTTTCGTCTCCTGCTGGTAGAAAGAAGTAAAATGTCAGCAGCAGCTTGAAAGCTCTTGAAAATCCATTACAGTGCTTTACTTCTGTGTTTCTCTGTGGCGACAGCTGGGGACAGGTGCATAACTTTCAATATAATCCCAGTCATTTGAGAACACAGAGACTGCACTATGCTATGCTAACTGATTTTTTTTTTTTTTTTTTTTCAGATAGCATAAAGGGAAATGCTTGGTTATAAATCTGCTCAGACTGACCTAGTCAGGTGCAGCAGAGCAGCACTAGCTATATTGTCTCTTAAGGGATCGGAATGTGTCCTGACATGTTGTATTGGTCCACAGGGAAAAGCAGCCTGCTCTCTACTCTCACAGTACTACAGACACACAAACACCAGGTGTGATAAACACTGTTTTATACTTTCAAAAGATAATGCCCAGATTTTTTCTTCAAATAAAATTTGATACTACTCACAAGGGCTAATCCTAAATTACATTGTAACTTAATGTTATATAACATCGTAGGTTAATCCTAAACTGCGCTGCATTCTCATCCCATTAGCTCAATAGGCAACAAGCTATTCTTATTCACTGCTAAGCTAAGTTAGTGCGTGCTAGAGTGGCCTGCACACAGTGCTAAGTTCAATTCAACTCAATTTTATTTGTATAGCGTCTGTTACAATGTCAATTGTCTCTAGGCGCTTTACAGAGACCCAGATCATGACCCCTGAGCAAATATCATTAACTAAAAATATAATATTGAACCCTAAACAAGGATAATGGCAGGTAAAAAAACTCTTACAGTATGAGAAAAAAACCTTTAAGCCAAACAGTGACAAGGAAAAACTCCACTTTAAGAGGAAGAAACCTTGAGCAGGACCTGGATCATATGGGGGGACCATCCTGCCGACGACCAGCTGGTTAAAGAAAGAAAAGAGGGGAGACAGGACAGAGAGAGGATGGAGGACAGAGAGAGGAGAGACACAAATGACTGAATGTAATGACCACATAAACAGATGCAGGTAGCAGCTCTGAGGTGAGATGGTCAGAGGACTAGATCACCGGTCACCACGGCAACTGGCACCCCGAACACATCTACACACACAGGTGGAGGTAAACACAGGGATGGACAGAGGAGGGAACTGCAAGTCAGCATGAAACTCAGGAAACTCTGGTCTGCAAACACACAAAAAGAAAATAGAGGAAAAAAGGAGGGAAAACAGCACAACAAACTACAGGAAAGAAAATGGAGCACAGTTACAGTAACAAGGTGCTGCTAATTAACTATGGAATGGGCCAGAGGAGGAAAAGGGAGGAGGAAAGGGAGAAGAGCAGTGGAGACACTGTTCAGCAGATCATGTTGGAGTCCCCCTGCAGCGTAGTTCAATTCAATTCAATTTTATTTGCATAGCGTCTGTTACAATGTCAATTGTCTCTAGGTGCTATTAGGGCTGTGCCGATACACTTTTGTGCCGATTCGATTCTCCTACGATTTTTGGGTCCCGATTCGATTTATATTGCGATTCTGATTAAACAAGTATTGCATTTCGATTTTACCAAGTATTGCGATTTTTTTATTTCAATTATTGAAATATAAAAATCATATAATAATAAATAATAATAATCTTAAATATTATATTTATTATATGTAATTATTGATTATTATATATAATATTATAATATATATATTTATTATTATATTATTATTTCAAGTATGAAATAATAATACAAATATAAAGATTAAATAAGTTTTAATATTTTAAAAAAATGTGCAATTTCTGTAGTTTAGAGCAGAGGTCTTCAACCCTGGTCCTCGAGGCACCCTATCCAGCAGGTTTTAGATGTTTCTCCTTCTTCTTCACAGCGTGATACAAGTGGCTGTGTCATCAACAGACTTCTGCAGACTTTGAGGACAACCTGATAATGAGCATTAATTAAAATCAGGTGTGTTGAAGCTGGGAACCCTTAAAACCTGCTGGATAGGGTGCCTCGAGGACCAGGGTTGAAGACCTCTGGTTTAGAGGTCTTCACGGGTACACTTTCATGGACCCGACCCCGAACGGAGCCGTGAAAATTCGACCCGAACCCGACCCGACCCGAGCTATTATCATAAGTTCGGGAGTCCAAACCTGAATGGACCCGCAATATTTGGACCTGGAACCAACCCGACCCGAGTCTTTAGTTTCCGACCACGAACTGAACCGAGTTACCAGAATAGAACGGAGACAATACAGCCTATAGTTGCTAATTTTAAAAGTTGTCTAGCGTTAAATAAAACTTGATTTTCTTACCTAAAGTTGTCTTCCTCTACCCGGTTCAGTTGCTCCATAGGCTACGTGATGGAAACGACAATAAATCCATGTCGTTATTTTCTTTGTGGATACAGATGCTATTGGTAGCAACTGCTAACACTAATAGCCTACACCGGTCAGGACGCGTCGTGAATATGTTCTCATGCAGCGCTGTCATGTTGGCGATCCGTTGTGCTTTACAGCTGCCGGTAAACAAACCGGTAACAGCACGCTACAGCAACACGATTGTTTCATGACAAACACGCCGCGTTAATGAATAATAATTTAACTGCCCGAGCCCTGACATTAGCTGCCACCGCCAGTATCTTTAACTCTCGAGTAAACGCGGACCCAGCCTGTCAGAGAGCTCCGACCTCTCTGGGTGGTAGCGAAGGATGTTCCCCGTCATGTTCGTGGTGTTACCACAGTAAGAGATTTGACTGCGACAACGCTTACATGTGGCTTTCCTCATATCGAGCTCTCCTGCCGCGTGCTTTTTATAAAAACCAAATAAAGTCCATACGTTTGATTTGAAGTGGGGTGGTGTGGGAAAGAGTTCAGACTCTGTGAAAGTACTCCGCTCGCTGCACTCCGCCATTTTGTCGCGTGAATTTGCCGGCATTCTGGTAACTATGGTGACACACGCGCTTCTATTTCCGGAAGTCTAGATGACAAAAGAGACAGCGAGCGGAGTATTTCCACGGAGCCACCCGAACTCTTTACCCCACCACTAAATAAATAAAAATCGATTCTTGTATGAGAATCGATTTTTTTAAAATCCCCAGAAAAAAAAAATCGCGATTAATATAAAAATCGATTTTTTGGCCCAGCCCTAGGTGCTATACAGAGACCCAGATCATGACCCCTGAGCAAATATCATTAACTAAAATTATAATATTAAATCCAATCAATGATTAATGGCAGGTAAAAAACTCCCACATAGGGAGAAAAAAAACCTTTAAGCCAAACAGAGGCAAGGAAAAACTCCACTTTAAGAGGAAGAAACCTTGAGCAGGACCTGGATCATATGGGGGGACCTTCCTGCCGAAGACCAGCCGGGTAGAGCCCGGGATGGACAGAGGATGGAACTGCAAGTCAGCATGAAATCCAGGAAACTCTGGCCTGCAAATACACAGAAAGAAAAAGGGGGGCAAAAACAGCACAACAAACCACAGGAAAGCAAAGAATATGAAGCACAGTTACAGTAACAAGGTGCTCCCAAATAATTATAAATGAGCTGGAGGAGGAGGAAGGGAAGAAGAAAGGGAAGAAAAAGGAAAAAAGCAGTGGAGACACCACTCAGCAGATCATGTTGGCGTCCCCCTGTAGCGTAGGCCTATAGCAGCATAACTATGACGAACCTGTGATTAAGACGAGCTACTCTAGTCTGAGCTACTACAACTATGGCTATAACTATTAGCCCCTACACACTATAGTTTAGACTAACTGTAAGCTTTACGAAACAAGAATGTTTTCAATTTAGTTTTAAAAATGGAGATGGTGTCAGCCTCCTGAACCCAAACTGGTAGCTGGTTCCATAAAAAAGGTGCCTGGTAGCAGAAGGCCCGTCCTCCAAACCTACTTTTAGATATTCTAGGAATGACGAGTAATCCAGCACTCTGAGAGCGAAGAGCTCTATTAGGAGCATAACGTGCTATCAAGTCTTGTAAATAGCGCAGAGCTAGGACATTAAGGGCCTTATATGCGAGAAGCAGAATTTTAAACTCTTCCATAATGTCGAATTTCTCACTTGTCTTCGTGTCATGGTCATCTATACAGTACTGCTTGTTAACAGGACATGCAGATGATTAAGTGCACACAAACTGTACATCTTACAGCCCCCAAACCAGAAAAAGATAGGAAAATATGGAAATGCAAATAAAAACTACAATTATACTTATATTTTGAACCCAAGATATCTTATTGTCTTATGTTCTGGGTCTAGATCTTTAAACACCTAGACTGTTACATCCACAACAACTGGTGGTGCAGCGCAACAGTCTGAATGTGCTGTTACAACTGGAAATTTAAACAACATCGTAACAGTTCCAGAGGTTTACGAGATGCTGAAAGACGACAAGCATCCCATATAAAGCAGGACAAAAAGATGAGTGGGGAAGCAAGAGATTAAAAAAAGTTTTGATATTAACTGTAAGTGGATTGTGATAAATGCTGCAGAGTTGCATATTTTGGAAATCCCAAAAGAAGATTGTTTATAACGTGACAGTTTAAAAATCTGGTTGCTTCCGTGGGATTGAATGGTGGGTGTGCACGAATATGTGACTGAAAAAAGAAAACAGTGTCCATAAATGGATCCATTACTCAGTTAAAGCCTTAGAAATCATGAGAGAGTTTACCTGCCTGGTGGCTACCATGTGGGCAAATATACCATGTGGAAGGTCCCAGGTTTGATTCCTAGTTGCATCAGGAAAAAACGACCAGGTTTCTCATGTGATCAGTCCACCGTGGTGTCCCAGAACAGGGAGCAGCCGAAACGGAAGTTTATATCACTAGAGAGTTGGACTCACCCACCACCGGTGTTAAGTTTGGCCTCAGCTGGTGTAGATGAATGTTGTGTGCAACGGGCTGCTTTTTTGGTGAAGGATAAGTCTTGCTGTAAGTGGATCTAGGTTTCAACACAACACAATGGTCAGTCAGCATAGGAGTACTATGGAAAACCTTTTTCAAACCTTACAGGATATATCTACGCGTCACTTAAAACTTTACTGTGTGGAAAAGATGCTTTGCATTAACTTTTTCCAGAGATGACATCAACAGGGCTTAAAGTATTATGGCACCGTGCTGGATCTCCAGCCTTTGACTATGACCTAGGGAAAAAAAAAAAAACACGCACAGAAACACGTTATCTCTGAGTAGTCTTGAATGCAGCCGGCGGTTTTTTCTCCCGCAATCAGAAGAATTGAAGCAAAATTCAAGTGTCTCTGGGCGGGGACAGAGGAAAGGGGCAGGGACAGAGAGCTGGTTGGGAGCTGCTGCCAGAAGCCTGGTACCTGACTTTGTGTGTTGTGCTCCAAGAAGCTAGTCTATAGCAGCAAAAAAAAAAAAAAAAAAAAAGCTTTTCGCCTTCACGTAGGAGACGCCGGTCATAAAGCAGCTGTCCGCGGGCTCCGACACAAGCTGTTTACCGGAGCAACAGCCACAGTGAACGTACAGCCGATCGTATTTCCGACTTGAAAATACACGCATGCTCGTTCACTGCGGAACGCGACTTATCATTTACAGTCGCTCAACTGCTGTAGATCCGTGTTAAAAAAAAAAAATAGTGGTTGATTAAAAACGCATTACAAAACTGTCCGTTTCCTCTTAGCAGGCCAGTTATTTGAACACACACGAGATAGCTCCAGAGTTCTAGAAACGTCTGTCTGATCAGCTCCAAGGATGGATGTTTTCTCTAAATGTTGTTGAAGCAACCACCCAAAACATTGAAAAATAATGAATGTAATGGTTCGCTTTTTTACTAATGATGCATCCAGAATAATAACATCTAATAATCTAATAACGGCCTCTGCAACTACATATGTTAAAGAGCAGACGAATCAAGACCCAGTTCCGTGTGAAAGAATTTGGCCCCCTTGAACTTTTCAACCTTTTTGTCACATTTCAGGCTTCAAACATAAAGATATAGAATTTCAATTTTTTGTCAAGAATCAACAACCAGTGGGACACAATCGTGAAGTGGAATGAAATTTATTCGATATTTTAATCTTTTTCAACAAATAAAAAACTGAAAAGTGGGGCGTGTAATATTATTGGGCCCATTTACTTTCAGAGAAGCAAACTCACTCCAGAAGTTCAGTGACGATCTCTGAATGATCCAATGTTGTCCTGAATGACTGATGATGATCAATAGAATCCACCTGTGTGTAATCAAGTCTCCGTATAAATGCACCTGCTCTGTGATAGTCTCAGGGTTCTGGTTAAAGCTCAGAGAGCTTCATGAAGACCAAGGAACACACCAGGCAGGTCCCAGATACTGTTGTGGAGAAGTTTAAAGCTGGATGTGGATACAAAAAGATTTCCCAAGCTTTAAACATCTCAAGGAGCACTGAGCAAGCAATCATATTGAAATGGAAGGTGTGTTAGAACGGCCAAGTCAAAGTTCAGACCTGAATCCAATCCAGAATCTGAAAAGAGCTGAAGATTGCTGTTCACAAACGCTCTCCACCCAACCTCACTGAGCTCTGAGCTGTAATTGCAGCAGAAGGTGGCGCTACAAAGTATTAATGCAAGGGGCCCCAATAATACTGCACACTCCACTTTCGGTTTTTTTATTTGTTAAAAAAGTTTAGAATATCTAATAAATTTTTGTTCCACTTCACA
Organism: Hirundichthys speculiger; assembly: GCA_018398805.1. Lineage (NCBI taxonomy): Eukaryota > Metazoa > Chordata > Actinopteri > Beloniformes > Exocoetidae > Hirundichthys > Hirundichthys speculiger. The sequence continues at coordinate 225,765 of JAGFBZ010000034.1, read as the reverse complement.
ATTGTGTCCAACTTGTTGATTCTTGACAAAAAATCTTTATGTTTAAAGCCTGAAATGTGGCAAAAGGTTGAAAAGTTCAAGGGGGCCGAATACTTTCACAAGGCACTGTATTTCCTATAAATTAATTTGCCGTTGTTTTGAGCAAAAATGGAGAAGTTGCAATGTATATGTTTTTTTTTTTCTTGTACAAATTGCCCTTTACTGAATTAAGTAGTTGCTAAATTAGTAGTAGTGTTAGGAAAAAGTTCAGGCTCAGGATTTTTATTTACTTTAAGCCCTGCATCAATGTATCAGGGCTTGTTAGCATCTAGGATGGACTATCACAAAGTGGAAACATGTATTGTATTTGAATTAATCAGTATTCCAGATCTTGTATCAAAGAGATTGATGCCATATACTCCATACTAAAAATGGCAAAGACCACCCAGACTGTTAACAGTAACAAGTCCAAAAGCCTGGTTCTGTGATGGCATGGGGTTGTATCAGTGCCCTGAGAAAACTAATTTACACTCCTATGATGGCAGCATTGATGCAGAAATGTACACTGAGAATTTAGAGAAACATTATATTGCCTTTCTTAGCTCATCTTTTCCAGGGACACTGATGTATTTTTCAACGAGATAGTTAAAACTATTTTCTATGCACATGACTGTACAAAGACATGGCTCAATTCTAACCTGACCTTAAAAGAGAACTGTGGAGAATTTTGTAACAGAGCATGCAGCGATCACAACCCCTGTACTGTTGCAAACTGCTTTTGTTTGCTATTCCCATTGTTTGCTAAAACAATGGGACAAAATAACAGCTTAAACGCTTCATCAATGCCAGAATGCCCTTCACAAGTTGAGTCGGTGATCGTTTCAAGAAGCATATTTTGTTTTGTTTTTAATTTGAATTGTTTTTACATTCCAGTAATAAAGCATTAATGCCACTTTGTGTAACAATACAGCTTCTGACCAAATGGGGGCAGGATATCAGAAGAAAGCTTATGCATCAGTCCCTGGCATAGGACTAGGGATGCACATTTTGGATTTTTTTTATAACCGTTAACCGACGCCCTTTAACGATTAATAACCGTTAACCGATAAGATTTAAATGCCCTTCCATGCCGCCATTCCAACATACCACCATTTAGACACATCACCGTCCTGAAATACCGCTATTCAGACACACAAACGTCCCACCATTCAGACCCAGCTGACCCGAACCGCTATAAATAGACCTGTTACCCGAAACGTACCCGAGTTAAAATAAATCAGAGCCAAAATGAAATGCAGACGTTTATTGCTGCAACACTAGGCAAGTGAAATAATGAAGTTCAGTGGCCTACACGTTGCCTTAACATAGAGGAAAAATGTAGGTCCTATCACAGTCATCTCTGAATCTGGGGAGAGCCGTGCCGTGCACACATACGAACTAAAAATAACACAGGCTAACCTGCGCAAAAGTAAAGATACATCTGCCTACCTGTACAGGCCATTTAGATGCGATCACTCAATGGACAGGAATTCCTACAGGTGGACGCAGAAGTAGCCAGTTTTTCTGTAGTCATCCGTCCACATATCTAAAGTAACGGCACCGTTGTGCTCCTACAGTTGCATTTTGAGTTCCGGAACTGTTTGCTGACGAATCTCCTCCGCATATCTGGCCACTCCACGGGAAACGGTGGTGGGTCAGGCAGCAGTTGATTAGCATCAACACGGCCGGCTCGTGCACCAACATCAATAAGCCCCTGTGCTAATGCAAAAAAGCCCTCGCCATGTACAGTTTCAAAGGGTCGAATATCGTTGCACACAAAATTCACGCACAGTTCGGTTATAGCGTCTTTGTCTTCTTTGTGAGGCACCTGCAGTAATGCCGTCTTCTTCTTAACAAAATGTTCAAGGACAGACTTCGATGGGTTTTCAAAGCTAGCCCAGGTGTCGGCATGCTTCTGGAGAGGATGTCCCACACTTTCGGCTGTCGCGCACAAACACTTTAAGGCATTTCTTACAGGCCGTGAAGCCTTCAACGATGTTGTTCTCACTATCTGACACACATCCAAAATACTTCCAAACGTCTGATTTTAGTTTCGTGGAGGTATTGGCAATAACTTTTTAGTGTCCATTAACCAACTTCTTTTTCAGCTCTCCCGTAGTCATTTTGAATAACACTGCAGAGCATTGCCTGACGTGAAAACAAAAGTTGCAAAGATTCCTGGGAATGCGCGAGCAGTTTACAGACAAAAAAAAATTTTAAAAAAAAATCCGATTTTACTTTTTAAAGAGGGTTTTACTTTTTAAAGGCTGTTTACAATTCACAACAACATAGGCGTTTATATTTAAATAATATTTATTTTTGTTGGCACATTTTGTAAACCCGCAGTCAGACCCGCGCTCTGGTTTTTCCGACCCGACCCGACCCGGCATCCGACACAGGCTAAAATGTTTCCCGTTGTATAGAATGTAACGATTCACCCGCGGGTACCCGAACCTGTGCAGGTCTCTGCTGCACAGAACTCCTTTTTGCTCCCTTCATCTTCGCTGTAAAGTGGGCTGTGATGGGACGCATGTGATGGCATGTGTTGCAGCTGTCGACACGCCCCCATGAGTTGATTGAATTACGTAGCTTAAAAACAAAATTGACCATTAGTATTAATCGGTTAGAGTTGCTGTTATCGGTTAACGGTTAAACTGTTAACCATGTGCATCCCTACATAGGACACAACAAAGTGCACCTCTAGTGGGGCAAAGTGGTATGATGGGCCATGCTAGACCATTCTCACTCATTAATGCAGCATTGTCAGTGGCTGTTTTGTCAACACAGCTGATTTCTATTCCTCCATGTGGTCAGAGGAAGATCTGTTTATCCCTGTCTTACAGTCAGTCTGTCTGCCCACCTATACATGCCAACCTACAAATGTTTCACAGCTGTAGGCTATGGTAGTTAGCTCATAGCGCCAGTTTTTGTGCTCATCTGATTCTGGAGAATGGGTTACAGATCTGAAATGCAAAAAATGATGCATATTAAATTAAATCTTGTTGATGAGAAAAGCATTAAATATTTTAGGTTTATATTATCTAGGAATAAGACAAATTTTGTTTTTAACTATTGACAAACTGGATTTGTTTCTTGCACAGTTTCAGACATTTAGTTTTGGTGTGCACACCAATCAAAGCAGAAGTCAGCTGCAGGAGCATCAGCAGCACACAATGTACTTTTCACTGACAAGAGCATCATGCACCTTTTGGGGATAAAAGTAGCTTTAACGGTTTTGTAGCCGCATACTGAAGGAGTACACTAAATCATATATTTATTAAAGATGCACCAGCTGATTGGCCAGTGACCAAAATTGGTTGATTTTTAACTTGACTTGTTTCCAACAGAACAGGGACTTAGAATTTAATTTTTTGTCTTTCCCATCCCACAGTCAGATGACTGTACCATAAATGGTTGCTGAGGCACTCACACTCACATCAGCATAGTCTCACATCCCAGAGCTACCTATTTATAATATCTGTAAGGTGTCAGATATGAAGTCAGGAGGGTTATGAGGCTGCAAAAACAGAAAGTGGCTTTTGAAAGCACAATATAGTCAGGCAAAGGATGGAGGTATGTTATCAACATACATAGGTTTTTTCATTAACACCATCTGCTACTTAAATATGTGACTCTTTCCAATCCAGCTGTCTATTTTATGTCACATAAAATAATTTCATACTTAATTCAGTTCCAGGTAGTCACCTCCATCCAATCCCATCCACACCAAGTCTGCATAAATGTGTGTATTTTATCCTCTGAACTGTTGTATCTTGTGAGTAGAGAGGACTTTAGTGCTTGAAAAATACTGGCAAAACAGAGACATAACAAACAAGTGAAGAGCTCTATTGATTGCACAGACGGGAGGTCCTCATTAGAGGAGATGTGTTGGAAAACACAGGTGGCAGCATCGTGACGACTGCAGAGAAATGAAAAAGAACTGCATTTTCAACGTTCACCATACAAACGTGTGTGTCCTCAATGACTGAAGTGATGCGTTATCCCTATTTACCTTTTCAAAATGGATATCTTACGAACTTACAAAATCGATTGAACATACAATTGCTAAATAATGATAAAATAGTAACATTATTTTGAGCTGTACAGCCAATATCCACTTCATAGCTATCACTGTTTCATATAATTGAAAAGTTGTATGTATATTAGAGGTCTTCACGGGTCCACTTTCATGGACCCGAACCCGAATGGACCCGTGAAAATTCGACCCGAAACCGACCTGACCCGAGCTATTATCATGAGTCCGGGAGTCCGAACCCAAATGGACCCACAATATTTGGACCCGGAACCGACCCGACCCGAGTCTTTAGTTTCCGACGACGAACCAAACCGAGTTACCCGAAAAGAACCGAGACAATCCAGCCCGTAGTTGCTCTTGTTAAAAGTTGTCTAGCGTTTAATAAAACTTGATTTTCTTACCTAAAGTTGTCTTCTTCTACCGGTTCAGTTGCTACATATGCTATGTGATGTAAACAACAATAAATCTAAGTCCTTATTTTCTTTGTGGATACAGATGCTATTGGTAGCAACTGCTAACACTAATAGCCTACACCGGTCAGGACGTGTCGTAAATATGTTCTCTCATCCAGCGTTGTCATGTTGGCGATCTGTTGTGCTTTACAGCTGCTGAGCAAACCGCTAATAACACGCTACGCCAACACGATTGTTTCATGACAAACACGCCACATTAATGAATAATTAATTAAACTGCCCCCAGTCCTGACATTGGCTGCCACCGCCAATATCTGTACCTTTCTCAGGTAAATGCAGACCCAACCTGTCAGAGAGCACCGACTGGACCCAAGACTAACTGTACCAATTCCGACCCGAACCCGAAGTTGCGTCTTTTGAATAGACCCGAGACCCGATTCAGGTCGGGTCGGAACCTCGGGTTTTCGGGTTGTTGGGTTGTTCCGAAGACCTCTAATGTATATATTAGATTTAGAAAATAATTTTTTAACCTAGCAAAGCTAGCAGTATCTTATTTTGTAGTTTTGTGGGGAAAAAAAGTTATTCTATAATTTTGAGATTTCTAAAAAGGACAAAAAGGTTAAGGACCTATAATCTGGGTGTGTAAAGGGGAGCATATTGTATTGTACATATGTACAAATGCCAAAGTGCAGTAATTTACCTTCAGATTTCCAGTGTCTGGAAGAGAGAAGGGACTCTAATCTGCTGGAGTTTCAGAGTAAACTGAAAAATTATTTTTAGTTGATGTCTTGTGAAGAATACAATTGAATTTTAAATCGAAACATCCATCCATTTTTTTTTCATTAATTTCCACTTTACCAAGTTCAGATCGTAGGGGCAGCAGCCTAGATGTCCCTCTCCACAGCCTTACCTTCGGCTCATATGGGAGCATCCCGACGACATCTCTGGCCAGAGAGATATAGGCCTTGATCGTACAGGACAAGGCCTATATCTGGGCCCCTTACCCGTTACCACTAGCTGCTACCCTCAAATTGCATGTATAGGAACCTCCACTAATGTATTCTTCCACCCACTATAGCCGCTGCACATTATGCCGACTCCCTTACACACTTTGTAGGTGTGGCAATGTCTTTTGCCCTATCCCCAAACTCGGTATCTTGCCATCGCGGGTTGCGGGTTTAGGGAACAGCATAGCGGGTGGTCTGACCACCTGCAATCCATGTTGGCAGATCTGGCCGAAGATCTGGTCCATAATCTCTCCAGGGTGTCTTGGGTCTATCTCAGTGGCCTTTTTCCAATTGGACATGCCCGAAACACTTCTCAGGGAGGAAGTCGAGGAGGCGTCTTAACTAGATGCCCAAACCTCGCCAGTTGGCTTCTCTTGATGTGGGAGAGCACTGACTTCACCTCGAATCCCTCCAAGGATGACTGAACATCTCGTGAACGAGACTCTGAGATACTTAGGGCCAATTCCAATTCCTCCCTCAACCCTCGCCCTTAACCCTCAGTCTTTGACCCTCAATCTTGGCCCTCCAAAGTAAGTGTAAGGGCTATCTTGTGACTTGGAAATGGGACAGCCCTTGAGTGCAGTTACGTCTTCAGACTGTGGGGGGCGGCTTTACGCCAAAGCTACGTCCAGACTGTCAAGAAAATGACGAAGAAGAAGGAGAAGAAGACGTAGAAGAAGAATAGGATAATATAAATATATGTAACAAAGACAGTAAGATAGTTTCATAACATTTATTTCTTTATTAACTACGAAAATACATAAATTTGTAGCTAGCTTTTTTCGGCGCCATTCTTTTTGAAGACGTATTGACGAAAATACGCAATGCTTTCTGGGTAGCCCTTACTTCCAAGGGTGGTGCCGGAGAATCTCAATAACGAGGGCGATACAGCCCTCAAACTTGTCCCTCAACTTGACTTTCTAAGAATTGGGACAGCACTTTCACTTCACGGGAGCGTGCGTTTTTGAGATTGGGGGTTAAGGGAGGAATTGGAATTCTCCCTTAAACTCCACTGAGATGACTGAGGATCATTGTCTCAGATTTGGATGCTGATTGTCATCCCTGCTGTTTCACACAGCAAAACAAAACAAATTGGGGGTGTGTTTGGACGGGGTTGTGTCTTCAGTTATTGTTCTTACAAAGTATATCAGAATGATCCAAAATCGGAATTATCACGTTAGAACTTTACAAAAACTGGTACTTGTAATCCCACTAAAAAGTGTGGTCACTGCATCTCTAATATTGTCGGATTCTCTATTCACAGTGATGCTTATCGGATATACACTCTTAAGGTCACAACTTTGACTCATGAAATGTTTTACTGCTTGTAGTGTTGTCTTTTTCAATAAATTATATTAAAATCAGGCAAACCAGATCAGGTAATCAGGTCTAAGTTTATCTCAACTGGTCCAAACCTGTGCAAATCACAAATACAGACAAATGATACAAAATATTTTCATCCCTTTTCAGCTGTGGACTAAACTGCCTTCGATGATAAACTAAGCACAATGCAACTTTTACTCTCTGGTGGCATTTATTGCCAATGACATGGAACCAGAATTTAGTTGGATGGGAGGATGAAGACCTATGAGAGACAAAGTCAGTTCTGCCTTGGTCACCAGTAACATACGTTTTAGAGTCCATGCCAGCTGTCTTTTGTTGAGGTTTATATGCAAAACTCCCACTTCTGCACATGTCTTCTGCAATGCCAACTCTACCAGGTGTAAACTGGTCATTGCATCTTTTAACTTTTTCCTTCAGAAAATCAGTCATCTTCATCTCATCATTGATAGGAAATTTATATAAGAAAGTTGATCTTATCTACAAAACTCTGGCATCCATTATAGATATATTTGAATGAAGAAGGCAGTAGAAGTAGCTAGTTAGATGAAATAATGTTATAGCAAGATCCACTGTGTGTTTAGGTCATGAGGAATGAGAAGTAGTTTGAGATGTACATGGAATTATGTCTTGTTATATATTGCCTTGACATAAAAAGGCCACACACTAATGAATATTAATACTTTCTTAAAAACACCTCAAACATTTGAATATATATGTGCCATGAGATTTTGTTTTCCATATTTATTTCCATTAAGAGTTGAATTTTCCTGCATTAATGATTGATGAGTCAGACCACTGCGTAAAGACCAGCACATTGCATCCATCCATCCATCCATCTATTGATGTAAAAGCACCTGACATTCTATGTATTCAGCTGTCAGCAAACCTAACTTTTAATGTTGTTGTACCTCGATTTGACCAGCTTCCCCCACAGGCTTGTACTGTAGACATTAAACTTGAAGGCTGCATCGCTTCATCCCCCACTCTTCTTAGCCTGATGCTCTACCGCTCTGAAGCAGAGTAAATCTGGACTGCTCTCGGTCAATGACTGTTTAACATTGTCCCGGTGTTAAATGTTCTCCAGCAAATTGCAGTATTTTCCTGATTACTCTGACTTGTTAGTGGTTTTCATAAGGCTTCACTGCTGTTTAGTCCCACCACCCTCAGTGTTATTTACATTATGGATAGGGGAATATTCATATTTGCCTCATTAAAAATTGCCGTGAACTTGACTGTTGATTATATTCAAATAGATTGGACCAAATTATAAATGGTCTCTTATTGCAATTATTAGGTTTTTTTTTTTTTCTGTTTGCTGTATGCACACCAATATTTTGAACTTTCTAAAACAGTAACATCAGTTCCATGAACACATGATGTGGATTTGCCATGTTTGCTAAGGAATGAAAAGCCCTTCACTGCATCTGTTGCACTGCAGCTGTTGTTGAATAACATCTTACGAGCCTAAAATATTAACCAGTGCAGTACTTTTCCAATGGGACACTTTAATAATAATTGCTTAGTTAAATCTAGGTTGCGAGTTATATTTTTTGCCAGGCAGTGTATTAGATTTGGCATTAATATCATCTCATCTAATACTGAAATGTGCACATCTGTGCACATGTGCACAAATGTGAACATCAAGACTTGATGTTCTCCTTTTGTGTCCTGCTGCAGGTCTGGAAGGAAAATCAGATGACATCGACAGAAGGAAACAAGAGTTTGGACAGAACATCATCCCTCCTAAAAAGTCAAAAACCTTTTTGCAGTTAGTATGGGAAGCGCTGCAGGATGTCACACTCATTGTCCTGGAGATAGCAGCCATTATTTCACTAGGCCTTTCATTCTACAGTCCACCAGATGCCGAAAGACAGCGTGAGTATATCTTGCTGTTCTACATTGTTTCTCAAGGTGTCATGTTGAAACCACAGACCTTCTGAAGACAACTTGACACCTTCACTGAAGAAATTGATTTTTTAATTTTTCTGTCAACAGGTTCCACGTAGTTATTTTTTAAAAAGTTCATCTGATTGTGTTAACCTAAATAAAAAAAAGAATAGTTTAACTCAACACACACACATACACACATGTTTTATGAAAATAAATTAAATGACCAGCCTAGATAATATGCTGATGGCAGGACTTCGCCTCTCCCCATCTAAGACAAAAATGGACATGGGCAAAGCGAACAAGCCTGGCAGTCAGATGGAACAAACTCGCCTTAACTCAGTTGCCAGAAGCTTCCTATTTTAATTCACCTTAGCTCATGTTAACCCATCACGTAACATTATCCTGCATTTGGTCTGATTGAATCTGTCCTCATTTCAAATGTCAAGACCAAAATGACATCTGAAACAAGGACCGCCACAGCCAAAATGAGGACAGTTGAAGTTAGGGTCAAGTTCTGTCACAGCTATCTGTCGCTAGCCCAGCCTTGGCCCGGCTGGATGGCTCCAGCAGAGAACCGACATAAGAAGCAGTTGGAATGTGACCCCCACCGAGATCCTCCCAGGTTGTCCTTGATGGTGAAAGTACCAAAGGTGATTTGCCTGGAGCATGCAGCTGAAGCAGCAAATGCACCTGGCAGAAGGTTGATCCGGTTGCCAGCTCTGTTCTCTGCTGGAGGCTGAGCCCTTCAGCAGCCTTCGCCCCTGAATCCTTTAAGGCCAACCCAGATCTGGTTTTCACTTTCTGTTTGTACAATAAATAGCACTACAAGCCATGGTATTTTTGAAATAAGAACGATTGTGCTCCCTTTGGCCTTTATTCGCAGCTCAGATGTCAAATTCATAAAAAATGCTAACCCTTACTATAAATATACTGAGTATGCACTGGTTCTGAATGGATCAAAACTCTTATGAGACCGACTATTCCACAGGGTTTGTAATAAAAAATGAAATAATAACAAATCTGAAAAAATTTCAAACATTGAGTTTAGAAACCAGTTCTTGAAAATGTGTTTGAGGAAATGCTTTGTGGGGTAACATCTGTGAAGATCGGTCTGTTAAAGTTATCCAGAGGTTGAGTGGTGGCAACTGGACTTCTAGTTTTAGGTTGAAACTCATCCAAGTACCTTCAGTCTCTGATGAGGATGTTTATAGTTTACCATAAAATGAACTCTTAAATAAATGAAATTATACTGCTTCTAAATAAAAACTAAGCCTGACTTTTAAAGATCGGAAAGAGAAACATGCACGCTCTCTGTACCATTCTGTCTTTAATCTCTCAGTCAAATGTATATGGAACACAAATGTTGGCACTATTGTATTATCTTCTATTAAAGCTCAGCTCAGTAAATCAGGACTGCATCCTACACAGGATGGAAAGATTGTCAAAAATGTTTTTGTTTTTCATCCCTATTCAGACTGTGGCGATGCAGTTGGTGGAGTGGAGGAAGAGGGTGAAGGGGAGGCTGGGTGGATTGAAGGTGCTGCCATCCTCCTTTCCGTGGTTTGTGTTGTACTCGTGACGGCCTTCAATGATTGGAGCAAAGAGAAGCAGTTCCGTGGTCTCCAGAGCCGCATCGAGCAGGAGCAGAAGTTCACCGTGGTCCGAGGGGGGCAGTTGATCCAGATCAATGTGACCGAGATTGTCGTTGGAGACATTGCACAAGTCAAATATGGTAAGAACACATTGTATGTGGTGATCTATGTCTTAACTACAGCACTTGAGCAAATGTGCTTTTAACATTTCATCATGGTCCATAAGTGCCTTTTTTTGATTGATTTAAACTTAAGTTTATTTGCACTTAGATTTGCTTCATGAAACCTTGCTCAGATTGTTTCACAGCTGAATCTGAATATGGTGCTTTAGCATTACGTGCTTTAGCTGGATTAATTTTACAACCATCCCAAACAGAAATGTCAGCTTACAATGTTTTTTTGTTGCCATTCCTCTGGTTGATGATAGTGAATACATTTGTGAAAGGATGGAGCTATCAGGCAGGAGAAAAAGAGGAAGACCAAAGAGTTTTCTGGATGTGCTGAAAGAGGGTATATAGGTGGTTGGTGTGACAGAGAATAATGCAAAGACTGGCTTAGATGGAAACAGATGACCCACTGTGGCTACCCCAGCAAGGAAAAGTCAAAAGAAGAAGCTTGTTCCCAATTACTTTTTTCTTGAGTCTTTGGATACCATGTACTGGTTGTTTTGGAAAGTGATGAAGATGTGTAATCCCTCTCTTTTCCCATGAACTGGACTATATTGATGTTTCGTGTACAAAATAGAGGCTAGAAACAGCTGTATTATTGAGGCACCTGTTTTTCCATGTGAAGTTCTAGTGAAGTCCGGAGACATACTGAAAAATAAATACATTTTACAATGCAGTGCCATTAATTTGCTAAGCAACAGTAGAAGATGATTGATGATTTATAAATACATTCATTTTCCAATAAAGATGGAGATTGTTGTGGCAAATGGTTGGAACCACTTTCCCATGATCATGAGAGGGAGCATGAACATAAAAGGTGATCCAAGGGAAGATTTTCATTTTCTCAAGTGGTTTATCAATTGAACCACTAGTTCTTAGTGTTGTCTTCAGTGGTGGTTAGATGTGATTTATGTATTGAACACAAAACTATTCTGACTGTCTGGTAGATATATCAGTGCACAGATAACTCATGTTCTCAGCCCTAGAAAAGGGGAGCTGAAATCTATGGAGTTTTTTAGGAATCGCTGAAAAGTGGATCTATAGTGGACGTAGGAGTGGGTGGTATAAACGGTTATGGATGTTTTACTATCTCACGATTCAATTCGATTCTGATTTTTGATTTTTGATTCATGATCTACTACCATCTGGTTTGCAACACAGAATGACAAATAGGGACATTAAAGTGTCTTTTTGACATTTATTAAGTTTTACACATTAATCCATGCTAAGATGGAATTGTTGCAACTGTTACATGAAAGCAACATCACATACTGCATCAGTAACAAAAATAAAAGTATCTCTATATTAAAAAAAATAGTGGTTAAACATGCTGCCTTTTAAATTCTGAGGAAAATGCCTTTACCAAAAACAGTGTGGTCTTTAACTGCTACTCTTAATAGCTAGTTATGAAATAAGTTTGTAAAACATGGGATTCGAGCAGCCACCTATCAGTTATGTAGTGAGCGGTGAAGGTCACAAAAGACTGGGTTGCTCCTGATGTCCACGCATCACATGTTAGTGCCACACTGGTCATTTTGGTCAGGGCACTGGCGACCTTTCTTTTAGTCTCTAGGTAAAGCTGTGGCGCAGCTGTCTCAGTGAAAAACTAATGGGACGGTATGGTGTACCTTGGCTCCGCTGTCTGCAACATGCAGATAAATCCCTTGTTCTCCACCACACTGTAAGGCCATAGGTCTTTGGCGATGAAGCAGGCGATAGAATTTATTTTTTTATTTTTTTGCCTGCTCGGAACTAGCAGAGAGCTTCGTGAAACACTGCGGTGCGTTGGTCTGCGGCTGACTCTGACTCTGCTCCGTGTCTTAGATCTCCGGGTGATTCCTCGTAATATGAGCCCGGGCATTTGTTGTGTTGATGAAGTGGTTGATCTTAGTTTTGCAATGCTTGCACTAGGGATGTAACGATATGGAAAATTTGATATCTCGATTATAGTGACCAAATTATCACGGTTTACGATATTATCGCGATATTCTTAATTGCTGTGCAAATGTCTGAAAAACACATTGTAAAATCACCCCAGTTTTGGTTCAGTCTCTGATTAGCAGAGTCTGTCACCGGGACCAGCTCTCCATCCTACGGGTAAGAAGTTGCGGTCTAGGAGAGCTTCCTCACTAGATTTCCTCAACTTATTTAAGCTGGTGTCGAGGAGATACGCCTAGCTCTAACCACCTACTTCCAGACGCATGCCCCGCTCACTCCAATAACTGTCCTTCAGAGGAATAGCCGGGGGGCTCAAAGTCCAGCTATTGGTCGCGTCTGTTAACGGCAGCTCTCCTCTCGATTCGGGCACTTGTTACTGGCTAGGAAAAATTCAGTGGCTCGTACAGCAAACCCCAGGGACACTTTGACAAAAATGTGGCTAAAATAACCCATAAGAACCTGTGTGTGTTAGTGCAGAGGCATAAACAAGTCTTCAAAATTCTGGATACAGATGTAATGTCCACCACGACGTCTTATAATAGTTTTATATTTATTAAAGCAGATTAGCAAGGTTAAGCAACAGCATTGATTGGTTAAACAATTCTAATTCTAATAAGGCAAATTAAAGCTGTGGCTTACTGATTGATCCATCTGGTTGGTTCAAGGACAGACTGGTTCGCAATGTGGCGCCTTTTGCGTTCACAAGGCCTGCTGGCAGTGAGAGAGAGAGAGACCCAAACGATCAGGCCTGCAGGTACGTTGATTCGGCCCCTCCTCCTTGCTAGCAGTGAGCTAGGGTAATTCCAAAACTCCAAATTATATTCCTCAAGTTGGGAAAAATGGTTAATCCGTTCCTGCGTCCTCGTCTTCGATTCTTGAGAAATAAATCCTTCAGGTCTTTCCCTCCTGATGGTTGGTCAGCTCCCTTGGTCCAGCTAGTCCTGCTTCTTCGAAGACGCCCCACGGAAGAACCCCGAATTTCTCTCTGTCTTCTCCTTTTATGCTGTTCTCTCTCTCTCTCTCTCTTCTACGTCCAGTCTGCCTTTAGCCAAAAATGTCTCTCTTGTTGGCCTTCCATATCCTTGATTGGTTCTCTTACATTTGTATATGCATACATAATTTCACAAAGTCGTATACCACTTCTGATTGAACATATCACATTTACAGAGGCGTGCATAATTTTACATATCCCGTTTACATCATTCATATTCCACAGGCCCTGTCCCCCAATGACTTCATATGTTTACAGCATGACATCTTCCATATCACCAATCCAAGGCCATCTTGTTTTTCTTGGCTATACAGCTCATTAAGCTAAAGCTTATCAGCTAACGCTAACCCTTTTCCCAACGATCTGCTCATCAATATATGTTCCAATGTTACCTTAACTGATTGATTGATTGGTGGGTTCGTATTTGATAACAGATTCGGTAACGAACCCCAGTCTGCAGCCTGGGCCCAGGTACCGTTCCGTATCAAACACACCGCCCCCCTTGCCTAGGCCCTGCTGATCGGAGGCTGATGACATCGCCATTTGACCCAGACACCTGGCCCATTATTGTGTATGGCGAAGTAACTTTATTGTTTACCTTTACCCACCTTCCTCCTGCTTCTGTTATGACTTCGTAGTTCTGCCTGCCGAGTTGTTTGGAATAACTAGTTAATCAACAAGTAGCTTAATTTATCAAAACCTTCATTCATAATTTGTTCAACTTATTTCCCCTCTATTTCAGCAGTATCCTCATGGCTAATTATTATTATCTTTGGGATTTATACCTTATAAAACCCCCATCTAATACTTTATTCCGTTTTCCTCCCCTCTATTCCTGTTTTGATAAACATACGGGTTGTTTTACATTACATCCCACAGTGACTCCACTCAGCCGCTGACTCACAGTCCTGGTCCAAATCATACCGGACACATCTGCAATACATCTTTCTGGTCAATCATCGGTTCTGATCATTGAATTATTGAATCACCCATGTCATTGCTTATAGATTGATTCCAAATCACCTCAATTACCACTTTTTCTGTTACCCCACTCTGGCCTGTGTACCTCCTCATGTCATATCATTCTCTCTTTTAACACTTCAACACACAGAGTTAATAGTGATTATTGATTAGAAGCTGAGCTGATTCCAACGATCTTTCAGGGTCATTCGACAACATACATTTTAATAATTTCACAAAATCTTGTGATTTTCTTGTCATATTAAAACATCAGAAGCCAAAATCTTATCAAAATGAAACTTTAACTTTAAAAGGGCAAATAACTGCAACAGAAAGAGGTTTTATTTTAAATGAACAAAATAAATAACAGGAACAAAGCTTATTTGTCTGGTGCAAATTTAAATAAACACTTTAACAACCATAGTAGGTCAAAATATGCAAACAATTATCAGGAACAAAAATTATATTGCAAGTTCAAATGAAATAAATGTTTGACTTTAAGCTGAAGTTTCAATGCGTATCAATGTGCAAATAAAGAAACAGTTGTATAGGAGCCAAATATGTTGTTCTGAATTGTAGTTCACTCTGTGTGTCTGTGGGTGTCGCTGTGTTGTTACCTGAGGGTCAGGTATAAAGTAGCTGCCTGTTATTGGTTAGGTGTTTGACCTGGAAGGGCAAAAGTTGTTTGACCGGTGTGGCTGTAACTGCCGATGTTATGGTTGTCGGATCAATTAATGGAATAAATTAATATTTTATCTGCATCAGAAGAACACGAACCGGTCCTTTTTCGATCGACACGCAACAGTAACGTTTACAAAATGTGAGTTAGGGAAGCGCGTCGACTAGGGCTGCACGATCATGGAAAAAATGTAATCACGATTATTTGGATCAAAATCACGATTACGATTATTAATCAAGATTATTCAACAATAAAAAATATTTTTTGTTCAGAATGTTATTTAAAATCACGATATGAAATGTAACCAAGAAAGTATTGCATAAGGGATGGACAAATTATATAAAAGGCAATAGCATGAAATTTAGGCGGTCCTAGAGATTTTTGGTCATAAACACCAGCCTGTAAACATGTCTTAGCTTCAAGAATGCCCAAAGGCAGGTCACTACATTGTCCCCTACACTACATTGTACATGGTCACGATTAATCACGATTTTCAAAATTTTAATCGTGGCAACCAAAAATCACGATTTCGATTATTTTTCGATTAATTGTGCAGCCCTAGCGTCGACCAGGTTACTCTTGGTGAAACATCTCAGTAGCTTGAAGCATTAGCCTTAGCTCCTTCAAGTTGCTTGTACAAATTACAATAAAATTAGGGGTGCACGATAACTATCAGGCCGATAACAGGAAATTATGACGTCATCCCGATAGTTCCGATATCACGACGAATAGCCCCGATAACATATATATTTCTGTCAACACGGCAGTGTCTCGCTCCCTCTGAGCCTTGAATAACCGGCAGTGAATGTTGTGTTCAAGTGACGTCGGCATAATCAAAAAAACGATTACTCAATAAGGAAAATCAAGAATACTCCCTCATGCCAGAAAACAACTAGTTAACTCTGTCATAATTTTGGTAGTTGCGGACTTGAATCGATATTCGCAGTATTC
The DNA here is from genome assembly GCA_018398805.1 of Hirundichthys speculiger. Classification (NCBI taxonomy): domain Eukaryota; kingdom Metazoa; phylum Chordata; class Actinopteri; order Beloniformes; family Exocoetidae; genus Hirundichthys; species Hirundichthys speculiger. Next base: position 209,779 of record JAGFBZ010000034.1, on the reverse strand, counting down.
TCCCACATGTTACACATAAAAAAAGAAAAAAGTAGAAAAGGCTGAAATAACGACTAGCAAACGAGGAAACGTCGGAATTTACGTTAGACCTTGAATGCAGCCTGCATTGTGCTGATCACAACAAACATGGCAGCGTGGAACTTCATTAAAGTTTCAGAATGCAAACACATGCTCTGCAGACAGGATAATTGTCCTCCACAATTTGTCCCTCTGCATTCTTAAAACAATAAAATAAAAAATATGCCCAGACCTCGGATTTTGTCCTTTTAGTGGGTTGATAATAGGGATGTTCCTGGCGACTAAACGAAAATTTTAATTAAGACTAGTCGACTAGTCTAAAAAAAAAGGAAAACACTCAGAAAACAGTGAAAATTTAGCACAATTTATTGAAACATCGAAACAGAATTTGAAACATTGTCCCAAAAAATATTGTAACAAGAGTTCTTTAAGCCTTTAATCACAATGTTCAACAACCATGTCGGATTTTAAATGCCGCTGAAGTACGAGACACTTTGCACCGTGCAGTATGAATAAATGTGAACTAGGCTTGGGCGATATTACGGTAATACCGTTGACTTCCGGTATTTAAAAATAGCGGCGGTATCAGTTTCAATACCGTCATTAAAAAATGCAATGAATGATTTCTGTGGTTTAAAGTTTAGTTTAGTTTCTCTCCTGTATCGCTGTGTGTTCCGCTTTATTTTACCGTTTATTCGTGTTCGCTTGGAGCTGATCTCGGTTTGACTCGTCCTGTTAAGGTACTGACGATGAAAACAACACTTCCTGAGTTTGCTGCTTCAAAATAAAAGCTTCTAATGAAACTAATAATGTTGGACTTTAATGTTGAAGAATTTATAGGAAGTGAAATGTCCGGCATCAGACACTTTACTATAAAGCGCGCTTCAGCAAACACACCTCGGCAGCAGAGAAGAAACAGTTAAAACTACAGTGAAAAGCAAGAAATACACAAATAAATAACAACTGTAGTTGAGCCAAGTTTATATTGAAGCACTGAACTGCTGTTTCGAGGTAAACTCGCCTTTTTATTTTTCCCAGGCGTGTCAACGCTGGGAATAGTACAGCGCCGTAAAGCCCCCCGGCAGCGCGCCTGGGGTACATAATGGGGGGGGGGGGCTGTTTTCACGCGCGGCGTCCGCCGGCGGTGTGTGTTCGCCTTAATAGTCGCGGGAATACCGTATACGCCGGTAAAATGTGAGGGAAGTTTGACGGTATCAAAATTTGGATACCGCCCAAGCCTAGTGTGAACATGAAGGCAACTCACTCAAACGTTAACCACCAAAATAAATAAATTGCCTCTGACACATTGAATCTTGCAGATTATCCGACAAAAATTATAGCTTTAATTCACTTTCAAGTTAATAAAACATCTAAATTATAATTAAATTTCAACCGAAACAAGCAGCATTTTGCGCCGTGCAGTATGAATATAAACCCTGCACATCCGACAAAAACTCACTTAAAGTTAACAAATAATGTAACATCTAAAAAAGATAAATTGCTGCTGAATTATTAAGCTCTATGCGCAGTTCGATATGAGTGTAAAATTAAACAAACATCTAAAATCTCTCAGACCGGACGGAAGAACACGTCTCCAGGTAAACAATGTCAAATCGGCCTGAGTGTGGCTAGCATCAGCAGCCGTTGTCTCGTGCAGATTAACATCCAAATGCTTGAGTCGAATGTAGTTGCGCATTGCTCCAGTCGAGTGATTGTATGCCAGTTGTTTCTGACACAGTCTACATACTACCTTGTTTTCATTTTCTAGATTAAAGTACCGCCAAACCGTGCTGGTTTTGCGAGAGGCCATCTTCCCACCGTGCCGTTTTAAAACTCCAGTCTACTCGAGCATTGCCGCGGACAGGGGGAATGCTGTCTGACGGCTCTGTAGCCCCGACTAGTGGCGGGCGGCTGTATGACAGTTAAGCAGCCTTGTACGACAGTTAAGTGGCCTTGTACATGAATAAAACACAAATTGGTTTAAACGACTAATATTTCTGGTGCCGACTAGAAAGTGGGCGGACGTTTAATCGGTTAGACGACTAATCGCGCGCATCCCCAGTTGATAAATGTCCTGAGTGCAAACACCTCCTTCCGCCATGCTCACATTACGATGCCTATGTTACAAGCTACATTTTCACGTGAGACACAGTCGCGAGTCGCTTGCAGACTTAAATGAGGCTGATATTACATATCCTGGTAATCAACCGCGATAATGAGATGAAGTCAAACATAAACGGTTATCGTTATCGTGTAAAATTTTACCGTGCTTTACTGTAATACCGAAAACCGTTCCATCCCTAGCTTGCCCACTCTGTGCATCATGTCCAGTTCGGTGTTTCCAGGCATTTGGTAAAAACCGAAATGACGTGAAATTTTATCCTCTAGCGAAAACGGGGCAGGTTGGATCTCCTTTTCTTCTCATCTTTGTTGTTTCCTCTTTGTTTTGGTGCTTTGCGTGTGTGCATTCCAGAATTGGCTGCATGGTGGTGTCAGGACGTCCCACGTTGTTACAAAATGGAGGCAGATAGCCATAGTTTTTTTTTTTTTTTTTTTTTTTTTTTTTTAATCGATTTTGAGACATTTTATTTAAATTCTGAATCGTAGCAAATGAGAATCACGATTCTTATGCGAACTGATTTTTTTTTGGCACACCCCTATAAATGGTATACGGTAGAAAGATATAAATGTAGCTAATTGTAGAGATTTTTACTATACCGGCCTACCGTGATTTGACTTTGGTCAAAAGTGAATGTGAAAACAAGGCAGCAGTTGCAAACGTGGAGCGAGGTGAGGAGGAGAAAGTGCTAGTAAAAAAGACCAGTGCAACATTGGTCACTTCGTACGACAAATGAATCAGAGGTGAATTTACATTACAAGCAATTACTGTACACTTGTGTAAGGTCATGGTGGCATTTCTTACAGTGGAAAAAAGCAGCTTTAGGAACATGATAAAGACAGTTGATGGACATGGCGACTTACCTAGCCGCAAGTACTTAAGCCCAGTGATTCCCAAAGTGTGGGCCACAGCCCTCTGGTGGGCCGTCGAGGTACTGGCTTAGTGGTTAGCACTGTTGCCTCAAAGCTAGAAGGTTCCTGGTTCAAACCTCGGCAGGGGGGGTCCTGGATTGAACCTTGGGGCCTTTCTGTGTGGAGTTTGCATGTTCTCCCCGTGCTTGCGTGGGTTTCCTCTGGGTACTCCGGCTTCCTCCCACAGTCCAAAGACATGCATGTCAGGTTAATTGATAATTCTAAATTGCCCGTAGGCGTGAGTGTGAATGGTTGTTTGTCTGTATGTGTGGCCCTGCGATGGACTGGCGACCTGTCCAGGGTGTGCCCCTGCCTTTCGCCCGTAGATGGCTGAGAGAGGCTCCAGCAGATCCCCGTGACCCTTCAAGGATGAAACGGGTTTAGAAAATGGATGGATATTCTACTGCAATTTTAACATGACCAGTGACAAGTGTCACCTTATTTGTTGACCCCTTACATAAATATTGGAATGTAGCTTTTAGTCTTGAATGTTAATCAAAGTTGTGTTTAAAGGTTTGCATGGGCTGCAGAGATATTTCACATTTCAAATTGGGCCTTGGTAATCTGAAGTTTGGGAATGGCTGCTTTAGCCAAACTGAAATGTACGACAAAGTCCGCTAGCAAGTAGAGAAATATATCGTGAGCATAAAACACTAAACTGCTACGGACTTGTGGTCAAGTCTCACACTGAAGCCTTACATTAGTCTCTCATCAATGAAGAGTGGAAGTTGTGCAGCAGATGCCTACAGACAGAATATTTCCCGGAGGATCATACGAGTGAACTTGTGTGTGTATGCATATATATATGTATATTATATTCTATTACCACACATGCTTTAGATTATACCGCAATATAGATTTGAAGCCATATCACCTAGCCTTAAGTGGATGTACAGTAATCCCCCACACTTCGCAGTCTCAGCAATCGCGGTCTCAGTACATCGCAGAAGTTTCAAAAATATTCCTAGAAAAAAATATTCGAAAAAAAACTGAAAAAATTTCAAACGAAGCGCGCGAGGCTGAAGCGAAACCCATCACATCAAGAACGAGTCTCGGGAAGCAACAAGAGCTGACGGGGGATGCCCCATGAACGAATATCGAGACCTGTGATTGGCTGCTATGACGGTCATTACTGTGCCTTCGGTTGTCTGTAGCTGATTGACTGACACGCGTCCCTGCATCTCCCATCTCTTGCGCTCGTCAGCTACGCACAGAGGAGAGATCTTCAAAGTGAGTGTGCCTTCCGTAGATTTTGCGTACATGTATACTGTAAGTACGTGTACGTGTACATGTACACATCGCGGTTTTCACCATTCGTGGGGTGTCACAACCCCCATTAACCGCGAAGTGTGGGGGGTTACTGTATATTCATTTATTAAATAATTTGATACTTTAGATTTATATTGTTTATTATTGACTTTAAATATCTCCTAAAGTGACTTTTTATAATCTAGTCGAGTATTGTCGATGTTGAAACTTGTTTTGTAGTTTACACTGGCTGCCTGAAATCCATCCCAACAGCAGTATTTTGCCATCAGTTTTTTTTTTTTTTTAGATAGTAAGAGAGAAAGTGGACATTCTACCTCTGGTTTCAGAATCCTCAGATAAACAACTCCAAGGGCCAATTCCAATTCCTCCCTTAACCCTCAATCTCAACCCTCGCCCTTAACCCTCAATTTTTGGCCCTCAATCTTAACCCTCGAAAGTAAGTGTGATGGTTTTCTTGTGACTTAGAAATGGGACACCCCTCGAGTGCAGTTACGTCATCAGACTGAAATGTATCAGAGCCCGTGTTGTCTCTGTATTTCCTGAAATTACACAGGGATAACATTGAAAAGAGCGCTTTATATTCTCTAAATAATATTAGCAAATAACACAATAGAGGATTCATTATTCAGTCCATCGTCGCTACACAACAAGGTATACAAGTAACGTGAAGCCGCCTGGGACCGCCGACGGGACCCGGACCGCTGACGAGACCGGGACCGCTGACGGGACCGGGACGGCGGAACGGGACCACCGACGAGTACAAGTAACGTGAAGCCGACCTGGACCGCTAACGGGACCCGGACCGCTGACGGGACCGGGACCGCCACAGTCGGCGGACCGGTCCCGTCGGCGGTCCGGGTCGGCTTCACGTTACTTTGTTGTGTAGCGACGGAGGACTGAATAATGTACCGGGACCACCAACGAGTACAACGTGAAGCCGACGGGACCGCCAGTCCAGCAGCAAACATCATAAAGTAAAAAAATAAATGTTACGCAACAACGATGTTAATTCATGAAAAAAGTCTCAAACAAACACAATAAAATGGTTTCGTAACATTTATATCTTTAAGATATACGAAGATACTTACGTTTGTAGCTAGCTTCTGGATAGCCCTTACTTCCAAGGGTGGTGTCGGAAAATCTCAATTTTGAGGGCGATACAGCCCTCAAACTCGTCCCTCAACTTGATGTCCCTTAGAATTGGGACAGCACTTGCCCTTAGCGGGAACGCGCATTTTTGAGATTGAGGGTTGAGATTGAGGGTTAAGGGAGGAATTGGAATTCACCCAACGTCTCATGATGTTGTTTGATTTTCAGATCTGTATTTATTAATAAGAGGGGTTTGTAGCTGGTGGTGTGTTAACTACTAGTACGGCAGCCCATATTATTAAATGGGTTCCCCAGTGGAACAGTGGTTAGGGCAGGCGGCCCATGCACAGAGGCTATAGTCCTTGACGCAGCCATCGTGGGTTTGACTCCCAGCTCATATGACTCTTCACTGCATGTCTTCCCTGTTATCTCTACCATCTATCTCTCCCTCTATGAAAAAAAAAAAAACACTATTAAACAGTGGTTTTAATGTGACCCAGGCAAACTATTAGGCTCTTATTCTCATAAATATAGATTTTAATAGAATGTGTGCAACTCGTTGTTTATTTCTGTGGAGCCTTTAATAATTCCCTTTGAGAATTTTATATTGTTGGGGTTATTTTCTTTTTTATGTAGATTTTTCTTAAGTGTTTTGTTAATTCAATTGCTGTACAGTATGTTAAATTGTATTGTTTTGTGGATAATAATTCTGTATTCCAAAACTGGAAGGACTGGTGCAGGGTCAGCAGTAATACTGGTCTTTTGTGGTGAATCACTCAGATAAAAGGCAAAGCTCTCAATTTACTGTTGATTTGTGTTCCTACTGTTATCTACACTTTATTGCCAAAAGTATTTGCTCACCCATTCAAATTATCAGAATCAGGTGTTCTAATCACTTCCATGGCCACTAGGGGTGGGTGCAATTCATCGATGTGGCGATGCATCGCGATGCGGCACGTGACGATTATGCATCGATTAATTAATGTCGATGTTTAAAAAATAAAATAGAATTCACGTTGATGCTTTGCCACAAGACCGGAACAAAAAACACGTAACCGAAAACTTAACGCGCGTTTGAGTGGGACCACAACAAACAGAGCACTTTCTTTGCAAAATGGCAACGTTAGCAGCCTCCAAAGAGCGGCAGATTCACTCGCCACCGGGGCTGACTGATTCCCTGTGGCAATACTTCAGACTTTATCAGGGAGCAAACGAGACAACGGACAAGACTTACGCGATTTGCAAGATCTGCAAAGCAAAAATAAAGCAACACCACAAACATGAGGCAGCACCTTGTACGCTTTCATCCCGAAACGGAGAAGGATCCTCTGATCTTGCCTGCCACACAGAGGACCATCCTGGAGACTATCTCCAAACTTCCCAAGAACTCGCAGAAGGCGAAGAGCATTACAAAAGCAATAGCTGCTTTCATTGTGATGGATTTACGCCCGTATTCAGTAGTTAACAACAGGGGGTTTCGGTTAGTGGTGCGCACCATGGAGCCACGCTACAAACTCCCTCACCAAAAACACTTCACAGAGAAAGAAATCCCCCACCTCTACAACGAAACCAAAGCAGACGTCCTGGCGTCCATGAAGAAGGTGAGCAGGATAGCACTTAACAGCGCATTTTGAACGGATGGAAGTTGGTGAGTCACGTTCTTCAAACCCAAGAGATGAGTGAGTCACACCGGGGCAAATGTTGCAGAGTCAAAGTTAAGTAGGTCAAAGTGCAAATGTTTACATAACAGTCATAAAATAAAATATTTTGTGTCTTAAAATACAAGTCAAATGTTCAAAAAACCTTGTTATTTACTTATTGAGTGTAGTTATAGAGGAACCGAGTTATAATAGATAGGCTAGTTATTTACAAATGTAGATACAGATGAAGACAAAATCAATCTTATATGGAAAAATGCATTAAAAATCGCAATAATCGAAGAATCGTGGCACCAATAATCGAATCGAATGGACAATCGTTATAATCGAAGAATCGAAGCTCCCATAATCGAAATCGAATCGAATCATTAGGTACCCTTGTTGGAGCACCCCTAATGGCCACAGGTATATAAAATTAAGCACCTAGGCATGCAGACTGCTTCTACAAACATTTAAGAATGTGTTGCTCTCAGCAAAAAGCGAAAAAACTAAATTCTTAATCCATAGACTCTGACAGGAAAAATTTAATCATGACAAGTAAGGTAAATATTTGGCTAATCAAATCAAACGGAATCAAGAAAAAGAAATGATTCCCATTATTAAGGTCTCAGCAGTGAAGCCTACCAGTTCACCACAAGAAATTAATCAAGTATTTGGAGACTTTTATGCTAAACTATATTCATCTGAGAACCCAGAACAGGATTGCAACGACTCATTTCTTAATAAGATTTAACTTCCTCAACTTAACAAAAGAACAACTTGACAAACTTGATGAACCACTCACAGAAAATGAACATTTAACTGCCCTTAGTCTCTTGCCAAATAATGAATCACCAGGACCTGATGGCTGCCCTGCCTAATTCTATAAAATTGGAAGATCTTAGCTCCTCTATTTATCAGAGCAATAGCTGAAATAAAACAAAACTCAAGATTTCCAGCACATATGAATTCAGCAGTTATTTCTCTTCTTCCCAAACTTAACAAAGACCCAACTTTTTCCATCAAGTTACTGTCCCATCTCTCTGATAAATGTGGACTTAAAAATCATCAGCAAAGCTCTCGCTCACAGAATTGAAAAAGTCACCCCTTATATAATCCATCCAGATCAAACTAGCTTTATTAAAGGAAGACAAGCCTCTTGTCACGCACGCAGGCTATTTTATTTAATTCATTATTCATATTTACAAAAGGAAGACACTACTTTAGATGCAGAAAAAGCCTTCAATCGAGTCAATTGGAAATTCCACTTCTCTATGTTGAAAGAATTTGGCTTTGGAGAATCTTTTATGAATTTAGATCAAGGTCCCATACAACTAACCAACAGCCACTGTTACCACCAATGGAATTAGATCACAGAGCTTTATGTTGCATAGAGAACTAGGCAAGGATGTCCACTCTCTCCTTCTTTATTTAATATATTCATTAGCAGCCGCCATTCGTCAGAACCTCCACATCCATCACAGAAATCCGTACAGCTCAAACGCACCATAAGATCACCCTGCATGCTGATGACATTTTACTTTCTTACAAAACCCTCAGTCATCTCTACAAGAAGTCGTAAACCTCATTCATTTATATTCCCAAATAGGGCTGTAGCGATACACTAATCTCATGATATGATACAATACATTTGGCTCACGATACGATATTATATCGATATTTTTCTAACAATACATTTACATCATTTTCTGAAAGATTTTAACGGGACAAAGTGATTTTGGTGACATCTTGTGAGTGTTCCAATTTGTTTGAATTAACTGAACTGAAAGGTAGGTGACTGCAGACAGAGAGAAGAGAAAGGAGGCCTCTGATTGGTCAATTCTACATCCACGTCATCGAAGAAATGAGGAAGTACCCACATGTGTACGATTCTCATTATCCACACTACAAAGACAGCACATATTCTAGTAATTCATGGAGGGAGATTGCGATGAATGTGGGTCTGGATACGGCCGAGACGGTGAGGAAGTGGAAAAACACATGAGATATGTTTAGTAAGTTGAGCTAGTTCGTGATTGTCCCTCTCTGTTGTGGCGTTGAATAACATAGCGCAGACGCGCTTCAAAATTGAGCATAAATCAAAAGCGACACATTGCCGCGAGAGTAAACACAGCCCTTAAAGCCGGCGTTTTCCACCACTGAATACGGTCTCAAATCCTGACAAATAAAGTTTGGCTCACTCTCAATTAGCTTGTCCTTACCTTGTACGGGTGGTTACGTTTCAGGTGGGCTCACCTTGCAGGTTGGTGGTATTTCCAGAGTACTTCACGTTTGTGTGACACAGCTTGCAAACCGCCATACTTCTGTCTAAATCTTCACTTTCCTTTTTCTTTTTAAACTGCTCCCACACATCTGCTTTTAAGCACGCAGGTGCTGGGTTTATACTCGCTGCCATTCTCCTGACTGGCTCAGCTGAAGAAGATAACTTCTTCTGCTTCTGGATAACTGGTTAGAAATGCTCTACAGCGACACTAGCGGCTGGAGGACTTAATGGCTCTTCCTGCACTTTGCAGGAAGAGCAACCGTGCGGGACACGGGGGTTTTGAAGGGAGCTTAGAATATCGATACCCGCGGCTGAAAAATCAATACGCTCTGGGATATAAAATATCGATTTATATTGCAGAATCGATAAAATCGCCCAGCCCTATTCCCAAATCGCTGACTACTCAGTAAACTGGAATAAGTCATCTATACTTCCATTGAACAAAACTGAATGGACTGAGTCAGCCCAGACATCAGTTATCACTCTAAGCACAGGTCACATCACTTATGTAGGTATCAGAATTTCTTCCAAGCTGTCAGAGCTGATTGGACTCAATTTCACCCCATTATTAAAAACAGTAAATGACAATCTTCAATGCTGGATGAATTTACCTCTATTAGGGGTGTAACAGTACACAAAACTCTCGGTTTGGTACGTAGCTCAGTTTTGAGGTCACGGTTCGATTCATTTTCGGTACAGTAAGAAAACAAAATGCAAAATATAAATGTGCTGGTTGTTTATTACACACTTTTGTGCTTTTTAACAATAGGAACATTAGCCTATACAAAGCTAGAATTTTGCTCAAAAATATAAATACAATATTCTGAAATGTAGATATTTTGAAAAACAAAATAAAAATAACATTGGCTCAGACTTTTTCTTAAAGAAAATATCCATCTGATGTGCAAAATTGAACAGTTGCAACACTGAACAGTTTCAAGTTGTTGCTCAGATTAAATAACATGAATAAGGCTCAGACTGTTTCTTTAAAAACAAATCATTTTATTTTTTCATAAAGTCCCGGTATGACTTTCTGGCTAAAATGTGGACGAGAAGGTAACGAGTATTTTTTTTTTTTTTTTGTACTGCATGCCACATGATTTGAATTGAATTGAATTGAATTGAATTGAATTGAAAATACTTTATTAATCCCTTGCGGGAAATTCTTTCGTTGCAGTGCTCCATCCTATAAAAACAACAATATTCTACATATAAAATAAGTAAATTAACACTTTAAATACTACACCTTACCAAGAATTGAAGATATAAGAATAACAAATTAGACAAAATAACTCTGGCCCACATGTGCAATCCCAATGTACAAAAAATTACAAATTTACAATTTACAAATTAGGGATTTCAGAATACCCTGTCTAATAGTAAAAGAAAAAGAAACGTAACCTAGTGTAAACGGACAGATATATACAGTGAAATAATCCAGAGATAATACAGATTTTACAGATTCAGAGTGATTGGTTGTAAAGTTTGATGGCCACTGGCAGGAATGATTTCCTGTGGCACTCTGTGGTGCATCGAGGTGGAATGAGTCTATTGCTGAAGGTGCTTTTTTGTCTGGCCAGCCCTTCATGGAGAGGATGCGAGGAGTTGTCCAGCATGGCTCTTATTCTGGACAACATCCTTCTCTCCGACACTACTGTCAGAGAGTCCAGCTCCTCCCCAACCACGTGGCTGGCTTTGCGGATGAGTTTATTGAGTCTGTTGGCGTCCCTCACCCTCAGTCTGCTGCCCCAGCACACAACAGCGTAGAGGATGGCACTGGACACCACCGACTCATAAAACATCCGCAGCATTGTCCGGCAGATGTTGAAGGACCTCAGCCGCCTCAGAAAATAGAGGCGGCTCTGGCCCTTCCTGTAGAGGATGTCCGTGTTTTTTGTCCAGTCAAGCTTACAGTCCAAGTACACCCCTAGGTACTTGTACTCCTCAACTGGATCTACATTGACCCCACAGATGGAGATGGGGGTCACTGGAGCCCTGGTCCTCCTCAGGTCCACCACCAGTTCCTTGGTCTTTGCCACGTTAAGCTGCAGATGGTTCTGCTCACACCACGTGACAAAGTTGTCCACCACACCTCTGTACTCTGTCTCCTCACCCTTAGTGATACATCCAACTACTGCAGAGTCATCAGAAAACTTCTGAAGGTGGCAGGTCTCTGTGCAGTAGCTGAAGTCCGTGGTGTATAGGGTGAAGAGGAAGGAGAGAGGACGGTCCCCTGCGGTGCCCCGGTGTTGCTGATCACTATGTCTGACCTACAGTTCTGCAGACGCACATACTGTGGTCTGCCAGTCAGGTAATCAACAATCCAGGACACCAGGGGGGGCTCCACCTGCATCGTTGTCAGTTTCTCACCCAGTAGAGCCGGCCTGATGGTGTTGAATGCACTAGAGAAGTCAAAAAACATGACTCTCACAGTGCTCGCCGGCTTGTCCAGGTGAGCGTAGACACGGTTAAGCAGGTAGATGATGGCATCCTCTACTCCTGGTCGGGGCTGGTAGGCGAACTGGAGGGGGTCTAGCAGAGGTTGGACCATGGGCCGGAGCTGCTGCAGGATGAGTCTCTCCAGGGTCTTCATGATGTGTGACGTCAGTGCCACGGGTCTGTAGTCCTTAGATCCGCTGGGGCGTGGCGTCTTTGGCACAGGAACGATGCATGACGTCTTCCACAGCACAGGGACCCTGTGAAGACTCAGGCTCAGGCTGAAGATGTGGTGCAGCACTCCACACAGTAGGGCTGGGACGATATGCTTTTCTCCCGATTCGATTCTTCCACGATTTTTTGGATGCCGATTCGATTTAAATTGCGATTCTACGATATTGCCGATTTTCCCGATTTTAACATCAGTGAAACTGTTGAATGATTATGATTGTCCACAGACTATTCCAAGAACCATATTTCCCCAAAAAATACACATCAGATGTAAGTTCGTTTTTAAGATTTATTCAGCAGCAATATGTTAACTCTCTTTTCAAAAGCATGGACTGCCTGGACTCTCTGTATTTAAATAGGCAAACAAATGCACATTGCACAATATAAAAAATAAATAAAATATTTTTCTCCAGTTGCTTATTTAGCTGTTTCAGTCATACGTCAGTTACTAGTTTGTGCGTGGGGAGCTCCAGCAACTTCTGCTTTTGCTCCAAAACATGAACTGCTGTGGCACTTCTGTGAAAAAATCCAGTCACACGCCGAACTCGTCCGAGTATTCTTGCTACAGCCGGCAGCTTTAGGGCACGCTGAGAGGCCAGGTTGAGCGTGTGCGCGTAGCACCTAACATGGAGAAAGCCGGCTAACTGCGCGGCGACAACCATATTAGCCGCATTATCGGACACTAAAGCCGGGTCCTTCTCTGCGATGTCCCATTCAGTCACCACATTACCAAGCAGCTCTGCTACATTTGCGCCAGTATGAGCCTCGTGCATGACTCTGGTCTGGAGGACGTGGGAGGATAGAGACCAGTCTTCAGCGATGTAATGGGCTGTTACGGTGACAAAAGACTGTGTCGCCCGTGAAGTCCATGCGTCGCAGGTGAGAGCAACACGCTCAGCTCTGCTGAGCTTTTCTTTGACTTTCTCCTTAATGTCCTTATAGGTTTGAGGCACCACTGTTTCAGAGAAATACTTTCTGGAGGGTATCACATACCTCGGGTCCAGCGTGTGTATCATGTTCCTGAATCCCGTATTCTCAACAACACTATAGGGCCGCAGGTCTTTGCAAATAAAGTCCGCTATTGATTTAGTTATGCGTTTTGCTTTTTCAGAACTGCTGGGTAGTTTGTACAATGCTTCTCTGAGTGTCTGCTGGCTTGCTGCTGCGGCAGTACGTTTGAACGTTAGCTCTTTATTTACCTCAGGGTGGTGTCTTGTCAGGTGAGCAGCCACGTTGGTTGTGTTCCCGCAGTACGCGACGAGTGCATGACAGAGTCTACAAACAGCTTTTGACATGTCCAGCTCTCCTTTTTCTTTCGAAACAAAAAATCCAAAATGTTCCCACACTTTTGATTTAAAATGTGATGGTGGGGGTTTTATCTCCGCCGCTGTGCCTTTTCTCAGCGCATTCTCCGCTACTGTTTTCTTATTTTTCCGCGAACGCGCCGTGAAGGATGTGACGTAAGGTAACGTGACGTCACATCCGTTCGGCAAGCAGTGTTGAATAAAACATTTCGCCCTCTGCTGGAGAAAAGTGGTAATTGTTCCCAACCCGGTTTAACACAGACTGAAATGAAGCATTTGAATTTGGGTAAAAAAAAAATCGATTTTTGAACAAAGAAATCGATTTAAAAATCGTAAAACAAAAAATCGCGATACTTAAGTGTATCGATTTTTTGTCCCACCCCTACCACACAGCTGGGGGGCACAAGCTTTCAGCACCCTGGGGCTCACACCATCAGGGCCTGCAGACTTGCCTGTGTGGAGTTTCCTCAGTTGTGTCCTCACCTGGTCAGCACTGATGCGAAGTGTGGAGGTGTCTGGTGGGGGAGGGGTGGAGGTGTGGTGTTGGAGAGTGTCAGGGGAGGAGGTGTGCGTGGGGCCATCTCTGGAGGAAGAGGGGTTGTAGGAGGGGGGAGGAAGAAGAGAGAGTGGAGTGGGCGCTAACTGCAGACATGAGCAGAGGAGCCCATGGGGGAGTGAGCTGGGGTCACTGTGTCAAATCTGTTAAAGAACAGATTCATCTCGTTCGCCCAGTCCACTTTGCCCCCAACTCTTCTGTTGCTGGTAGGTCTGAAGCCAGTGATGGTTCTCATTCCACTCCAGACCTCTCTCATGTTGTTCTGCTGGACTTTCCTCTCCAGCTTCCTCCTGTACTTCTGTTTAGCCTCCTTGATCTTTACCCTCAGCTCCCTCTGGATGGTTCGCACCTCCTCCCTATTGCCAGCTGTGAAGGCCCTCTTCTTGTTGTTGAGGATGACTTTGACTTCCTTTGTCACCCACGGCTTGTTATTTGGATAACAAAGGACAGTCTCCGGTGGAATGATGGTGTCAACACAGAAGTTGATGTAGCCCGTTACACACTCTGTGAGCCCATCAATGTCCTCTCCATACGGCTCACAGAGTGTCTGCCAGTCTGTCACCTCAAAGCACCCCTGCAGTGCCTCATAGGCCTCTTCAGACCATCTCCTCACGGTCTTTGTTGTTGCTGGCTGGCTCTTAACAACAGGCACGTAACAGGGTTTGAGGTGAACCAGGTTGTGGTCTGACCTACCAAGTGGGGGGAGGGGAGAGGAGCTGTATGCCTCCTTGGCATTAGCATACAGCAGATCAATGGTTCTCTCCTCTCTGGTGGGGCCGCTCACATACTGAGTGAATGTGGGGAGTGAAATGTCCATGGTGATATGATTGAAGTCACCCGAGATAGCAAAGAATGCACTCGGGTGCTGAGTCTGTAGCCGGGCTATGGCAGAGTGGATGGAGTCACTTGCCGACGTGGGGTTTGCAGATGGGGGAACATAAACAGCCACCATGATGACCAGTGAGAACTCTCTGGGCAGATAATACGGTCTAAGTCCGACAGCACAAAGTTCCACGTTCGGGTCACAGATGCGCTCCTTGATGGTGACGTGCGTGGGGTTGCACCATCTGTGGTTCACCATAACGGCGAGCCCCCCCCCTTTCCGCTTGCAGCTCTTGGCGCAGTCTCTGTTGGCCCGTACAGTGTAAAACCCCGCGATGGAGACATTATCGTCGGGAATATCCTGGTGCAGCCATGTCTCCGTAAAACACATGATGCTGCATTCCCGATACTCCCTCTGACTCCGGGCTAGCGCTGACAGCTCATCCATCTTATTGCCCAGGGACCTCACGTTACCCATGATGACGGAGGGGAGACTCGTCTTAAACTTCCGTTTTTCTAACCTCCGCAGTCTCCGTCCGTCTTTCTTCTTTCGCTGCTTAAGTCCTCCTCTGCGCCCTCGGTGCGTTTTTCTCCAAAGTTCTGCCGGGACCTCTATCGTTCTGTCCAAGAGACCGGCCAGTCTCAGGTCGATCAGCTGATCTCTGGAGTAAACAATCCGCTCAGCGTTGACTCGTTGCGCCGCAACACCAGTACATAACAGTATTACAGCGAACAAAAATGTAATCCCTTTTATGGTTCTCATATTTCCGTTGGAGGGGGGTGTTAAGTTAAATAAATAGTATAAAAAATAAAAAGTTTAACAAGAAAGAACAATGAAATTAAAAAGAGTAAAAAGTTCCTCAGAGCGACTGCAACAGGCTGTACGCAGGTTAACGCATGCGCACATCCCAATCGAACTATTTACATGTCAACAAACTTTTTTTGTTGCTGTAGAACTTGCTTTTATTTTTATGCATATTTATAATAACAACAATAGTAATAATAATAAGAACAATATTATTATTATTATTATTGAGGGACGTGGAGAGGAGGGAAAAAGCTCGAGTTGTCTCGCACGGGGGGCGGGGTGTTGTGTGCACGCGCGTTGCCTCGCCTGTGTATGTGGTGACACGCGCCCAGTCCGCACACAGAAACTCGCCCTGACCGCGCGCTGGCTGTGCACTGAGCCCGGCAGAGAGAGAGAGAGAAGCGCGGCTCGCGAGGCAGACAGCAGCCAAGTGATGGCTTCTAACCTAGCGGTTTGAGTGTGCGTGAGTCTCAAAATCACCAGAAAAAGTAGCTAGATTTGTCGCTAGTCGCTTTTTACAAATTAAGTCGCTAGGGGGGTCTGGAAAGTCGCTAGATATAGCGACAAAGTCGCTAAGTTGGCAACACTGGTTTGTTGTCTCGTGTGCGCGCAACTGCGCATGTGTGGCTGCAGCGCTCTGCTCCACAACGTGCGGTCCTCTATTTAATATGTCCGTGTGGAAACTCGTTCGGTACGCCTCCGTTCCGAACCGAGCACCCCGTACCGAAACGGTTCAATACAAATACATGTACCGTTACACCCATAACCTCTATCCATTATGAAGAGAATAGCAATAATTAAAATGACAATTGTCCCTAAAACAAATTTATTCTCAATGATTCCAACCCAACCTATTTGCACTTGGTTTAAATCTTTAGATTCAATTATTACTAATTTCTATTGGAAGAATAAAAAACACCAAGGATTAAACTAGCTACTTTACAAAAGCCTAAATATCAGGGAGGCTTAGAGACTCCACATTTCTACCATTACTCTCCTGCAAACCATCTCCAATATATCTACAAATAGATTCATCCCAGTCAGTCAGACAACAGCTGGCTGGAAATCAAAGAAACGCTGTGTAAAGAATGTCAACTCTCAGACATCCCATTTCTCAATCAAATCATCAAACGTCATCTATGCTTCAAAGCAATAACAATAGCTTCTACTCTAACCGCCTGGTGGAAATTCTTCAAAGTCACAAACTTAACCTGGGCAATGTCTACTTTCACGGCCATCTGGAACAACCCTGACTTTATAAGCAACAAAAAACCAAGCAAATTTCATGCATGGGCTGAAAAGGGCATTTGTCATGGTCTGGGTCGGCCATGACATGCTTTCTTGGGTTTTTTTCCTTTGTTTTCTTATGTGTCAAGTTGGCGTCACTCCCTGTCTTCATGGTATTCTCCTTTTCTTTCTGCCCCTTGTCATCCTGATTATTTGCACCTGCCTCTCATTTGTCCCTTTGTCTGTATAAGTCTTGTCATTTCCTTTCTGTTTGCTGGTCTGTTTACTTGTTTTCCTGTGTGTTTTTCTGTTTGGGTACCTGCCTGGATTACCTTTGTGGATTTTTACTTTAGTTTGGATTTTTGCTTTTGTTAAACACATTTTTGTTTTTTTGTACTCCTGCATTTTGGTCCTCCATCCAACCTTAAATTTCTGACAGCATTTTTCATCTTAAACATATCTTTCAATCCAGCAGTCTGGTATCACTTTCGTACCTGATCCAGCAGTATGGCATTGGGAACAATCAGTTTCTGGAATATCTAAAATTGAAATCAGCTGTTCAAGCTAAAATTTCTATCAGAACAGTCAACCTGTGTCGTATCCCTGCAGCCAAAGATTTAATAAATACCTCTACCACAAAAAAAATCCTGTTCAAAATATACAAAATAATAGCATATTCAGAAAAAACTATGTCCCTCCTATCAATAAAATGGGAAATCTGTTGCTCCAGACACTGAATTCTGGACTCAGATCTGTAAAAATGTGTTTGTTTGTTTTACAGATCATCAGCTCATAAACCATCCAATACAAAACTCTAAATAGAACTCATTACGCAAGACAAAAAATGTTCAAAATGGGATTTACATCAGAGACCTGTTGTACTGCACACAAAACACCTGACACATATATTCATGCCACTTGGAACTGCACTCCCATTAAACATTTTTGGATAGAAGTTACTGAAATATTATCTATATTTTTTGGGGCTGTCTCATCCCATTATCCCCCTCAGTTTGCATGCTAGGAGATTTTATCAGAACTCAGCCTGGATGCAACTAAGAATAAACTCCTCATAGCTCTAACTTTGGCCAAGAAAACGGTCTTCATGAGCTGGAAATCAAGGAACAACAACTGTTTGGAGAAACTTGTTATCAGACCACATCTCTTAGCTCTTTAGCTTTAGCCTTACTTATCACCTTTCACTAATATTACTGAACCACAATCTATCTGGTCAGCTTTCATAATCTTTTCAACATAATACCTTTTTTTGACTTATGAGTAATAATAGCTACAGTTACCAATTATATGGGGAAGATATTTTTGATTTGCAACTCAGCCACAGAGTGGTGGGCCAAGTAAACTGACGGAGGGGGGTCAGCGGATGCTGTAAACACATTTTTCTGCAGAGACAATCACTACAGACCTCCAAACCTTATGTGGCCTTCAGATTAGCTCAACAACAGAGCAGAGAGCTTCATGAATGGGTTTCCATGGTGACGCAGCTGCATCCAAGTCAGACATCACCAAGAACAATGCAGAGTGTTGGATGCAGTGGTGTAAAGCAGCCACCACTGGACTGTAGAGCAGTGGAGGAACGTTCTCTGGAGTGAAGAATCACACTTCTCCATCTGGTGATCTGATGAAAGATTCTGGGTTTGGTGGTTTCCAGGAGAACGGTACTGGTCTGACTGCATTGATCCAAGTGTAAAGTTTGGTGGAGGGGGGATTATGGTGTGGGGTTGTTTTTCAGGAGCTGGGCTTGGCCCCTTAGTTCCAGTGAAAGAAACTCTGAATGCTTCAGCAGACCAAGACATTCTGGACAATTCCATGCTCCCACCTTTGTGGGACCAGTTTGGAGCTGGTCCCTTCCTCTTCCAACATGACTGGACACCAGAGACTGAGAACCAGACCTTCTGGTCCAACATCAGTGTTTGACCTCACAAATGTTCTTCTGGATGAATGGTCCAAAATCCCCATAAACACACTCTTAAACCTGGTGGACAGCCTTTCCAGAAGAGTTGAAGTTGTTCTTGCTGTAAAGATGGAGCCACGTCATATTGATTAGGAATGGGAGGAGCTAAAGCTCATATGAGTTAAGGCAGGTGAGCGAATAGTTTTGGCAGTATAGTGTATGTTCATGAACTGTGGGTAGTGAATAAAAGAATGCAGTTGCGGATATGTCACAAGTGGCTGAAATGAGTTTCCTCCACAAGGTGGCTGAACTCTTAGAAATAATTTGAGAAATTCTGTAATTCTGGAGAGACTCAAAGTAGAGTCACTGTTCCTCCACAACAAGAGCAGGCAGGTGCAGGGGTTCAGGTTTCTTGTTTGGATGTTTCCTGGATGCCTCCCTGGACAGGAGTATTGAGCACGTCCGACCTGGAGGAGGCCCTGGGGCAGACCCAGTACACGCTGGAGGGATTACATCTCTCAGATGGCCTGGGAACTCCTCGGTATTAACCGGATGAGAGTAGAAGGAGCTGGAGGGGGAAGTCTGGGTATCTCTGCTTAAGCTGAGCATACATTAACCTAAAGTTAATACATGGATAAATATTCACAAAAGCATGGATGAATATTCATAAACTTTGTCTTTGTTTGATACTACGTGGTTCTTAGATAAAGTGTTTCCTACAGAATCAGATTATGCTTGTGGAGGTGCAAGAGTGGACTGGTGATATGTTAAAGGTGGGGGGGTTGTCCTTTTTTGCAGCACTTTTTACAATATTGCCTGAAAACCTTTTCATATTCCTATTGCACCCACTGAAATGAAATGTTTGCAAAAAAAAACCAAACGTTTTGGTCCAGTCTAGAGGGTATAATCAGAGAATAACTGACCAATCAATGTACTGATCATCTTTACTTTCATTGGCTGCCTAATACGTCCATCAAATATCAATGCACTCCCACCCACCCCTCCCTCCCTCCCTCCCTGCGGTTCATGTAGTCATGAATCATGTGAAGGCGTGGTTTCGAGGAGTGAGCTGAAGAGGAGGAGGCGGAGCCTTTGGGAGGAGGGAGGGAGTGTTTATTTTCAAAATCTCACTTGAGTTGGATTGCTGGAACCATTTTTTCAAAGAAAACCCAACCGACCTTTAACTGCATGTTGCCATGATTTTTGTCTGTATTGCATTCATAATATGTATCTTTGATGGGGGGCTAATGTATGTGAGAAAGCAGCATGGTGTTGAACTGAGACACTGCAGGCAGCTCTACAGCTGTAGATTTGATTCTTTTGAATTGTGAGTAGGTTTTTATATATAATTTGGGTGACTGTTAAAATGTCTGGCCAGCTGACAGTCTTAACATTGTTTGAGAAACCCTGGTTTGTTTTTCTGACAAATCTTCACTCCTCTGTTTCAACTGTTTTTCTTTTAATCTAATTCTTTTTTTCTTTCTCCATGATGAAATTGCTGAAATTGCTCATTTTCCAAAATGTTGATGCCGATATGGTAGGGAGTTTCATTAATTTCCATGGAGGATGTCCACTCTCAGTTTTAGGGTTGTATGTAATGTACATAGCTGTGAGTGAGATTTTTTTTCAGGCCACATTTCTTCTAGGGCTGAACGATTTTGGAAAATAATCTAATTGCGATTTTTTTCCTCAAAATTGCAATTGCGATTTAATATGCGATTATTTTTAAGGTCCTCTTCTCATGTATTTTTCAAACACTGTCATAATAAACAATATCAGATTTATTTAAAGTGCAGATTACAACAATAAAGCAAACAAATCTGTGGCTTTACCTCTTCAACATCTAACTTTTCACGTTTCATGAAACATGTGTAACATTTATGTAAACATGTGGACTGCACTTCTTAAACACTGTCTGAGATTGACAGGACAGTGTATAAATAAATAAATAAAATATACAGATATAGAAAAAATAAAGCTTACTGATCTCCAGTCAGTAACATCACACAGGAAAATAAAGAAGAACAAATATCTGCTCTAACCAATTGGACATTTTCAAAAAAAAAACTTTTTGAACACTAATAGAAATATTATATTTACTCAGTAACAGCAGCACACAACATACTGAAGTGCAAAATGAGTATGGCACTGTTAGCCAGAAAGATTCGTCTGTATAGAGCTCAGGAGCTCACAGATTTTTTGCAAGGAAAGGGGGGGGGGGGGGCTCGAGTTGTCTCGCGCGGCGGGCGGGGTGTTTGTGGCTGTGCACTGTGCCCGACAGAGAGGGAGAAGCGCGGTTCGCGAGGCGGACAGCAGTGATGGCTTCAAACCTAGCGGTTTGAGTGCGCGTGAGTCTCTAAATCACCAGAAAAAGTCGCTAGATTTGTCGCTAGTCGCTTTTTACAAATTAAGTCGCTGGGGGGGTCTGGAAAGTCGCTAAGTTGGCAACACTGCTTGCCCTGTCTGCTCTGCTCAGCTCAGCTGGGCTCACTCGCAAGTCACGTGACGTCGCCAGATCACGTGACAAGTAAGGCCTTTGCGGTTAGAAAATCTCGTTTTATGATACCGCGAGATTATCGCAAATGCAATTAATCGTTCAGCCCTAATTTCTTCCTTGAAGATGATGGTTCCCCACCATCCTTCCAGATTTTAAAAATGTTGGACAGTTATTATCCCAGTTTTCATAGTTTCAGCAGTCCCATCAGATGTCTTACTTGCTTGATGCACGCCAAATAATTTGACTCTTGCAAAACAGAGTAACATCTTTTCCACAGCAACATGGTGTGTCCTCCGACATGGTTGTTTTAGAAATAAGAAGCTACTCACTGCATCAGTTAGAGTTAAATAACTTGTTGCCCACTAAAACATAATAATCCATGCAGTAATTATCCAATAGGAGGCTCCTACCTATTTGCTTAGTTAAATCCAGGTGTTGACTTTTTTTTTTTTTTTTTTTTTTTTTTTTTTGGACAGCCAGTGTATAAGTTACAGCTGGTATACTGTGGACAGTAAATGCCACAACATCTCATAGCTCTCCAGGAGTTTTTAGACTCTACTACACAGGTGTCAAAATGATCCGTAAAAGGGCTGTGTGGCTGCAGGTTTTTGTTCCAACCATGCAGAAACACAGCTGACTTGTTTTATTCAATCAACTAGTTGTCTTCATTAAAGGTCTTAACCAGTTCAGTTGATTGAATGAATGAAACAAGTCAGTTCTGTTTCTGCATGGTTGGAACAAAAACTTGCAGCCACACGGCCCTTTCATGGATCAGTTTGACACCCCTGTTCTACTATATACCCCAGGGAATTACAAGTGCAGAAATAAAGGAGCTTTTGAATACTATGCATTGTTTCCTCTCTGACCCTCAAGCTACATATAAGGATGGTATATTCATTATGGCTGGATATTTTAACCAAACTAATATGAGGATGTATTTATACTCTGGTGCAAACATGCTGGAATAGCCTTGACCAGTGTTTCTCAGTCCTGGTTATAGAGTACTACTGCGCTGCAAGTATTTAGTATTATCCGTTTCCCTGCTCCAGCACACCTTACTCAAACTAATGAGTCATTAACAGATTTGTGCACACCTTGATGACGGGCAGATGGTGATCCATTCATTTGAGTCAGGTGTGCTGGAGCAAGAAAACATCTGAAACATGCAGACCATTGCTGCCTGAGGACCAGGATTGAGAGAGAGACTGGCGTAAGCCGACATTAAAAAGTACTTAAGGCTGTCCCCAACCCCCCACCAATGCTCCTCAGACCATCTGTGATGATAATTCCTGCACACTGTCCCCTGGTCACTAGAAAAGAACCCCCCCACCCCCACTAAATCATGTTTTCATGGCTTTGAACACAACTCAGTCAATAATATGGAGTCATAACACATAGCTGATCTTCTCGCAGATTATAAACCAAGTCTGGCACTGAGATGTTTAAGGGGCAGCTGGTAGAACCTTGAGTAAGAACCAACGTGGTGAAAACACAATTAGCCACTGTGTCACAGTTGTTGATTTTAAATGTGCCGTAACTCCAACTACTCCACTTTCCTGTGCCCTTTCTAAATTAAATTTAACCGTCACACTTGTTGGTGCTTTGTAACTGCACTATGTTGTTCATTATCTAGTCTAATCTTTGCTAGTACTTTATATTCATCAACTGGTTTATTTTTGTGTTTTAGTTATCTGTTGTGATGAATGTTCTTGATCAAATTTCATTTCTTTTAAGGGAACTTTCTCCTCCATTCACATCTTTCTCCTTTAGTGTGACGGACAGATCAAACAATAATGTAACGTAATGACGTGATGAGGATTTGCAGTTATTGCCTTTGTGTTGCTGTTCCAGGTGACCTCCTTCCAGCAGATGGAGTCTTAATTCAAAGCAACGAGCTGAAGATCGATGAGAGCTCACTGACTGGGGAGTCGGACCACGTCAAGAAGACTCTTGAGAAAGACCCGATGTTGCTCTCAGGTGCACAATTCTGCAGCATTCACATGAAATTAGTGCCAGTAATTTAAGTTCAGTGTGAATGTACAGTCATTATTACTGACAGCGCTGATTGCCTTTTGATTAAACTGGATCATATTCCTGGTCTTTATGCAGTCAAACTGACAATTAAACCTTTTTTCTGACCTTTAAACCAATAAGGATAAACGGTTTATACAATAGAAAGATATATAAGTCAATCTGTATATTGACTTATATGAGAAAGAGAGTGACATAGATAAATGGAAAGTAGTTATTTTAATAAGACTTTTTAAGAAGCATTAATTTTGACCACAACTAACAATGTCTAAGGTGCCTGTACTGGACATCACAGGTTACAGTTCAACCCTCAAAGGTAACTTGGTGCATATCTACTGAACAATATAAAGAAGAAGGGAAATTGTGACAGATTTTACATAAATTAGTCTATTATACACACTACCAAGGAGCTGCTATTAACGTTGCCACAGCAACCTTGCCAGCATCTCGAGATGTTAAATTAGGATCATATTTTTGCTTTAGTTTCTGTCTTACCTCTGTGTCTCTTTCTCAAACAAGACTCCAAGTCAAACTGTATGACTTCATGAGAACATCCTGTGCCAGCAGTTCAGGGTAAAATGGTGACTTTTCTCACTAAACTCTTTGTTTCAGGTACCCATGTGATGGAGGGCTCTGGTAAGATGGTGGTGACTGCTGTGGGTGTGAACTCCCAGTCTGGAATCATCTACACGCTGCTAGGTGCCGGCGAAGAAGGTGATGGGAATGGTGAGGACGGCAAAGATAAAAAGAAGGAGGAGAAGAAAGCGAAAGAGAAAAAGGACAAAAAGAGTAAGTTCAAAGTTAACTCTGGTACATCAGTCTTTGTTGTCTTCTGATTTGTTTGTAAATATATTTCTAATTTCCCAGATGAACTAAAATGGAGATCATTCATACAGCGCTCATAACTAAAACCACTTTTTGCTTCTTCCCACACAACCACACAATCTGCTTCGCCAGAACATTGCCATTGTCTCATGCTAATTACTTGGAATCACTGACATTCAGTTTCCTGCTCAGCGCCACTTCTAAAACATTACATCTTAGAGACAAAACACTTTTGCTTTTGTGTTTGGTTTTTAGACCTGGTATAGCCATCCGTCCTGAGTCATCCAATCACACCTGGACATCAAGCATGTCTGTTCTCCCCTGGTATTAACACGTGTCTCAGTGTGCTTCTTTAGTGAAAATTTGGAATTGGATTTCACACTCCCTGTCCTGTAGGCAAATAAAGTTTCTTCTGGTGAAGATTTCCATTTGCAAAGACCAAATATCTTGGTGGTTTTTGTTTGTTTGTTTTTGTTTTTTTACCTGCTTGAGGCAGTAATGCACTAAATCACCCCCAGTCCCCCACTGAAAAGAACAGAGTCCTTCTTTGCTAAAATTATTGAAATTCTTAGTGGGTGACATAAATGTCTACACTGAGATTTAAACTTTGATGAATAATTTCTAAGTTTCCTTTGTATATGTAACTGCTGTTTTTCTTTACAGGTAAAAAAGAAGACAAAAACAAGAAAGGTAAGCAGCACATCACTGTCACGTTTCCACTACAGTTTTGGCTGAAATTTGTAAACTTAGAAGGCACTATTTCAGAATATCGATAAAATTCAATGGTGAAATGACTGTGATTTCATTAAGTGATGCTGTGACAGATAACACAATAAGCCCTTCTATGAAAAATTGTGACAGATATCCAAAACCTTTTTCACTTTGGCAGGTTGATTCCTATGACTGCGACAACAGTTAGAGTGGTTTCATGTGAAGAACTGGCCACATATAAGGGATTTCTGAGAGGTTATTATCTGCGATTTGACAGACGAGTTGTTGCTTCAAAACTTTAGGATGGCACACATGACATGAGTTATGTTAGGCATAATCTCCGCTTTTGACCTGCTACATCATGCCCAAGGAATGGGATTTTCACACAGGGGGGCGCCGGTCCCCATTAACCGCGAAAATTAAAGGGATCATTGTAATTCAAAGCCAAAAAACTTCCATATAGCAACCATGGACATTGGTGGCAGTGAGCAGAGACTCACTACCACTTTATTAGATTCAACTTGCTGGTACTGGGTTGGAGCCCCTTTTGCCTTCAGAACTGCCTTAATCCTTCGTGGCATAGATTCAACAAGGTACTGGAAACATTTCTCTGAGAGTTTGGTCCATATTAACATGACAGCATCACCAGTTGCTGCAGATTTGTCGGTTGCACATCCATGATGAGAATCTTCCGTTCCACCACATCACAAAGCTGCTCTACTGGACTGAGATCTGGTGACTGTGGAGGACATTTGAGTCCAGTGAACTCATTCTCATGTTCAAGAAACCAGTCTGAGAAGATTCTCGCTTTATGGACCCATCAGAAGATGGTCCACTGTGGTCATAAAGGGATGGACATGGTCGGCAACAATACTCAGGTAGGCTGTGGTGTTGACACAATTGGTGTTGCTCAGTTGGTACTAATGGACCCAAAGCGTGCCAGGAAAATATCCCCCACACCATAACACCACCACCAGCAGCTGAACCATTGATACAAGACAGGATGGATCCATGCTTTCATGTTGTTGACGCCAAATTCTGACCATCTGAATGCAGGGGTGTCAATTCTCCGCGGATTCGCTGATTTTTTTTGCCATCCTGGGGGTCACGCTCCACCACCAATGTGACGTGAATTCTCGATTGCGATTGGTTGATTGAGTGATTGAGACCAGAGCATGCACAATGAGCCTGTTGACAATACAGCCGCTATCACAGCCAGATCAGCGGTCAAAGTAAGCCTGAAACACATATTTTCTGATATTACTTCTCCCTTTCTTGTTTGGATGGATGATTATTAGCTTTAAATTCACAGGAGAGATGTTTATTCCTCATTGTATTTATTTATTGTTAGACAACGTGAATGAAATATACAGCGCTTCTCACCACTGGTAAATGTAGCTAGGAAACGAAAGCTCGTCTGCCTCGACACCGGCGTGGTCCTGCGTCTCGTCCCGCTTAGCAAAGTAACCTCCAAGTACATTTAAATTGCCGATTTCTGAAGTGCCCAGTTTACATATTAGGGCAATTATATGATCATTAAATTAAAAAAAAAAATCTCCCGACGCTGACCCCCTCCCCTCTCAAAATAGAAAACTCCTCGAATCTACATGATTCACGTCGGTCTCTCTTTTTGACTTCAAAACGGCAAATTTCGCCGAAAGGTGGGGGATTTTCATGCCTGAAGTATTAGTTATTCAGCAGAGCTTTTTGTGATTTAAAAAAAAAAATTAAGAAAAGCTAATGTTCAGAGTTACAGGCATCAAGTAGACATGTTGAATTTAACATGCTATTTTCTATAACTGCTTACTAAAGTTTTGGATCCATGTATCTTGTTGCCAGTTATGTTTTACTGTTGAAGTTCACAAGTGACTGAATCACTAGTCATTCTGAATTTTTGCCTTTAATAGGCAACATAATTGTTTTATAACAACTACTTTTATTTTCGATATCTAACCTCAGCCTTATGCTCAGTGGATTCTCACATTAGCAGGAATAATTAAACTTTGTGACATTTTTATCTTTTATTTTCTGTTGAGGGAAAGTAAGAATTGGATTTTAAGTATGAGCAGAGTTTTGCAAACCTGTGAAGTGAGCCACACCAGATTGCGAGTTTTGCATTTCATTATGTAACGTCAATTATCCCCCCAGGTATATTGTAAAGGCTTAAGGCAAGGGTGTCAAACTGATCCGTTAAAGGCTGCAGGTTTTTGTTTCAACCATGCAGAAACACAAAGAACATTTTTTACTTACAAATTGTAAGTAAAAAATGTTCTTTTCACTATCAAACATTTTCAGTAAAATGTTTAGTCTGTTGGATCTTCAGTAAGTAAAAAATTTTCTTTTCATTATCAAAGTAACAATATGGACAAATACACAATGCTGTGCTCAGAATGCCTCCTAAAGCACCTCCAAATTTTCTCGAGCCCCCCCCCCCCGCTTCAGTGTTTTTTCCAATTTCCCGTTGACACCCCTGTGAATGTCACAGCAGAAATCCAGACTCATCAGACCAATGTTTTTTCCATCTTCTATGGTCCAGTTCTGGTGAGTCTGTGTGAATTGTAGCTTCAGTTTCCTGTTCTTAGCTGACAGCAGTGACACCTGCTGTGGTCTTCTGCTGCTGTAGTCCATCCACCTCAAGGTTGGACGTGTTGTGCGTTCAGAAATGCTCTTCTGCAGACCTCGGTTGTAACGAATGGTTATTTGAGTTACAGTTGTCTTTCTATCAGCTTGAACCAGTCTGGTCATCCTCCTCTGACCTCTGGCATCAACAAGGCATTTGTGTCCACAGAACTGCAGCTTCTGGATATTTTCTCTTTTTAGGACCATTCTCTGTAAACCCTGGAGATGGTTGTGGTAAAAATCCCAGTAGATCCCAGTTTCTGAAATACTCAGACCAACAACCATGCCACATTCAGAGCCTCTAAATCACCTTTGTTCCCCGTTCTGATGCTGGTTTGAACTGCAGCAGATCCTCTTGACCATGTCTACATGAATAACTGATTGAGTTGACTAAATAAAAATGTGCGTATGTCGTTGTAGGCATTTAAACTGGCCTGTTGTTGGTGTCACTCTGTAATTTCACCACCAAACAGTAGGTGAGGGTGTGGGTTCTTTTCTGCAGTGCTGAGCTCACTTTTGTTTTGTTCCTTCATGCAGCTCAGGGATAACAAAGGAACAGATAAAGCACACCTTATCTGAGTCATCCCTGATAAATGCTGAGAATCATTTCCTCTTTTTTTTTTTTTTAAGACATTGCAGCAATCTAGCTTTCTTTTATTGAAAACAACGATGAAAAACATTGGTACCAAGCAGATCAGTCATATTTATTTCGGTCTCTGTCGACCTGACATGTGGTAGCTTTTCTGGAGAGTTGCAAGTCAGGCTACAGCAAAGCTAAAGGTGTAGGGTTTCCTGATTATGGTGGACGTAGGTCACCTGTTCAATTTAGAAATATTAATCAAAATTGATCATCTGTAGGTTTGTCTCTGTGTGCGGTGTAAGTTGCTGTACTTGGTGAATACGAGGTGGAATCTGGGTAGAAGTGTGAAAATCATTTTACTTTCATTAGTTAGATGTCGTGACAGCTGATTCTTGTCATATGTGTGAAGAGGAGTTTCCCCCCACCAGTCAAGGTTAGGTTCTTAGAATTCTGTCATTTAATAATCAGGGTGAACTTTCCGAATATGAGTGCGGTCAAGCCTTCTGGTCAGTCCTGTCACAGTTGAAATAAAAAAAATAATGTTGGAACTGATGTGTGTGGATTTCAGAGCATCAGTCTGACATCAGCCTGACTGAGTGGATCAGCCTCAAAGGGACTGATCTAAAATTAACTGACATGACAAAAACCACCCGGACTGTCTTTAATATTAGCATTATAAAACCTGTCTGTCTTTCTGAACTGCACTTTTTTAATTCAAATTCAATTCAAAAATACTTTATTAATCCCCCAAGGGGGAAATTCAAGTTTCAGTACACCAGTCTTGTGTACTAGGGGAGCTGCTAGTGTCCAGCGCTCCTTTTCATGCCAGGTCCCGTGGTCCGAGTGTTAACTCCAGTTAACAGCCGTTAAAACAGTCAACAGCCGTTAGAACCAGTATATCTCCATAATGATGACAAGTGAGATATCTCCAGGTCAGAGGAGGAAACACCAATGAACCAAACCATCTCCTCTGGGAAGACCGAGCTCCATTCAGTCCGGCAAGCAATGGAGCCGACCGTCCCAGAGCCTGGTTCATCATGAGGACCGGACCAGGCCGTTGTCGTCTCCCCTGGTGGTGCAGGGCCCCACCAGTTCACCAGACGGCCCCTGCCAGGTCAGCTGACCCATCCAGCGTGTAGACTGCTGGACGGGGGCAGCATGCCGCCGCTGCTACGTCAGGGGCTCACGTCCCGGCTCCGTGACGCTGCAGCCCGGATCCAGTGGCGGTGGTTGCTGCGGGTAGCAGTTCAGGGCTACTTTGCTTAATTTTCCTGAACTCGCCTCCAGCGACACCGTCCATGTCCGCGGCAGCAGGTCTCCACTAGCCGCAAGAGGACCGATCCGCCCCCTGCAGACAGGATGTAGACATCCGACCTCAGATCACCACAAACTGGAGTGTCTAGCGTCACAGGGATAAGTCCCCGGAGCAGCAGCGAGAAGCGTCCATGCCAGGCGTCGTCCGGGCAACTACTTCATGTTACTTTATATAACAAACCTCCTGAGGGGGGAACCTTAACATGTGGATGAGAAAAAGATTGGAAAATGGCTTCTAAGATTCAAGTTAGATTTATTGTACTTTTGGTCTTCTAACATATTGAAAAATAGGTAGTTTTATCAGGAAAATACCCTCTTAACATTCTGTATTGTAAGGGGTGTTGAAGGAGATGCAGGTGAGCTGAGCTTTTTGTTTTTGTACCAGAAACTTTTGTATGTTTTTGGTTGTTTTAACTCCAGGGATTTGGATCTGGAAATTGCTGGAATCTGAGTCACAGATAACAGCAAATCAGGCTAATTTCTTAGATTAATCTTGTTCTCCATGATGGCGCTGCAGTTGGCAGCCTCAATACTTTGGTCTCTTATACTTTTACTATTTTTATTGTTTTGTTAAATCTCCTGGTGTCCTTGGATTACTTTCACCAGAGAGGAAGACTTGATTATCAGACAGACCTCCCCTGGAAATTATTTTCATGTTTTCATCGAACCAGAAAGTTTTGCAGAGATTTTGGTTGGAGGCGTGTTGGCTCTCTATTGGTTTTGTTGGAGTCTAGTGGAGGAAGCGCACTGGAGTGGTTGTCAAGCAGCTCCGCTCCCATCTATACACCTGGCAAATGTCCGCTCTCTGGCAAATAAGATGGACAAATTGCTGTCTCTGAACATAAAAAAACAGACATCTGCAGATCCACCGCCCTGTGTTTCACTGAAACTCGGCTCAGTGAGAACATCCTGAATAGCGCATTATGGATATTTTATTATCTCACCCATGAACTCCCAAAATACAGGCAGCATGTCCAAGTATCAAGTGTCCCACCAGTGGCACCGACACTATGGACCACTGCTACACATAAAGGATGCTTATTGCTCTGTCCTCTGTGCAGCTTTAGGATGATCTCTGATCACTGTCTGCTTCATTCTGACCTATAGGCAGAAATTAAAAACTAAAAAAAGAAATAAAAACAAATCGTCTTTTCTAATTCAAGGGGCTTGTATCACGTTGAGAAGCCACCTCCACCTGTCAGTGGATCAGCAACTTCCTGACTGACAGGAGACATCAGGTGAGGTTGGAAAGTGTCACATCCAGCACCCGGACCAGCAGCATTGGTGCCCCCCAGGGGTTTGTCCTCTCCCCACTACTTTTTTCACTCTATACCAATGACTGTGAAGCTCCTGAAGTATGCAGACAACATCAGGGTCATTAAACGGATCCAGGTTGGTGATCAGTCTGCATATAAGTGGAACAGATGGTCCTGTGGTGCAGTCAGAACCACCTGCAGTTGACTGTGGACTGACAGTGACAGTGGAAACCCCCCAACAATCACTCCCCTCACCATCCTCAACGACACAGTGTCTACTGTGGACACTTTCAGGTTTGTGGGGTCCACAGTTTCCCAGGACCTAAAGTGGGCCTCGCACATAGACGCTGTCCGTTAGAAGGCACAGCAGAGGTTGTACTTCCTGAGACAGCTCAGGACATTTAACCTGCCCCAGGACCTGCTGATCACCCTCTACTCTGCCATGGTTTGGATCAGCCACCAAACAGAACAGGTACAGACCACAATGGGCAGTGAACATCTCTGCAGACCAACCCCCCACCCCCACCCTGCATACAAACTTTTTAAACCTCCCCTTGTGGAAGATGCTACAGAGCACTGCGTGTTAAAATCACCCTCACAGAGACAGTTTCTTCCTCCAGGCTGTCACTCTGCTGAACCTGCAGTAGTCACAGAGTGTCAGGGGAATATTGTGCAATATCACGTCTGTAAATATTGGTTCTGTCTTGTATGTAGTTTACATATTTTTTTTTATGGTAATTATTTAGAAATAAGGGACCCTGTTGATATGATGACGATCTTACATGTAACATAAGGTGTTTTAATTGTAGGTCAAGAATGAACATGCTGCATTCACTCCTTCAAACTGGATCTGAGATGGGTACCTAAAGTGCTGCTAGAATTCTGACATACAGTCTTCAGCTTTTCTTCTTTAACAATGGATGTCAATATTTTCAGTCAAGGATTTCTGAAGTTGTAGCTTTGTATCTTTTATATAGTTGAGATTTATTTCTTTGTAAGGATGAAGTGATGGTATGGTATGGTATCTTGGCTCAGTCAGTATTAAAAATCTAATCCTTCATTCTGAACTCAGCTGTGTGGGTGTCGATCTTGAGATGAAAATTACAATTGATGTGTTTTTTTTATTTAGTATTTGACAGAAGTATTGTGACACGGCATCAGCTACTCAGCATTAACCTGCTCAGCTTCTTTCACTTCTGTTAGACGGCAGATGATGTGAGCCGAGGCATGCACAGTCTTTAAAAAGTACTTAACCTTGACCTTGCAAACTAAATGACAGGTTATCCAAACATACCTTCACTGAGTAAAGGACTGGCTCTGTTTTCTGCTCATCAGTTCTCAGAGAGGCTAGGTCCTTCAGAAGCCTATATGGGAACAGGTTCACCATTCTTTAAATTGACTTTCAATGCGGGACATTTTTGCTTGAATCCTACCGCTGCTGTGTGTGTGTGCCAATGCAGCTCTGGCCTCCAATTAACAGCCTGTGCATTTTTGTCACCTTGCGATGTCGTAACAGTGGTGAAACAGGGAGTCCATTTCTGTGTGTAAACGCTGGTGTCAGAGAACAGGCGGCTCTTAATAAGAGAGATCCTCGATCCTGCCAGTCACAAGAAAAAAATTAGAAAAGTGGAACTACTTTCCTCTGTTTTGGTTACACGACCCTTCATACAGAGGCTTCACAGTCCTTGGCTGTGCGTTTTCCCCCCTCTCGCCTGTCCCAGCTTTCCTGTCAATAATTGATATTAGTGCAACAGAAACCTTTAAAAAATGATAGTCAGTCATTTCTTGGTAGTGAGGATCATCCTTGATGTCATGTGTGAATTACACGCCACCCAGCTGATACTGTCTGATGTGTAATTCAGATGACTTCAGTCGGTCTAAAATCTATATTTGTGATAAAAGTGGTGCTCCTGATCAAACTTCTATTAATGTTTCTTTTTGTTTGTTATTTTGCTTTTCTGCGACTCACTGGTACCTTCTCCTGGTTTTCTGAAGTCCCGCACTATGGCTCCCTGTGGTCTGAGCAGCAGCAGGTGCTCCTGACTCTGTTGATGGTGATTAGGACCAAGCAGATTATCAGCCTTAAGCTTGGTAGCTGCTTTCTTCTCCTGCCTGCTGCTGCTCGCCTGTCTACTAATAACCTCATTACAAAGATGAGATCAGCACACACACAGACACACGCCCGCAGATACCCCCACTCTGTCACAAAGCAGTTTCAATTGACTCTGCTGGTATTACTAGTTATAGTGGGAGGAGGGGATGGTGTAGTGTGTTCAGGTAGTTCATTCGTTGATGTAAGTTAGCTTAGAGATATGTCACGATTCAACCCAGCACCATAAACCCAGACTGGGAGTAGACCACCTCACTGATGACACGCTGCTCCGCCAGTCACGCAGCAAATGACCAGCAGTCATCGTGTTAGTATTTCTGTGTGGAGTGTATAAAGTCTTTTCCTTATGTGTCATACAGATCACATAAGATCTTTTCTTGACAAGCCTTGGTATGGCCCTTGCAGCAAGGGCTATATTATGTTTGTGTTTAACCCTTTAAACCTGAGCCTCAGTTTGACTAACAGCGCTGAGAACTTAAGCCCTCCTGGGGCTTTTTTCAAGGAATGAAAAGATTATTTCACCCCTTGTCTTCTGTGTTTCATTTGAAGTCTAGGGTTCAGGGTGGATTAGGGAAGTTAATTCAGCTGATACGTGTCACTCCTCCATGACCGTACTGGCCGAAGTGTCAGACGTGCTGCACTGGTCAGAGTCGTCTATACAGACCGTTACATTAGAAGGTGCACTTCAGTGTATTAAACATAGAGTTTGTTACGGCTGGAAATGTAATAGATTGTACGAGCCATTGTAAATATTAAATTTGAGATAACTGAGGGAAAAAAAGAATAAATAAATAAAATGTGACCAGAACTACCCAATCACTCAAATATTTAATTCATTTCTTTTGTCTTGTCCAGGAAAAAAGGAGCATGAAGCTACAGTAGAGATGCAGCCGCTCAATGAAGATGGCGATTCAGAGAAGAAAAAGATCCTCCCAAAGAAGGAAAAATCTGTCCTGCAGGGGAAGCTCACTAAGCTGGCTGTACAGATCGGCCAAGCAGGTATGAATGGAGAACTGATGATCCGAGCGAGAACGTGACATGTTGTCATTTTGTACTTTATTACTGTGTCATCATGCACCCTCAGTTGAATTCATTTCCTGTGTTAGCTTCTCTTATGATACATTTTGTCACTTTATTTCCTCAGTCAGTTGAACTCCTGTTCCAGCCCAACTCAGTACTCCCTCTACAGGGAGCATTATTATTCTGGGGAAAGCTCCCATTGCTTTTCCCATAATAAGAGCTGCTCTTTCATCTTCCACTGCAGCAGTCCCTCTTTTTCACCTCTTTCAGAAGTGGACAAAACTGTCAGTACCCATCAACAACAGAGAGAACCCACTACTATTTCTGAAATAACTCAAATCTGACCAAGATCTAATAATACCCCTAGTTATTATTCAAATAATCCTTTGCTTTTGTTTTTTTTATTCAACAACATCTTTTCCATTGATTAAAAAAACATGCACAAGTAAAAATGGAATGAATGCAAATGATAAAAGCCTAAACTTGATGTTTAGTTCTAAAAGCTTTGGCAGCAACAAGCGATCTCTGCAACCCTCAGTGGGAAAAAATAAAACTCTTTTTTTTCTTTTGAAGTTTCAACTTTGCCTTCTCCACACTGCAATTTTCCAATCTTTTTACAGATGTTTAATACAGTTAAGATCAGGCCTCATAGAGAGTCATTCAACAGTCCACTAGTTTTTTTTATTTTTTAATTCTTTTTTTTATCACCCATTCTTGCTGCTTTCATCTGTGTGTTTTGGGTCATTGCCCTGCTGGAGAACCCATGACCTGCAGCCTAAGGTCAGGTGGTTCCTGATGCTGGGTAGTATGTTTTCAGCTCAGGATGGGCCTTGAGCCTTTATTGTGGCCTCCACAGATCCAAGTCAGAAACAAAGCAGGGTTCTCTGGGATCTTCTTTCATGAAGCTCTCTATTGTTAGATAGTGATGTACCTTGACATGGAGTTCTGCTTGGAGGTCCTGGATGTTTTCTTTGAATTTTGGTTTTCCATCCACACTAACCTTCTGATCTACTCAGGGTTGCATTTCCTCTACCAACCACATTAAACTGGGTTGGCTGCACTGCCCTGGAGTTTAAATATACTTCTTAAAGGAATTTCCACTCTAGTCATAGAAACAAGAAGCTGCTTGGAGAAGGACTTATAGCCTGTACCTTTTAATGTGCTTATCTATAATTTTATTTCTGAGCTCCTCATACAACTCTCTCCTCTGTTTACTCTACTCCATGTTCATTGTTGTTCTTACAATGATACCACACTACACAGTGATAGGTTTTCTTCTTTTAAATGGGCTCAGTGTCTAACAAAAAAAAAAAAAAAAAAAACAGCTCTCATACTAATTAAAGTTAACGATTAGTTTGAAACATGATAGTAATGTGATGGTTTATGATTGTGTTTAGAGCAGGGGTGTCCAACTCCAGCCCTGGAGGGCAGCTGTCCTGCAAGTGTTAGATGGTCATGCTATTTTGAAATATCTTTTTAAAATGAACAGTAAATCTTTTTTTTTTTTCATAATTTTATTGGTTTACTACATCACATACAGGGGTTGGACAGTAAAACTGAAACACCTGTCATTTTAGTGTGGGAGGTTTCATGGCTAAATTGGACCATCCTGGTGTCCAGTCTTCATTAATTCCACACAGCACCAGTAAGAGCAGAGTGTGAAGGTTCAGTTATCAGGATAAGAGCACAGTTTTGCTCAAACTATTACAATGCACACAACATCACGGGTGACATATCAGAGTTCAAAAGAGGACAAATTGTTGTTGCACGTCTTGCTGGCGCTTCTGTGATCAAGACAGCAAGTCTTTGTGATGTATAAAGAGCCACGGTATCCAGGGTGATGTCAGCATACCATCAAGAAGGACCAACCACATCCAACAGGATTAACTGTGGACCCAAGAGGAAGCTGTCTGAAAGGGATGTTCAGGTGCTAACCTGGATTGTTTCCAGAAACATAAAACTACAGCTGCCCAAATCACAGCAGAATTAAATGTGCACCTCAACTCTCCTGTTTCCACCAGAACTGACCGTCAGGAGCTCCACAGGGTCAGTATACACGGCCAGGCTGCTATAGCCAAACCTTTGGTCACTCGTTCCAGTGCCAAACGTCAGTTTCAATGGTGCAAGGAGTGAAAATCTTGGGCTGTGGACAATGTGAAACATGCATTGTTCTCTGATGAGTCCAGCTTTACTGTTTTCTCCACATCTGGGAGAGTTAGAAGCCCCAAAGGAGCGTACCACCCAGACTGATGCAGGCCCAGAGTCCAGCATGGGGGTGGATCAGTGATGGTTTGGGCTGCCATATCATGGCATTCCCTTGGTCCAATACTTGTGCTGGATGGGCTCGTTTCTGCCAGAGACTACCGAACCATTCTGGAGGACCATGTGCATCCAGTGGTTCAAACATTGTATCCTGAAGGTGGTGCCGTGTATCAGGATGACAATGCACCAATATACCCAGCAAGACTGGTGAAAGATTGGTTTGATGAACATGAAAGTGAAGTTGAACATCTCCCTTAGCCTGCAGTCACTAGATCTGAATATTATTGAGCCACTTTGGGGTGTTTTGGAGGAACGAGTCAGGACAGGTTTTCCTCCACCAGCATCACGTAGTGACCTGACCACTGTCCTACAGGAAGAATGGCTTCAGATCCCTCTGACCACTGTACAGGACTTGTATATGTCATTCACAAGACAAATTGATGCTGTATTGGCCGCAAAAGGAGGCTCTACACCATACTAATAAATGATTGTGGTCCAAAACCAGGTGTTTCAGTTTTATTGTCCAACCCCTGTACCAAAGACATCCAGGTATACGTGAGACACCGTTTCAAAAGGCTGTAATGGCATCAACAAATATGTCCACATCTGTATCAGCACCACATTACTGAAGAAAACGTCAGCTTGTATAATATTTGGTGATGGTTGCAATAATCTTAAACATAATGATATTAATAAGACATGCTAGACAATAAGGTGACAAAGAAGGAATTAAAGATGGTTCTAAACAATATTTACATTGATAACACCCTCAGCGGGACAGCAGGGGTCAACTATATCTGTCCAGTTATTGATTGTTCATCCAAACTGCACAATGTTGTTTGCTCCCTTGTTGTAAGCTTTCTGTCATTAAAAATAAAAAAACAATTGATCAATGGCAAAATATTATATTTACTTGACCTCAGTCCTGCCTCTCCGTAATGAAAAGGAAGCACTGACATTTTCCTCTTAAGAGTGAAATGTGTACTTCGAGACTGACTCTTAGCATGTCCTTGTGTTCTGTAATATTAGTGTCACTGCGTCCTCCATGACATGCGGACCAAGTACTACAAAGCAGGAAACCAGTATTTAAGCCACTAGGGGATCATGTGTCAGCTCTTATCTGAGACACAATGAGGTGCACCTCAAGTGGGACAAAATGACTAGAAGTACCGGACTGTCCCTACTAATTACCCTACTAATTAGCACAGTGTTGTCAGGGACTTTCTCTCAACACAGCAGATCTATCTGCCCCCACGCAGTGAGTCAGAGGTGGTATTGCTACACAGAGTAGCTTTAAAAACCTTCTGGCGATTATGTGTTTCGGTTTTCAGAACTTTGTAGAGATTGAAATGGCTAAAAACAAACCAAAGCATGTGGATACATGGGCATTAATGTGGAAGACCTGCAGTATAATAATTGATGAGCATATTCAAAGACACTGGTATAACCTGGATAAGCCAGTGTCCTATTTCAGCAGACACTCTTTCCATTTGTTTAATGTGATACTCTTAGATTTTTCAAATTGTTAAATTGCTGCAGATGCAAATTTTAACACATTTTGATTTAATTCAGCCTATTTTTAAGCACCACAACACAACAGAGATCATCTCAAGATTCTTTACACGGAGAGTAAACAACTACAATGCTGTCCAGTTAAATACAGCCCAATTATAATCCATTCATATTCCACATAAATCCAAATCATTGTCATCGCTTTACATTCCAGTTCTTTCCAATTCAATCTAACTGAAATTCATTAAATGGCAGTTCATAAAACGGGATAGGAAAGAGACAAATGCAAAGAGCCAGACCAAACTAAAAGCTTTAATGAAAGGCCAAGCTGTCAGTGTCATATTAAACATGGAGAGGGTTTCTGCATCTCCAACACTAACTGGGAGCTGATAACTGAAAGCTCTGCCTCCCATTCTACTTTCAGAAACTCTAGGAACCACAGAGCCTGTAGTCGGAGAGCAAAGTTAGGAATAATGCAATAACAATGTAACCAGGCTTTCTAAAATTAATGTTTGAAATGTAAGACAGAGCTTTGTAAAACAGTTGTTTAAACAGCAGATAAATGAGTCTCCTGTCAACTGCTCCTCACTAATCCCTGCATCTGTTGTACTCACAGTCAGTTTTAACCCCGAACTTTCACTGTCTGTCTCTGTCTCCAGGGCTGTTCATGTCAGCTATCACTCTCGCCATACTCATCATTCGCTTCCTGATTGACACCTTCTGGATTCAGGGGGTTCCTTTCTCCCCTGATTGTGTGCCCATCTATGTGCAGTTCCTGGTCAAGTTCTTCATCATTGGTGTGACCGTGCTGGTGGTGGCTGTGCCTGAAGGTCTTCCTCTGGCTGTCACCATCTCCCTGGCATACTCAGTAAAGGTCTGTTCCTGATTACCATAAAAAATATTAAAAGATAAAATGACATTTAACAGTTAGATCCCCCTGTTGTAACCCTATATTTTGTGTACAACATAATAATAACCATCTGTTTGTCGTGGGTTCTGGTTTTCACTGTTTTCTAACAAAAAATTAAGCCAATTAGTAGAAAAATAATTCCTTGATCTACGTTAAGTAGCGTTACGTGAAGTAGTTGGTTTCTATATCATTTGATTCTGATATAATTTGTGTCGGGAGGACAAAAAGGTCCATTTTTCTTCACAACATTCCTGCAGTTCATTGAGGTTTTTGAGCATTTGCCAGTTTGGGTTGTGGGCTCTGGGGTTCCGTGGGCTCTGTGGGTTCCGAAACCTTGATTCTTTTATTTTTCAATCATTCTTATGTAGATTTGCCAGTGTACTTCAAATCTTTGTCCTGTTGCATGATCCAATGAGGCATTTAGTGGTCAGACAGACGGCCTCATGCATCACTCCAGAAAAGGGGCTACCCAAGTACTGCAAAAATGGTCTCCTCTAGGTGGCAGCACCAGTCAAAACTGGCGATTACTGCTGCATTTCTGGGCTTTTTGATCATAAACCTTCGGTGTTGAAAAGATGATGCAAAACTCCCACTGATTCAGAAGGACAAAATAGGGAAGAACATTGATGTGTTGAACCCCACAAGAAACTACAGGCTGATTGTCCAAGAAACAGATCAACGCTGATGGTCAGGCCAGGGTCACCAGTGGTGTCTAGTTTGCCTGGTGTAACCTGAGGAAGGTATAGCAGAGAGAGACGCAGGTCTGGAAAGCCCCAGATGAGTGTGAGTTCTGCTCCCTTCAACGGTACTTGGATAGGCCTGGTTCTCTGCCATACACAGGAATCTGGAAGTTTAAGAAGATATACTCCTGCTGCCTTGGTTTTGCAAACTTCAGCCCCTTCTTTTTAGACAAGAGAACCTTTCTCCTGCCTTTTCAAACAAATTGGATTTGTTCATTCTTCTTTCAGTTGTGCTGTCATGCTCTTTGACATTTAACATTCTCAGTGTGACTTGTAAGGTCAGAGTTTTAGCTTTTGAGGGTTTTTTTTTTCCTTTCCCATTTCTTTGAGTATTGTACGGTCTGACCTTGGTGCGGTGCTGGGACGTCCACTCCTGGCAGCTGTAATGAAGGCTTTCCATTTTTCTCACTGTGGACTGTTGTACTTCAGATTATTTGGAGATGGTTTTATAACCCATTTCAGGTAGATGTGCAGCAATAATTTATTCTTTTACATGTTATATGTTGGACATATGTTACAAAAAAAGGGACCCGCACAATTTGCTCTTCTTGGCCCATCCTCATTTATTACACTTCTATCCTTCAAAGGCCCAAAGAGGCTTCTCATAATACTGAAAACCTGTGAGATTTTCGCATTTCAAGCCCACTCTGTACCAAGCAGCCTGCTTTTTAATCCAGATGGGACCTAAATGGACATGATGGATGGGTTAGTATTCCCCAAATTTCTTCCTCCATTTTTGTTAAATAAAAAATGGCATGGTGGGGAAAAAAAATGTTATTCTTTATTTACCTTAAGACCCATTTCAATAATTTTTTATGGTGTTTTACACAAAAAAGGATTAAGAGGACCTTTGCACATGGCTGTATCATGATTTCACTCAGTGGGTATGCTGTTTGTTTTTTTTTTAACAGTATTTGTTCCTATGTCTGTATTTGAAGCAGTGGCACCTGTTAATCAGCCACTGGAATAGTTGAACCACAGTGGCTATTAACTGGATTGACGAATGTCTTTAGTGAATTTAAATATCAACACTGAACAGTACTCTCTGATCTTTTTCAGAAAATGATGAAGGACAACAACCTGGTTCGCCACCTGGATGCCTGTGAAACGATGGGAAACGCCACCGCTATCTGCTCTGATAAGACCGGCACACTGACGATGAACCGCATGACGGTGGTGCAGGCCCACATCTGTGGAGTTCACTACAAGAAGGTGCCGGACCCGGATCTCATCCCTGCCAAGATCCTGGACCTGCTCATCCTCAGCATCGGGGTTAACTGCGCCTACACCTCCAAGATTTTGGTGAGCTTTAAAAATGGCACTTCATTCAGGGTGCTCTCTAAATTAAGTATTTAGCCGGTTGCTTTGGAGCGCTGCCATGACAGCTCAGGACTCATCTGATCACTGCCTTCTGTATTCACTCCACAGGCTGGAGCACAAAGCACATGAACAGGTTCAGCTGTTATAAAAGAATTTAAACAGGAGCAACAACTATTTATAATCAGCTTCTCTGTCAGATCTCTGCCAAGACTGTCACTAGAAAACATTTTCATTTTTCTGTATCATCTAGAACTTAAATATTGATGATAATTTCAGATATGTTTGCCCAGTACAACACATTTGTCCTTTTTAAAACACATGTAAACACTGATGGGAGAAGAGACCGTCCATGTGTTACAAAACGAACTGTAAATGTAATCTGCTGATAATAGATACACAAAGATAGCATCAATGCTACAGAATGAGTCACACATAGAAAACTGACAGGAACAAATCAAAGGATATCTGTCATATCTGTTTTAAAGTCGACTATGTTTGTGTTTTTTTAATACACAACTCTGTTACATTATGAAGGAGGTGGCTGAGCAGAAGCAGGTCTGGGCCTCCTTGCTCATGCTACTGCCTTTAAGACCCGAACACAGACTTAACAGGAAGTTAATAGATCAATGGACAAATGATGTCACTTTTTTTTTTTTTTTTTTTCACAGTCTAACAATCATCTTTCACAACACAAAGGCCCAGTTCAAAACTGCCATTAACATCCTGGGAGAACTTATCATAAGTGGCCAGTGTTTAAAAAGTGTGTTCACACCTTCTTGAATGATCAGACCTGACATTCCTGCTTTTACATCATTTTTGCTTGAGCACTATTCTCTTCTGCATTCATCCATCAACACAACCTGACAAAGCCCCTGCAATCTTAGTTTAGTATTCTTAGTGGACGTGATGACAACTATCCTACATCCCGATAACCTTATTTTTAAAAGAATTTTGACAGTATTTTCAAAACTTGTATCTGAATCGGAACAGCTATGGTAGTGAGAGACCAGTGTAAATCAGCCAACAGATGTTGGTAAGAGGAGCGTAAATCGCTTATGAATGGAGTATGTGTTTACATTTCTTGCTTTTCTTAAGAGCTCCAAGTTAAATTTAGTATGTGCATGCTTTACATCATCTGAAAAGGCACTCTGAAATCATTAAGTCATGCTGTTTCTGCAGTTTTTCTGGATGCTGTTGTCGCAGCTGGTCTTGTCTTTAAAAAACGAATTTTCTGCTTTGATTAAACGTCTCTCCTTCAGCCTCCAGAAAGGGACGGCGCACTGCCTCGCCAGGTGGGGAACAAGACGGAATGTGCCTTACTGGGATTCTGCCTCGACCTGCGCAAAGACTACCAGACCATCCGCAACAACATCCCAGAAGAGAAACTGTTCAAGGTCTACACTTTCAACTCTGTCAGGAAGTCCATGAGCACTGTGCTGAAGCAGCACGATGGCAGCTACCAAATGTTCAGCAAAGGGGCGTCTGAGATCCTGCTCAAGAAGTGGGTTTACTGCTGCTGTATACAATGTCTCTGTGCCCAGTGACATGGTGGTGACATGACCCTGCCATACCATTCCAGGTGCTGTAAGATCCTGACGGCTGGTGGCAAGCCCAAAGTCCTCAAACCT
This sequence comes from Hirundichthys speculiger, assembly GCA_018398805.1. NCBI lineage: Eukaryota > Metazoa > Chordata > Actinopteri > Beloniformes > Exocoetidae > Hirundichthys > Hirundichthys speculiger. The sequence continues at coordinate 167,821 of JAGFBZ010000034.1, read as the reverse complement.
CATGATCGAGATGACCTGCTGAAGAAGGTAGTGGAGCCGATGGCATCAGAGGGGCTGAGGACCATCTGCCTCGCCTACAGAGATTTCCCTGCTTCTGAAGGAGAGCCTGACTGGGACAACGAGGCTAACATTCTCACCGGACTGACATGCATAGCAGTGGTTGGCATTGAGGATCCTGTAAGACCTGAGGTATGTCACCCCCTACTTGGCTGACATCCAAGAACCATACGTTTTTTTCTTTTTCTCCTTCATGTCCTATTTTACTTTTTTTTTTTTTTTTTATCATTTCTTTCCTCCATCCACCCATCACCGGTCTCACTCTCTGCTTTTGTGATTCTTTTGTTGTTGCTGTCAGGTACCAGATGCCATCAGGAAGTGCCAGCGCGCTGGGATCACTGTCCGCATGGTAACTGGAGACAACATCAACACTGCACGGGCCATCGCCACCAAATGTGGCATCCTGCACCCAGGAGACGATTTCTTGTGTATAGAGGGCAAAGAGTTTAACCGGCTGATCCGCAACGAGCTGGGCGAGGTCAGAAAATCAGAGAACTTAATGCAAATAAATGTGAAAGACAAGCTCTGCTCATAGCTGTGCATCATCCTGCACATCTTCTCTCTCTTCAGATTGAACAGGAGCATATTGACAAGATTTGGCCCAAGTTGAGAGTTCTCGCCAGATCATCTCCAACAGACAAACACACTTTGGTCAAAGGTTAGACATTCGTTACGCAGGTCAGAAAGAGTTGGTGGGTTAGACAGATGAGGATGAGTCATGTCCAGTTTATTCATTATATGGCTTTTGTTGATTTCATGTTCATAATCAAAACAGTGGAAAGCAAATGTTTCTCCACATGTCATCCCTGAGTGCTTCTCTTCCTCTTTCCACTTGGTTCTCAGGCATCATTGACAGTACAGTGCTGGAACAGAGGCAGGTTGTCGCAGTAACGGGGGATGGAACAAATGATGGTCCTGCTCTCAAAAAAGCAGATGTTGGCTTTGCCATGGTAACCATTTTTGCTGACGTCTTGAAAGGCATTTAGCAGCATTCACTGTGTTTCTGGAGAATAAACACAGAAAGGATAGTGTGAAAACTTGGTTTCTTCCTGTGGTTAACAGGGTATTGCAGGCACGGATGTAGCAAAAGAGGCGTCTGACATCATCCTAACAGATGACAACTTCACCAGCATCGTTAAGGCTGTTATGTGGGGCAGAAACGTCTATGACAGCATCTCCAAGTTCCTGCAGTTCCAACTCACCGTCAATGTGGTTGCTGTTACCGTGGCCTTCACCGGAGCCTGCATCACCCAGGTCAGAACCACCTGAAAAACCTTTTCTATTCTTATGTTTTGTCCTTTTAAGACCGACAGACTTGTCTGCCAACTTTTCAGCACAGTATTTAGTATTATTGGTCTTATTTCCAGTTCTTAATCACAGACTTGCCTAAAACTGTAGATTTGTGTGTGTGTGTTTCCAGGACTCTCCTCTGAAAGCTGTGCAGATGTTGTGGGTCAACCTAATCATGGACACCTTTGCTTCACTGGCTCTCGCCACCGAGCCACCAACGGAGGCGCTGCTGCTCAGGAGGCCGTACGGCCGCCAGAAGCCGCTCATCTCCCGCACGATGATGAAGAACATCCTGGGACACGCGGTCTACCAGCTCAGCATCATCTTCACCCTGCTCTTTGTTGGTCAGTAAACACACGAATGGTAAAAGTGACTGTATAAGTTCAGAGCTCTTGACCAAAACTAGACATTAGATATTGGTGAATTGTAAGATTCAGAGAGGAATACGCTAATTACATGATTTCACTCTGAGCTATACAGAAAAGTAGAAATATACTTCTAATAAACCCTCTGAATGTGTAAATAGAAGTCTTGGAAACTCCCTGCTCACTAATTCCTGTCTCTAACTCTGACAGGTGAAAAGTTATTGGACATCGACAGTGGCAGAAATGCTCCCCTCCACGCCCCACCTTCAGAGCACTACACCATCGTCTTCAACACGTTTGTCCTCATGCAGATCTTCAACGAGTTCAATGCACGCATGATCCACGGAGAGAGGAATGTTTTCCAGGGTGTTTTCAAGAACCCCATCTTCGTCTCAATCATCCTTGGAACTTTAGTTGCGCAGGTAACTTTCCAGTGGCCAAGAGGTCATTACACTGACGTCAGACTGGCGTTGTTAGTTGATTAACAGTGTGTCTGATGTTGCTGTTTTCCTCCTGCAGTTTTTTATCGTGCAGTTTGGTGGTAACGCGTTCAGCTGTGTTGCCCTGAACCTGGAACAGTGGGTGTGGTGCATCTTCCTGGGTTTCAGCAGTCTCCTGTGGGGTCAGGTGAGATTTACACAGGAATGACAATCCTTGGTCTGCATCTAAAACCCAACCATGTCACATATATTATGAAACTAACTACAACTATGATAAACTAACAGCACAATTAAGAGCAAATGGCACAATATTACAAACAATATAAAAGGGATCAAACAAATTTCAACATAAAAATCTCAGTACACCCATAAGTAAAAACAGTGGATGAAATAAAAGCCCTTTTAAACAGGTATGACTTAAAGTAGCACAAAACACTTTATTTTATGTTTCTCCTTTAATTTCAATTGAAGGAATATTTGATTACTTGTTGGAAATGTCAGCTCGCTCTCCTGTCCTCCTGTCCCTGTATGTGGCTTTACGGCACCATGTAAGACTTCAGAAACGATGAAAGTAGGTCTCAGAGCAGCAGTGGACATCACGGAAGAGAAAATTAAGACACTCTGGAAAGTAATGATGATAGAAGAAAATGAGAGAGGGCTGATCAACAGACCAAATAAATCTTAGCGAGGTAGAAGTGACTGGTACCAGGCAGTGTATTTTGGATTGGCTGAGTAATTTTTAAGGAATTATTTGTACATCCAGCTAGAATGGCAGTACAGTTGTCAAGCCAAGATATGATGAATGCATGAACGAGTTTTTCAGCGTCGTTGTGGGAAAGGATGCTCCTGACTTTGTTTTATAAGGGTATTAAAAGATAAACCCAGGTCAAATATGACTCCATAATTCTTCACCGTGGTACTCGTGGCCAAGGAAATACCATCCAGCGTGTCTGTGTAGTTACGTATGAGTCTGACATTTAAGGGCCAAAAACAATGACTGTGTCTTTTGTAAGTTTAGTAGAATATTAAATATCATCCAAGCCTTAAAGTCTCCAAGACAAGCCTGAGGGTGCTTACTTTCCTCAGTCTTCAGAGATACGGTGGAGGAAATAAGTATTTGATCCCCGCTGATTTTGGCAGTTGTCATACTAAGAAATAAATGAACAGTCTCAGACTTCTATGGCAGCTTTATTTTAACAGTTATAGAAAGAATATTGACAAAAATTTTGAGAAAATTACATGAAATGAAAAACAAAAATAATTTTACAAGTCATTGAGGGAAATAAGTATTTGATCCCCTAGCAAAACATGATCTAATACTTGGTGGCAAAACCCTTGTTGGCAGCACAGCTGCCAGACGTTGCTAGTTGCTTACTAGGTTTGAACACATCAGGAGTAATTTACGTCCACTCCTCTCTGCAGATCATCTCCAAATCCTGAAGGTTTTGAGGCTTGTGCTTGGAAACTCTCAGCTTCAGCTCTCTCCATAGATGTTTAATAGGATTAAGGTCAGGAGACTGGCTAGGCCATTCCATGACCTTGATGTGCTTCTTATGGAGACACTCCTTTGTTTCCTTCGCTGTATGTTTTGGGTCGTTGTCATGCTGGAAGACCCGTCCACGACCCATTTACAATGTCCTTGTGGAGGCAAGGAGGTTGTCACCCAAGATTCTGCGGTACATGGCCCCGTTCATCTTCCCATCGATGCGGTGAAGTCGACCTGTCCCCTTAGAAGAGAAACAACCCCAAAGCATAAGGCTTCCACTGCCATGCTTGACAGTAGGGATGGTGTTTTTGGGGTCATATTCAGCATTTCTCTTCCTCCAAACACGTCGAGTTGATTTGAGGCCAAAGAGCTCAATTTTAGTCTCATCTGACCACAGCACCTTCTCCCAGTCTCTTTCTGAGTCATTAATATGTTCGTTATCAAACCTGAGTCGGGCCTGGACGTGAGCCTTCTGGAGCAGAGGGACCTTGGACCACTGCAGGATTTTAAACCATTGCGTCTCAGTGTATTACCAATAGTTTTCTTGGTGACTGTGGTCCCAGCTGCCTTGAGATCATTAACCAGCTCCTCCCGTGTAGTTCTGGCTGATCTCTAACCTTTCTCATGATCATTGAGACCCCACCAGGTGATATCTTCCATGGAGCCCCCAGCCTAAGTTGATTAACAGTCATGTTGTACTTCTTCCACTTCCAAATAATTGCACCATCAGTTGGTCACCTTCTCATTCAGCTTCTTACTTATGGTTTTGTAGCCCATTCCAGCCTTGTGGAGTTCAACAACTTTGTCCCTGACATCTTTTGACAGCTCTTTAGTCTTGCCCATGGTGGAGATGGTGGAGTATTACTGAGTCTGTGGGCAGATGGCTTTTTATACAGGTGACTATTTGGAACAGGTGTCTCTCATGCAGGTAATTACTTCAGTGATATTAGGAGTATGCCAGTGGTCTGTGGGAACCAACACAGGTCAAGGTTGGTCGGGGATTAAATACTTATTTCCCTCAATGACTTACAAATTAATTTTTATTTTTCATTTCATGTAATTTTCTCAAATTTTTTTTCAATATTCTTTCTATAATTGTTAAAATAAAGCTGCCATAAAATCTGAGACTGTTCATTTTTTTCTTAGTATAACAACTGCCAAAATCAGCAGGGGATCAAATACTTATTTCCTCCACTGTAAATATAGCTGGGTGTCATCTGCATGATGTGAAATTAATCTTTTCAAATTAAGTTGACCAAAGAAAGCTTGTATAAAGACAATGTGTTTAAAGAACCTTTGTCTAGAAATGTATAATTAGCATATGTGACAGACATGTTGTGGAAAAAATAAGATCCGATCTCGACTAGAAAATCAAAATAGAATTTATTAGAGAAAAGAAACAAACCTATGCAGCATAAGGAGAACAGTCAGTCAGCATTACAGAGAATTCTGAATGAGGACTCTATCTTTACATAGAGGGCGTTTTCTTTTATACCAAGACAAAGACATGTTGATTCCTCTACAGGTTTTTGCATACGGTGTGGATCACAGCAGGTGGTGGGGAAGGCAAAGGGACATTTGTCTTAAATGAGAGTGATAATTGAGTTTAGCGACATTATACAGTTCCTTGATCAAGAGGTTAGATAATTGAATTTAGGAATGTTTATTCAAAGTCACAGCTGACCAGCACCCCCTGCTGGTGTTTCCTTGATCAATGAATCACAGCTGTCTTCTCTTGCCTTTTGTCAGACATTTGGTCTTGATTATGATGTGTATTGGTCTTGTTAAGAAAGACAAATCGCTCTTAAACATGTTATTAACGACAAATAAAATGACCAAAACCAAATAAAAAATTTCCTCCACAGACGCACCATTTGCTAACGCTAACAATTGATTCAATAATTAAAGCATTAATTTTAAAGATCAACAATGCAACACCTTTGACACAAAACAAAACACTGATCAGACATCAGTACATAAAATGCATGTATGCATGTTATCAAGTGGCAAGTTTCCAAACTGCCGCCTTCATTTCTGACTGCTGTTAATGTCCGTCTCCCCTCAGCTGGTGTCCAGCATTCCAACGAACTGGCTCAAGTTCCTGAAAACGGCCGGTCACGGGACCAAACAGGAGGAGATCCCTGAAGAGGAACTGGAGGAGATGCAGGATCAGGATGAAATAGACCTCGCTGAGATGGAGCTGAGGAAGGGCCAGGTGCTCTGGCTCCGCAGCCTCAACCGCATCCAGACACAGGTACGGAGGGAAAACTCCTCCAGGGGGCTGTTTTCAGTGTTTCAGGATCATTTTCAGGGTACATGTCCAATTTTAAATGTCTTTGAGTGGTCGTTTGACAAACTTAGAGACCTGCAGCTGTAAATGTTACTAAATGAAGCTCAGTATCATTCTTCTGTACTTTACCTTGATTTCTAGTCTGTGCTTTGGCCAGATTAAACCCACAGTTCATACATGACTGCTCCAACTCCTTAAACCCAGCACCACTTTGCTGCAGATGTGAAAGTTTCACAAATAGGATTCGTGTTGGACATTTTCATTGGACTTTTATCCTTCCTCTGACCCCTGTCCAGGTCCAGAACAGAGATGTTCCGATGCCATTTATTTCTTTTAGACACCAATCTTGATCCCTCTGGGAAGCAGCTGTTTGGATAAAGGTCTTATTTTGGAAAAGGATTATATATGTATTCTATTCTATATTAACCTTGAACGGCTGTGAGATGCTTGTCCCTCACTGTACCAGATGTTTTTAAGGGACCAGCATCCAGAATAAATGTGATGTTATAGTCATGTGAAGCCAGAATGGGTACATTGAAGAAGAAGACTGGGGTAGAAAAACACCAGAGATTTCCTGAAAGATCCTTTAACGCAGTGGTGCGCAAACTGTGGTACATTTACCGCCAGTGGTACGTAAGCGCTCTCTAGGGGAACGTCATGACTTTCCACATTTTTCCACATTTTCACTTTTAAAAAAAGTCGGAAACATACAATGCATTATAAATACAACGTTTCAGATTAAATGTGTAGCTTGAGATAATTAAAATTGTTTTATAAAAAATATTTGTTTCATATTCAGTAGGGCAGGGCGATTTTATCAATTCTGTGATTTATATTGATATTTTATTTCCCCAAGAAGTATAGATATTTCAGCCATGGGTATTGATATTCTAAGCTCCTTTCAAAACCCCCGTGTCCCGTACAGGTGCTCTTCCTGCACTTTGCAGGAAGAGCCATTAAGTCCTCCAGCCGCTAGTGTCGCTGTAGAGCATTTCTAACAGGGTATCCAGAAGCTTCTTTCTCTTCTGGTTACAGCTGAGCCAGTCAGGAGGATGGCGGCGAGTATAAACCCAGCGCCTGTGTGCTTAAAAGTAGATGTGTGAGAGCAGTTCAGTTTTAAAAAGAAAAAGGAAAGCGAAGATTTAGACAAAAGTATGGCGGTTTGCAAGCTGGCACACAAACGTGAAGTACTCTGGAAATACCACCAACCTGCGAGCCCACCTGAAACGTCACCACCCGGACAAGTTAATGCTAACTGAGAGCTAGCCCAAGAAGTTGCGGCGCGATCCGAAACAAACCACGCTGGACAGTGACGGCGGTTGTTGCCACCAGTTTCCATCTACTTTGCCTGGGTTGCAGAAAATTACTGAGTCCATTGCTACTTTATTTGTCAGGATCTGAGACCGTATTCAGTGTTGGAAAACGCCGGCTTTAGGCGCATGGTGAACGCGATGGAGCCCCGCTATCCTATTGTCTTTTATTCATTTTGTCCAGTATTTACAAGCTGCCTGTCAGCCATATAATGTGTAATTGATGCTTTCAGTTCAATTAATTCAAACAAAGTCATTGGAACACTCACAAGATGTCATAAAAATCACTTTGTCCTGTTAAAATCTTTCAGAAAATGATGTAAATGTATTGTAAGATGAATATCAATATATATCGTATCGTGAGCCAAATATATCGTATCGTATCGCGAGATTAGTGTATCTCTACAGCCCTACTATTCAGTTGCAGTGCAGATGTAACAACTTTTGAGTGTGTTTATTTTCTCTGTATGAGAGTATGAGTATGTGAGAACTGTTGGACAGAGTTGTAAATGTCTGATTCAGTAAAGTAACAATTCAGGTAATAAATAACCACAGTAAGGAATAAACATATCTGTGTGTTTAAAGCTAATTGAGAAGGCATACATGGCTATATTTTAAAACTGGTCATCATGGTGGTACTCAGAGAGCTGAACGGTTTCTCAGATGGTACGCAGGATTAAAAGTTTGAGAACCGCTGCTTTAACGTATCGTGAGGTGACGGTGTCCCTGTTCTCCTCAGATCCGTGTGGTGCACGCCTTCAGAGACAGCGTGTCTCCCTACGAAGGTCTGGAAACGCCCGAGTCTCGCAGCTCCATCCATAACTTCAGGAACCATCCTGAGTTCCGCATCGAAGACTCTGAGCCTCAGATCCCCCTGATCGATGAAAACGAGGGCGAGGACGATCCCCCCACCAAACGAAACTCCATCATCCCCCCACCGCTGACCGGGCTGTCCAACCTGTCCAACCTGCCGCCTCTCCCATCCTCCCCCAGCGAGAACAACTCCACGGATGGCATCATCCCGCTGCACAGGGACGGGTCCAGGTCCGGCCTGATCCCGCCCAACTCAGCAGGACTGCCGCCCTGTCCGGGGAGCCCCCTGCACAGCCTGGAGACCTCACTCTGAAGTGTCACATGACCTCACGCTAAAGACCACTTCCTGTTACTGTGGTCTGTTCGTACTGTTTTTGCTACAACAGTTTTGGTTTTTGAGGAAAAACATTTCAAAAATGGACTCCTCTGTTTGGTTTCTGCAGGAGTTCACCTGCTTGTTTTTAGGATTAAAGAAGTGAAAATGGTTCCAAATGTCTGTGTTTTTGTTAAAAGCAACAGCAGCTCACAGAGACTGATGTTCCTTTATTTAATAGACATGAACTCTACTGTTGTTTAGGAGCGTGTTTGTGAGATGATCAGTTCATTTACGGGCCCTGATGTGTAAATATTCTCCATGACGTAGTCGGTTTATTTAAATCTGCAGTGTTTCAGATCGTCATCAGACGAGCTGACGTTAACTGACGGAGACAAATTCAGGTTTATTTTGTGTTCAATTTTATCTTAAAGCGTCTGTGAATGAAATGTTTAGTGTCAGTTTTAATAAGAAGGGTGTTGTTCTCACAGAGATGTGTATCTAGACGTTAAGGTGAAAGTAAATGTCCAGTGTTGCATCCTGTTCTAGTCATTTTTTTATGTTTTAGCTTGTTGCTGTTTCAAATGTAACACAAATGTTATTAAAAGAGAAAAAAAGATTCCAGAGCAGGGTGTTTGTGACGTTTGAAAACGGATTCAGCTCCTGATTGCAAATAATTAAAAACACCTCAAAACAAATTAGTTGTTTCACAAAAACTTCCAAGAACATACCTGACAAAAATAAAATTTAAATGTTCTTCAGACTCTGGTCCTCCTCCAGGAGATGCTACTGGCTGTGAAATCCTCAACACTAAAACATTTAGGGACAAAAGTGGGACATGTTGTCCTCAGAGGGGAGACAGATGAGGAGTTAAAGTATCTCTGAGGTGTGGAACGGGAGATCGGTGCCACATCTGTGAACTCTACTGCACCGCTGGCGAGAAGATGGTTCACCAAACGATCTTTGTTCCTTCCCGTCACCTGCGGTCATCAGCTGTGACTAGCAGCGGTTATACAAGCGGTTTCCTCTGTGGGGGGTCTGGACTCTCCCTCAGACGTGGGATCAGACGTGGGATGAGAAGTTCAGTCCTCCAGGAGGCGCGTAGAGCCGACTCGCCGCTCCTCCACTTCCAAGAGAGCCAGTCGGAGTGATCTGGGCCTCCTGGGAGGTGTTTCAGGTACGTCCAACAGAACACCTGGAGGACGTCCCAGGGCTCAGCTGGCCTGTGGACGCCTGGGCGTCCTGGAGGAGCCGGAGAGACAGAGGTCCATGTTGCTGTTCCTCCAGAAACATAAAGACCTGACGGTGCTGAAGTCCCCTCGCACGTACGAAGTGGACAAGTTTTACAACAGGATTCACAACATGACTCAGCTGTAATACCCATTTCCACAGAGCTTCCTGGTGGATGATCCAGTGAAGGAAAAACACATCCTGGTCCACTTTATCCTAGATTCTCCTCAGCAGGCCAATGTTTTCTCCGTTAAACTTGGAGATCCATCACTGCTGACGCTGATTAGTTTCCTCCGAGGGAGCTTGATATTTTTGATGTACGAGCCCTCTCCTTTCAGAGATTCCTCTGTCAAAAACTCCTCCGTTTTTTCAAAAGTATCGTTAATCCCACGGATAAAAACGAGGAGCTGAGCAGTGCGTTTCACATTGTTGCTAGCATAGTTAGCGTGCCTTGTAGCAAAGTGCCAGCTGATATTACATTCATATGAGGCACACGGCAGTTGATTGGTGAAAAACGATTTAGTTGTGCACTTTTTATTAAACACTCAACACTATCCATGCACTTTCCGTTTCTTAGGTCCCCTCATCTTCACCGAAAGGCTGAGGGCTCAAAGGTTGCGGCGCCATCGCAGAGTAACACGCCGCACCTCAACGGTCAACGTATCTAGAGTCCGCCATCTAGTGGGAAAACGTGAGAACTTCAGGGAAAATAAAACATTATTAAGATTTATTATACCGCACTGGCCCGAATATATGAGACTCTGATTATAAGACAACCCCTATTTTTCAAACATCATTTTCTGAAAATTAAAATACAGTTATCCCGGGGCGTGGTTATGGCGCTGAACTAAGCACACGTTTTTTTGGTGAGCTCCTGTCTATGTACACACGTGGACAAAATTGTTGGTACCCCTCAGTTAAAGAAGGAAAAACCCACAATTCTCACTGAAATCACTTGAAACTTACAAAAGTAACAATAAATAAAAATTTATTGAAAATCAAATAATCAAAATCAGCCATCACTTTTGAATTGTTGATTAACATAATCATTTAAAAAAAACAAACTAATGAAATAGGGCTGGACAAAAATGATGGTACCCATAACTTAATATTTTGTTGCACAACCTTTTGAGGCAATCACTGCAATTAAACGATTTCTGTATTTGTCAATGAGCATTCTGCAGCTGTCAACAGGTATTTTGGCCCACTCCTCATGAGCAAACTGCTCCAGTTGTCTCAGGTTTGATGGGTGTCTTCTCCAAATGGCATGTTTCAGCTCCTTCCACAGATGTTCAATGGGATTCAGATCTGGGCTCATGGAAGGCCACTTTAGAATAGTCCAACGCTTTTCTCTCAGCCATTCTTGGGTGTTTTTGGCTGTGTGTTTTGGATCGTTGTCCTGTTGACCCATGACCTGCGACTGAGACCAAGCTTTCTGACACTAGGCAGCATTTCTCTCCAGAATGCCTTGATAGTCTTCAGATTTCATTTTACCTTGCACACATTCAAGACACCCTGTGCCAGATGCAGCAAAGCAGCCCCAAAACATTACTGAGCCTCCTCCATGTTTCACCGTAGGGACAGTGTTCTTTTCTTCGTATGCTTGGTTTTTGAGTCTATGAACATAGAGTTGATGTGCCTTACCAAAAAGCTCCAGTTTGGTCTCATCTGTCCAAAGGACATTCTCCCAGAAGCTTTGTGGCTTGTCAACATGCATTTTTGCAAATTCCAGTCTCGCTTTTTTATGATTTTTTTCAGCAGTGGTGTCGTCTCCCATGAAGTCCACTTTGGCTCAAACAACGACGAATGGTGCGATCTGACAATGATGTACCTTGGCCTTGGAGTTCACCTTTAATTTCTTTGGAGGTTGTTCTGGGCTCTTTGGACACAATTTGAACGATCCGTCTCTTCAATTTGTCATCAATTTTCCTCTTGCGGCCACGTCCAGGGAGGTTGGCTACTGTCCCGTGGGTCTTGAACTTCTGAATAATATGAGCCACTGTTGTCACAGGAACTTCAAGCTGTTTAGAGATGGTCTTATAGCCTTTACCTTTAAGATGTTTGTCTATCATTTTTTTTCGGATGTCCTGGGACAATTCTCTCCTTTGCTTTCTGTTGTCCATGTTCAGTGTGGTACACACCTTTTCACCAAACAGTAAAGTGACTACTTGTCTGCCTTTAAATAGGCAGACTGACTGATTATGAGTTTGGAAACACCTGTGATGTCAATTAAAGGACACACCTGAGTTAATCGTGTCACTCTGGTCAAATAGTTTTCAATCTTTTATAGAGGTACCATCATTTTTGTCCAGCCCTATTTCATTAGTTTGTTTTTTTTAAATAATTATGTTAATCAGCAATTCAAAAGTGATGGCTGATTTTGATTATTTGATTTTCAATAAATTTTTATTTATTGTTACTTTTGTAAGTTTCAAGTGATTTCAGTGAGAATTGTGGGTTTTTCCTTCTTTAACTGAGGGGTACCAACAATTTTGTCCACGTGTGTATCTGTAAAAATCCTGCAAATTCTCTTTAAACTACACAACAAAGGATAATTAATATCTTCGTCGATTCTGGTATACCCGCGACATTATGCCACCAAAGAAAGCTAAAAATAAAACTTTTTTATGCTAGCTTCGTGCTCCAAGAGGCTAGTTCTGTTATAATGACAGCTTGTGTTAGTCTAGCTGCTCCCTTGTTCACATTGGACCAGTGTGCACTTAACTGCACCTCAAGGTCGGGGGGGGGCAAAGGGTTGCCCTGTTCAGTTTGACAGCTCAGGGGTTCTGTCTTTGGCAGTTTTTGAGTTTTATAAGTTTTGTTTTGTTTTTTTGTCTGTTTTGTCTTTCTTTTCTGTATCTTTCACAGCTTGCTTTATGCTTGTGCACTCATGATACTACACATACTGAAAAAGTTCACCTACAACTAAAGAATGATATTATGGTCTACAAACTAGTTTATTATTAGGACTTGGTGAGCGCAATTAAAGATATTAAATTCACTTCTTGGAACGTTAGAGAGATGGTAAAATTAACTTAATTAAAACAGGTAATTACAAGGATCAAACAGCTCAAATCCTCAATAGTATTTATTCAGGAAACCCATTTACTCAATGATGACTTGACAAAAATACGAAGGAGATGGCCAGGGAAAGTGCTAGCTTCCTGTTTCCCCTCTCATTCTAGAGTGATGGTATTAATTCATAATAGAGTGCCTTTTCAAGTAAACACCTCCATTCATGATAAAGCTGGTAGATTCCTGGTGGTCCAAGGAACACTCTTGAGATAAAATATTAATTTGGTTAATGTATATGGCCCCAACGATGACAATCCATAATTTTTTGAGAATTTATTTTTATTGCTGGCCAGCTTGCCTGGTTAAATTATACTGGCTGGTGACTTAAATTGCACCTTAGACCCCAGGCTTGATCGCTCGTCTGGGACGGATATTTCCCACTCTCAGACACGGAAAAAAATTCAACAATATATGAAAGACCTGAAAGTATGTGACCCCTGGAGGATGCAAAACCCCAGTAAAAGGGAATTCTCATGCTACTCTGCAGTATTGGCCCGAATATAGGACGATATTTTATTCTAGAAGTCATATTCTCAAAAATGGGGGTCGTCTTATAATCAAGGACTAGACTTTTCTATTGTAATTACACATCTGCGCCACTAGATGGAGCCTGCACCGAGGTAACCAGTAAGAATGGAGGAACCACACAGCCAACTCAATCGTGTTAATCGTGTTTTACAGATTATTTATGTTGTTCTTGACTAAAATTCAATAGTTCTGCAGTTATTTAACTACATGGTTGTAGCTTACTCAATCAAATTCTCAGATTTGAAGAGAACACAGTTTATTAAATAGTACCATACCTTGATCTTAAATAACATGGAAATCTGACACGCAAGTATGGTACCATACTTCCTAAAAAAGATAAGATAATTTAAATGTTTAACAATACAGCAGAATGTTATCTCTGTGGGAGGGTTTTCTATAGTAATTGTACAATTTAAAAAATTGTTTTATGAATAACTTATTGCCTTCATCATATTTTAATTTTCCCAAAATTATATTTGAAAAATAGGGGTCGTCTTATAATCAGAGTCGTCCTATATTCGGGCCAATATTCTGCTGTATTGTTAAACATTAATGATGTCAGTAACTGCATAACCATCAAAGTTGAGTTCGATTCAATTTCAAGAATAACATTAATAACATTAATACAAAATGCAATAAAACAGTTGTGCAAAGTGTCCTTCAGCTCGTCATGTTTATCAGAAGAGACAACAGTCCATCACTCACAGAGGTCTTCTGCCTCACTGTTGCTCTCATTACTCCCAACTCCATCTAGTGGCGCAGATGTGTAATTACAATAGAAAAGTCGAGACCTCGATTATAAAACGACCCCATTTTTGAGAATATGATTTCTAGAATAAAATATTGTCCTATATTCGGGCTAATTTTCTTCAAGTTCGGCGGGCCGGATTAAAAAGCTTAACGGGCCGTGGTTTGCCTGTGCCTGGTTTAGAGAATAGCCCTGTTTAACCCCACACCTCAGTGCAGGTGTAATCCAACAGTCGAGGGTCGTCATCCTCGCTCGGTAGGTGAGGAGATTAACAGCAGCCCTGCAGCTCCACGTAATGAGGAGGGTCCTCCATCCAACACCTCCGTGTGCGTGACAGGATTTTAAGGATTTGGATGCTTGTTGGGTCTGGAGCACAGTACAATCAGATCAGTGCCGCTGCTGAAAGAAAAAAGATAAAGAATTTAGTCAAAACGTGTGTATTTTTGTGGTTGAAATTTTTAGATTTAATCAATCATGTACTTTTCTTCAGATAAAGTACTTTTCTGGAGCTTTTAATATTTCATATCTCCTTGCAGGGCTGTCTAGGGACAGTTGAATACTGAAAACTGGATGTATGGGAGACACAAAATATAGGCTTTAGAATACCGTTTATCTATCTTGAGATGGTGACATCTTACAAGTACCTGGGTGTTCACCTGAACAATAAACTGGACTGGACTAATAACACCACTGCAATTTATAAGAAGGGCCAGAGCAGACTCTACCTGCTCAGGAGACTGAGGTCTTTTGGAGTGCAGGGAGCCTCCTAAAGACCTTTTATGACACTGTGGTGGTCTCTTTCATTTTTTTTGGGGTGGTTTGCTGGGGCAGCAGCATCTCAGTGGCGGAGAGAAAGAGATTGAAATAAATCATTAAGGAGGCCAGCTCCGTCCTGTGATGCCCCCTCGACCCGGTGGAAGTGGTGGGAGAGAGGAGAATGAGGACTAAGCTGTCCTCTCTGATGGACAGTGTCTCCCATCTGCTGAAGGACACCCTTACAGCACTAGAGAGCTCCATCAGCAACAGACTCCTTCACCCCAGGTGTGTGAAGGAGAGATATCGCAGGTCCTTCCTCCCTGCTGCTGTAAGACTGTACAATCAGCACCGCTCTCAGCAACCCCCCTCCTAATGGACAATGTGACTCATCTCATCTCTATTGTGTGCAATATACATATACATATTCATTAACGTGCAATAACTTATCTCAGGTGTAGTAATCACTACCAACATATCCTTGTAAATAAAGTCAGAGTTATTATTTATTATTTATTATATATTCTCTATTGTAGTGATTGTTTGTTTTTATTATTGTTTTATCCTATTTTATTGTTGTCCCTTTTCTCTTTTTTATTGCTATTCTTGCTGCTGTAACAATGTAAATTTCCCCATTGTGGGACAAATAAAGGATTATCTTATCTTATCTTATCATATCTCTTAAATCAATGGCGACCATGAACACGTCTGAGTGCTGCTGCTGCGACCCGAACGCCGCTGAGTTCAGAGGAGACAGCTGCTCCCCCTGGTGGTGGATCCTCTGAACTGCAGCGCACAATGTTAAAGGAACCTCCAGGAAACCTTTATAGTACAATGGAGCACCAAGAGTGATGCTGGAATCAGAATAAAACATATTGACCATTAAAGGTTTATTGGTAAATAAAAGAAGCAATTAGATTAGATTAGAAATTAGATTGAAAATGAATTAATTATTCCATAAGTGAATAGTTTAATTTATTAAGTGTTTTCTTATAGGATATTTCCATTTAAAAAAGAACTGTTATTAATGAATAATTTGTAATCATTTCCAAAAAGAGAAAAAAATAAATGAATAAACAGCTAGGTTTAAAAATTAGTTTAGTAATACATTTTTGATTCAGGCATATGAAAATCAAATCCTTTTAAAAATGGGAATATAAGGGATTTAGAACTGTAAAATCAGTTATCAGTTTCTCTTTTTGATAAATACATTTTATGAGTCATTTTTGAAAATGCATTATTTAATAGAATAGAATAAGTGTTAATTATATTTTTTAAATTCTCATTAAAATATCCAATAAGAACGTACTAAATAAATTTGACTTTTTGCTGATTGATTTTGTTCTTTTTTTTTGTTTGTTTGTTTTCATTTGAGTAATCTGTATTTTTTTTTTTTAATTTCCCAATTAATCTGTGATAATGAAAATGTTTTCATTATAATTGCAATGATATCTTTGGTCCTCCATGTAGGTCAAGTATTATTAGAAGGGATTTATTGCTATATTGTGCTGTAGTATATATTTTAGTAAAGTATAAATATTACACTGGTATTGTTGTCTAAATAATAAACAGTAATAAAATGGAACATCTTGATTGATGATATGATGCTAATATTGCCTCAGATATTTTTATTATTACTATTACTATTGTTACTATTATTTTTAAAATTCCTATTATTAATGGTGATGATGATGATGATAAACCAAATAATGTATAGGAAGTAGATAACAGCTGTAATATAATGTTGGGAATAATGAGAAGTTTTGTAAGGGCTACTAAATTATAACTGTTATGATCATTATAATAATATTACTATATCTGTACTTAATTGTTAGTAGTAACAACCATGTTGTTCAATGTGGGAATGAACAGAGGGTTAAATTAGTTAGTTTTACTTCTTCCTACTCCCTTTTGAGCAAACATGTATATATGTTCATGTGTTTAAATATGTGTCAAATTAAATTTGTTGTTTGACTACGGCACAAACCACGGCATTTCAATGTAAAAGCGTTAAGTTTCGGTGTAAGTAAAAGTAGGTTAAGAAATGTTGTAGTCATAGACTGTATTCATAGATAGTTGGTGGTTGTAACGAGACACTCCCTTTGACTTTGGACTACAAGCCCCCATAAATCCACTCTGTCTTTCGTCATAGACTGCCAACCAATCGATGAGCGCACTTTAGTCACGTGATCAGCAGGCAGCAGATTTGAATTATCTGTGCGGTGTTTTCAAGTCGCAGTTTGAATGCGGAGCAGAAAAAAAATTGTGATTTTTCAGGTTTGTATTTTAGACTTAATTAGATTCGACACAGTGCCGCTTGCACGATTCATTGAATGCAGCTAGATTTATCTTAAGTAATCATTTTAAAGCTCCTGTTTGTTATTGTTTGAGTTAACGTGAATGTCGGCTAGGAGGCTAACGTTACCATGACGATTTAAGCTGACGTTAAAGTTAAACCATGATTAAATTTAGTGTATTTACCTCGAGTGTCGTCGTGGTTTAATGTCGGTCACAATCTGACTCTGCAGGTCTAATCTGGATCAACCTGCCGACCAGAACGATGGACTGTAGAGCTAAGGGAGGTGAGTTTACAGCGGCTGACCTCCAGCCAGTATGGGCTCACCCTGACATTAACCTTGTCATCAACTATGTCGTTAGCTCTGTCGGTAACTCTGTCGTTAGCTCTGTCGTTCGCTCTGTCAGTAACTCTGATGGTCGCTCTGTCGGAAGCTCTGTTGGTAACTCTGTCGTTAGCTCTGTCGGTAACTCTTTCGTTAGCTCTGTCGGTAACTCTTTCTTTAGCTCTGTCGGTAACTCTGTCGTTAGCTCTGTTGGTAACTCTGTCGTTAGCTCTGTCGGTAACTCTGTCGTTAGCTCTGTCGTTAGCTCTGTCTGTAACTCTTTCCTTAGCTCTGTCCTTAGCTCTGTCTGTAACTCTTTCCTTAGCTCTGTCGTTAGCTCTGTCTGTAACTCTTTCCTTAGCTCTGTCGGTAACTCTGACGTTCACTCTGTCGGTAACTCTGATGTTAACCCTGTTGGTAACTCTTTCCTTAGCTCTGTCGTTCGCTCTGTCGGTAACTCTGGTGGTCGTTCTGTCGGTAGCTCTGTCGTTAACTCTGTCGGTAGCTCTGTCGGTAACTCTTTCTTTAGCTCTGTCGTTGGCTCTGTCGGTAACTCTGATGGTCGCTCTGTCGGAGTTCTGTCGGTAACTCTGTCGTTAGCTCTGTCGGTAACTCTTTCCTTCGCTCTATCAGTAACTCTGACGTTCACTCTGTCGGTAACTCTGGCGTTAACCCTGTCGGTAACTCTTTCCTTAGCTCTGTCGTTCGCTCTGTCTGTAACTCTGATGGTCGCTCTGTCGGACTCTGTAACTCTGATGGTCGCTCTGTCGGTAACTATGACGTTCACCCTGTCGGTAACTCTGACGTTAACCCTGTCGGTAACTCTTTCGTAAGCTCTGTCGGTAACTCTTTCGTGAGCTCCGTCGTTACCCCGACGGGACTCTTTCGTGAGCTCCGTCGGGGTAACTCTTTCGTGAGCTCCGTCGGCGTAACTCTTTTGTGAGCTCCGTCGGGGTAACTCTGTCGTTAGCTCAGTCGGTAACTCTTTCGTTTGCTCTTTTGTTAGCTCTGTCGGAAACTCTGTCGTTAGCTCCGTCGATAACGCTGTCGTTAGCTCCGTCGGTAACTCTTTCGTTAACTTCGTCGGTAACTCTTTCGTTAGCTCCGTCGGTAACTCTTTCGTTAGCTCCGTCGGTAACTCTTTCGTTAGCTCTGTCGTTAGCTCTGTCGGTAACTCTGCCGTTAGCTCTGTCGGTAACTCTTTCGTTAACTTCGTCGGTAACTCTTTTGTTAGCTCCGTCGGTAACTCTTTCGTTAGCTCCGTCGTTAACTCTTTCGTTAGCTCCGTCGGTAACTCTTTCGTTAGCTCTGTCGGTAACTCTTTTGTTAGCTCTGTCGGTAACTCTTTCGTTAACTCCGTTGGTAACTCTTTCGTTAGCTCCGTCGGTAACTTTCGTTAGTTCCGTCGTTAACTCTTTCGTTAGCTCTGTCGATAACTCTTTCGTTAGCTCTGTCGGTAACTCTTTCGTTAACTCCGTCGGTAACTCTTTCGTTAGCTCCGTCGGTAACTCTTTCGTTAGCTCTGTCGATAACTCTTTCGTTAACTCCGTCGGTAACTCTTTCGTTAGCTCCGTCGGTAACTCTTTCGTTAGCTCTGTCGATAACTCTTTCGTTAGCTCTGTCGGTAACTCTTTCGTTAACTCCGTCGGTAACTCTTTCGTTAGCTCTGTCAGTAACTCTTTCGTTAACTCTGTCAGTAACTCTTTCGTTAGCTCCGTCGGTAACTCTCTCGTTAGCTCCGTCGTTAACTCTGTCGGTAACTCTTTCGTTAGCTCTGTCGGTAACTCTTTTGTTAACTCTTGTCTCTTTTCTCTGAGCAGATCTGTTCTTTCTGCAAGATGAGAAGTTTGATTTCGACGTCTCTCTGTCGCCTGCCAGGTACAGTTTCCCAGAAACATAAAATAAGTCTTTATTAGAATCAGAATTGGTTTATTGTCAAGTAACTTCACATGAGAAGAATTTTGATTCGGTCTGTGTGTTTCCTCCCGGTTGCAGCTTCAGTCTTCTGAACATCCTGGATCTATCAGATCAGATTAGATTACAGGGAGAAACATTGTCTGTTTTGTTCCAGAGGTTTAATTTGTTCTGTACTGTTGTCTCCAGTTAATTTTGAACAGAAACCAATAAAGGGCGTTTTGTCTGCTGAAATAATATGTTGCTTGTTTGGGTCTGACCTTTTATGAGTAAACTATAATGTGAAACAGAATGAGTTCATAGTACATGACCTGCATTTAGTTCTGTCCTGCAGAGAAATAAATCATTATTTCTTTTGTTGATGAAAGTGGGGTTTATTTTTCTGGAAAGTTGTCATGATAAAGTCATTTGTCACCTGCACATCTTTAAGTCTAACAAATGTTTGATTATTTCACTTTAGTGCATCATCGTTGTTGCTGAATGTTTGTGTTCTTCTCGGTCGCTGAGTTAATATTGGCGTCTTTGTGCTCGACAGCTCCAAAGGGGACGAAGATGAAGATGAGGTGTTTGTGGGTCCGGTCAGCCACAAAGAGCGTTGCGCCTCAGTCAACACGGCGTCTCAGGTTGAGGAACGCGGTGCCGGTGAGCAGCCGCGCTGGAGCCCGTTGACTGGTGACCAGCTGGAAGCTGTGTGTCAGGAAGCCCACAGACTGGCCAGCCGGCTGCAGGGTGCAGAGCCGCAGAGCGAGGTCACGGTCGCCACTGGCACGATCGCCACCGGCACCGGGGCAGTAAAAGAGGAGTTCCTCCAGGACGCCGAGGCTAAAATGGACATGCTGGGTCAGACTGCCAGTGTTCTCAGCCCCATCAAAAGACAGACTTTCTGTGTACAGGACAGTCCCATGAAGCAGCTGCCGCCTGCCATCCAGCGACACATGATGAAAAGGAGCTGCTCCAGCACGGCCTCATCCACGCGCCCCACAGCCAGACTCAGCACCTCCAGTCCTGTGCCTGCGTCCAGGGCTCAGCCCAGGGCAGCGCTGCGAGGGAGAGCCCCGCCCGGCGTTGCTGTTGTGCTGCCGAGCAAACCGGTTGCTCCGACAGCTTCTGTTTCAGCCAGCAAGAGTAGAGGAGAGAAGAGCAGGCTGCAACTGCCAAGCAGAGTGGGAGGCGACCTCTGTCACTATGTCACCGCGTTAATGTCATAGAAAGATGAGCTGTAACCTGTCGATTTTCACGTTTTCTGTTCCAGGCAGCAGGGGTTTTGAAGCGAAGTCCATCTTCTCGTTCCTCCAGCAGAGCCGAGTCGTACGAGGATTTAGTTTCTGATTCAGCGAGCGTGGCCTCTGACATCAGCGACTGCTCTCTGAACTCCAGCCTGCTGGGAAAACGCACGCTGGCCCCGCCCACCAAGGTAACGGCTGTTGGTTGAAACACACGATTAGTTAAAAGGCTACCAGTACAAGCTCAAGTTGGGTTTACCTTTACTGCTCCATAGCAGTAAAGGTCGTTTCTTCCCTGTATGATGAACTTTAATTTTCTACAACCGTTCCCCTCTGATCACACAGACATCTTAATGCCAGGTGTGAACATGCATGCTGGGCTCTGGCCACTTGTAATCAGATTTCTCAGGATTAGTTCCAGGTTTAAATGGGGCCAGGGTTTGTGTTTTTGGGCTTAAGTGAGCCTACCAACCCCAAGACAAATGGGTTTTAATCGTGAAGATGCTCGTCTTTGTGTGTCTCCAACTAGATAAATTTATAGCCTGTTTCACACAAAATGATTTTAAATTTGATTCGCCATTCACTGAGTTTGCCGATTTGGTTGGCAAACAGTCACCAGTCTGCGCTCGGTTTTCAGAGCTTGTGATTGGTGAACAACTCAACGCATCAAAGAGGCTTGGCAGCGTCTACCACGCTAAATCTGGAGCCATCAGGCTGCAGCCAAGATGACTGAAGGTTAACTTGCAAAGCAGAGATACTGTAAATGTTTGAGGCACAACAAAATCCCAAAAAGTCTGGATAAATTTGTGCACTGAACACATCAACTCGTTAACAGCTCATTTCTTCCCTTGGTCCATGTTCAGTAGGGGTGTGAAAAAAAAAAAATCGATTTGGCAATATATCACGATTTTTGGCCGGCCAATAAAATATAGATTTTTCAGCTCCTAATATCGATTTTTTAGTATGTTGTAGAGATGTCCCGATCCAGCATTTTGAACTTCCGATCCGATCCGATATTTATTTATACTTCCGATCCGATACCGATATCTGCCGATACCGGCCTATCTGAGCATGTATTAAAGTTTTAAGTCATTTAACCAACTTACTTTGTTGTCAGACTCATGCTGAATAGGGTTTTACTCCTGATAATAACTAGCCAGCTGAATTAGGTGCATTTGAATAATACACCATGGTTGGTAGCCAGAAACGGACCTATTTATTTAACAAATCAACACAAAATAGACAAAATGATAAATAACAAACAGAAATGGCATCAGTAAACCACGGCTTTACAAGCCATAAGTGCAGATAATATTGTTAATTGTATTAAAGGTGGAGTAGGTGTTGTTTGAAAAACGGTTCCAGCAATCCAACTCAAGTGAGATTTTGAAAATATACACTCCCTCCCTCCTCCCAAAGGCTCCGCCTCCTCCTCTTCAGCTCACCCCTCGAAACCACGCCTTCACATGATTCACGACTGCATGAACCATAGGGAGGGAGGGAGGGAGGGGTGATATTTGATGGACGTATTAGGCAGCCAATCAAAATAGTGATGATCACTTTTTTGATTGGTCAGAGTTTTTCTCTGATTATACCTTCTAGACTGGACCAAAATGTTTAGTTTTTTTTGCAAACATTTTATTTCAGTGGGTGCAATGGAAATGTGAAAAGGTTTTCAGGCAATATTGTAAAAAGTGTTGCAAAAAAACAACACCCACCCCACCTTTAAGCAAACACAACCTGAGTTTAACCGTCTATTAACAGCATTAGTACCTGTGCATTGACACTGTTCAGTGGCAGTTTGTCACGATTCCCAAACAGTGTTGCCAGATTTGATTGAGCAATTTCCGCCCAATCGTGTTCCAAAACCCGCCCACTTCAGGAAAAACCCGCCCAATAAGTGTTTTCATATGAAAACAGATTTAAATGCATTTACAGTATTAAACAATTAAGCCTAAATAAAAAGTTGTATTTTATTATAGTGCATGTCACAGAAAATGTGCAAAAATGCACATCGTTTATCCCAGTGCCAGGGCCAAGTTAACACAGCAGCAGTAACATCAACCACGTAAATACCATTTCTTATAGTTCCCCACTTCGGCATGATAGCCTACTTATTTTTCTAACAGAATAGCCTACCACTTTGAGTTGAGAGAGAGAGCGGGCTTCTGCCTCAGACTTCTGCATCGGCGTACTAAGGTTTGTTGAGGAGACGTCACAATATACTAAATTTTGTATTTGTACTGTTTATAAACCATAAATACAATAGAAACCATAAAATAAAAGTTTGTTGTGCTGTTTTCACAATATTAAAAAAACCGCCAGATGTTGGTAAAAGCAGCCCAAATTGTGTATACCCGCACAATGCATTTTCCCCCCGCCAGCTGTAATCAAAAGTAGCCCAATTGGGCGGAAAACCGCCCAATCTGGCAACACTGTTCCCAAACGTCCCAAACGGGGGTGGGGGGTGGAGAGGAGCTCGAGTTGTCTCGCGCGGGGGGCGGGGTGTTTGTGGCTGTGCACTGTGCCCGACAGAGAGAGAAAGAGAGAGAAGCGCAGCTCGCGAGGCAGACAGCAGCCATCCAGCAGCCAAGTGATGGCTTCAAACCTAGCGGTTTGAGTGCCAGTGAGTCGCTAAATCACCAGAAAAAGTCGCTAGATTTGTCGCTAGTCGCTTTTTACAAATTAAGTCGCTAGGGGGGGTCTGGAAAGTCGCTAGATATAGCGACAAAGTCGCTAAGTTGGCAACACTGATTGGTAGGGAGATGCTCGTGTGCTGAAGGTGTGCTGGAGAATGCGGACCGGATATTAGGGAAACACAGAGCAAAACCTGGAATGGGTTATCTGAATAATGCGCTGCGCGGTGCGCTGGAAAACCCGGAACGGACTTTCGAAAAAACTGGATCGGGAGTCTGGATCGGTTTTAGGGCTTGCTGATCCGATACCGATCCGCATTTTTTGCTCATATCGGCGGCCGATCCGATCCGAATATAGGATCGGGACACCTCTAGTATGTTGTAATGGTTACTTAAATGTGCAAAAACTAGGGATGCCCGATAACTGTTTTTTATCTCAGATATCTTTATTGGGTTTTAGTTTTTCACATATAACAACACACGTACATATATTCTTGTAGTGTACATTTTTAGAGTAGTCCAAAGTCGACATGAACATAAACACCCCCCCACCCTCCCATCCCACACCTACAAATCATGATTCCTGAGTATTATTATTCCTGAAGTATTGTAGTGAACTGCTGGAAGTCAAGTATAGGGTTGCAAAATAAATAATAAATATAAAATAAATTGCTAAACAAACAAGGAAAACTAAGTAAGTAAAAGTAAATAAGTAAAGGAGGCAGATTTAGACATTGACTGTCTCACACCCTGTAACTGACAAGAACAGGCGGACCCTTCACCCTGACTTTAAATTCTCAAAGTATTTAAGGAAAGGCCCCCATACCCTCTGAAACTTCCTGCTCGAGTCGCAAACTGAGTAGCGGATCTTTTCGAGGTCCAAACAGGACATGATGTCTCTTAACCACTGAGTGTGTGTGGGCGGGGCAGCATCCCGCCACCTTAATAGTACCGCACGCCTGGCCAAGAGCGAGGCAGAGGACAGCGCACGGCTCTTGTTTGGAGTGAGGCGCGCGTCATCTTCCCCTGTGGTGCCAAAAAGGGCAACCAGTGGGTTGGGCTCTAGCTCAAGATCAAGAATAAGGGACAAGGTTTGGAAAACATCTCTCCAGTATAATTCCAGGCTTGGACAAGTCCAAAACATGTGGATAAGTGAGGCCTCGCCTCTCTTACATTTGTCACATAGAGGGTCAACGTCAGAGTACATGTGAGATAATCTGACTTTAGAAATATGAGCCTTATGTACAACCTTAAATTGTAACAGGCAGTGACGCGCACAGAGAGACGTTGAATTTACCAGCCTGAGAATGGAGTCCCATACATCATTTGATAAATGGATGTTTAGATCCTGCTCCCAAGCAGTCCTAATTTTATCCAGAGGAGCCTGTTTTATGCCCATCAGTTTGTTATAAATGATCGATATTAAACCCTTGCACGATGGGCGCAGATCAAGTAACATATCGGCGGTGGTGGCCCTGGTTGCCTCGGGGAAACTAGCCATCTGAGAGTGGAGAAAGTGTCTTGCCTGCAGGTATCTGAAAAAATTAGTGTTTGATAAACCAAACTTTTCCGACAGTTGTGTGAATGATGCAAAGCTGTTATTAACGAAAAGATCTTTAAACTTCTCTATGCCCCTCACGTGCCACTTCTGGAATGCAGAATCAGATAATGCAGGTAGAAAGAGAGGATTAGACAGAATAGGACCAAAGAGAGAGAAATCATGAAAAACAAAATGCTTCCTGAACTGAGCCCACACCCTAATAGTATGCCAAACCGTTGGACTATCAGTCCATTTACCCGGGGGGAGAGGTAGTGAGGACTAGAGATGCGCGGATGAACCGCGCACCCGCGGGCGGAGCGGATAATCCGCATATCGGGCGGATGACTCGTCAAAAAATAATACTTTAATTAAATTCGGGCGGGTTGCGGTTGAAGCACTCAAATAATAATAAGAAAAAATATTTTACATATTATTAAATAGGATGGCGGGTCGGTTCGGTTTTGAAAATTGGTGAAAAAACGTTCCTGCAAATGGATAGCGGGCGGATAGAGATTTTAAGAAGCGGTTGCGGGTTAAAATATACGTCATCCGCGCATCTCTAGTGAGGACCCAAGTAGAGCCAAAATGGAAACATTTCGGAACTTAACTCCATCTTTACCCATGTTGGACAGTCAGCACGATTGAAGAAGTGCGACCAGAAAGTAACACAACATATATTAGCAGCCCAATAATAGAAACGGAAATTAGGCAGCGCCATACCTCTATCTTTTTTGGATTTTTGAAGGTGAACTTTATTTAGTCTAGGGCGCTTGCCCCTCCATATATAGGCTGATATAGTTGAGTCCAATGAGTTAAAGAAAGACTTGGGAATGAAGATTGGTATAGATTGAAAAAGATATAGAAACTTAGGGAGGATGTTCATTTTAACAGAGTTAATCCGGCCCACCAGGGACGTAGATAGAGGAGACCAGTGCATCAAGCTCTCTTTCACATGGTTCAATAGAGTGTAAAAGTTTTCTTTAAAGAGACACTTATGTTTCCTTGTGACCGTAACGCCAAGGTAAACAAATTTATCTTCCACAACCTTAAAGGGGAGACTGGTATATTTTAAAGAGAGTGCCCCTGCATTCACAGGAAAAAGTTCGCTCTTATGTAAGTTTAGTTTGTACCCCGAAACCTGGCCAAATTGAGTAATTAAGGATAGCATTACAGGTACAGAGGTGTCAGGGTCTGATATGAAAAGTAAAAGATCATCAGCGTACAAAGACACTCTATGTTCAATTCCCCTCCTCAAAATTCCTGAAATACCTTTACAGCTACGAAATGCTACTGCCAGGGTCTCTTTAGTCAGATCGAAGAGCAGAGGTCTTAAAGGGCACCCCTGACGGGTTCCCCTATAAAGATTGAAAGGTTGAGAGCGTTGAGAATTGGTTAGGATAGAAGCAGTTGGACATGTATATAATAGTTTAACCCAACTAAAGTACACACGTGGACAAAATTGTTGGTACCCCTCAGTTAAAGAAGGAAAAACCCACAATTCTCACTGAAATCACTTGAAACTTACAAAAGTAACAATAAATAAAAATTTATTGAAAATTAAATAATCAAAATCAGCCATCACTTTTGAATTGTTGATTAACATAATTATTTAAAAAAACAAACTAATGAAATGGGCTGGACAAAAATGATGGTACCTCTATAAAAGATTGAAAACTATTTGACCAGAGTGACATGATTAACTCAGGTGTGTCCTTTAATTGACATCACAGGTGTTTCCAAACTCATAATCAGTCAGTCTGCCTATTTAAAGGCAGACAAGTAGTCACTGTGCTGTTTGGTGAAAAGGTGTGTACCACACTGAACATGGACAACAGAAAGCGAAGGATAGAATTTTCCCAGGACATCCGAAAAAAAATTATAGACAAACACCTTAAAGGTAAAGGCTATAAGACCATCTCTAAACAGCTTGAAGTTCCTGTGACAACAGTGGCTCATATTATTCAGAAGTTCAAGACCCACGGGACAGTAGCCAACCTCCCTGGACGTGGCCGCAAGAGGAAAATTGATGACAAATTGAAGAGACGGATCGTTCGAATTGTATCCAAAGAGCCCAGAACAACCTCCAAAGAAATTAAAGGTGAACTCCAAGGCCAAGGTACATCAGTGTCAGATCGCACCATTCGTCATTGTTTGAGCCAAAGTGGACTTCATGGGAGACGACACCACTGCTGAAAAAAATTCATAAAAAAGCGAGACTGGAATTTGCAAAAATGCATGTTGACAAGCCACAAAGCTTCTGGGAGAATGTCCTTTGGACAGATGAGACCAAACTGGAGCTTTTTGGTAAGGCACATCAACTCTATGTTCATAGACTCAAAAACCAAGCATACGAAGAAAAGAACACTGTCCCTACGGTGAAACATGGAGGAGGCTCAGTAATGTTTTGGGGCTGCTTTGCTGCATCTGGCACAGGGTGTCTTGAATGTGTGCAAGGTAAAATGAAATCTGAAGACTATCAAGGCATTCTGGAGAGAAATGTGCTGCCTAGTGTCAGAAAGCTTGGTCTCAGTCGCAGGTCATGGGTCTTCCAACAGGACAACGATCCAAAACACACAGCCAAAAACACCCAAGAATGGCTGAGAGAAAAGCGTTGGACTATTCTAAAGTGGCCTTCCATGAGCCCAGATCTGAATCCCATTGAACATCTGTGGAAGGAGCTGAAACATGCCATTTGGAGAAGACACCCATCAAACCTGAGACAACTGGAGCAGTTTGCTCATGAGGAGTGGGCCAAAATACCTGTTGACAGCTGCAGAACGCTCATTGACAAATATAGAAATCGTTTAATTGCAGTGATTGCCTCAAAAGGTTGTGCAACAAAATATTAAGTTATGGGTACCATCATTTTTGTCCAGCCCTATTAGTTTGTTTTTTTTAAATAATTATGTTAATCAACAATTCAAAAGTGATGGCTGATTTTGATTATTTGATTTTCAATAAATTTTTATTTATTGTTACTTTTGTAAGTATTCAAGTGATTTCAGTGAGAATTGTGGGTTTTTCCTTCTTTAACTGAGGGGTACCAACAATTTTGTCCACGTGTGTAGTTTGGGCCAAAACCAAATTTTTCTGCAAATAATTATTTCCACTTCACACGGTCAAACGCTTTCTCTGCGTCTAGGGAAAGGACACATTCTGGGATTGCCTCTGAGGGGGAGTACAAAATATCAAATAAACGACGTATATTAAAATAAGAATTTGCGGTTTTTAATAAAGCCAGTCTGATCTTCTGATATTATCTCTGGTAATATACCCTCTAGTCTACGGGCCAAAACCTTTGCTAAAATTTTGGTGTCAACATTTAGTAAGGAGATTTGCTTATAGGAAGAGCACTCTGTTGGATCTTTACCTTTCTTTACAATAAGACTAATGCACGCCTCATATAGTGATGCTGGGAGTTTGCCTTGCTTGAAAGAGTCTGATAACACTAAACATAGATGAGGGGAAAATAACGAAGAAAATTTTTTGAAAAACTCTGCTGGGGATTTCCCAGATTGCAACGAGGAGACAGCAGCTGCTATCTCCCCCTGTGATATAGGCTCATCTAATCTGGACTTATTGTCTTGGGTGAGTGTGGAGACCTCCAAATGACCTAGGAAATTTTCCATCAGCGTACTGTCATTTGGGAGGTCAGAAGTGTAAAGTCGAGAATAAAAATTCCTGAATGTGTCATTGATTTCAGAGGGATCTGAAGTGATATTACCATCCATCTGGATTTTTGTGATGTGCTGTTTTGCTTTAAATCCCTTTAGCTGATTAGCTAACATTTTCCCAGATTTATCACCATGAACATAGAACAGGCTTTTGCTCTGCAAAATTTGGCGTTCAATTGAATGCGTCGAGAGGAGATCCAATCTAGTTTGAAGTTCCACACGTTTTTTTTATATAGTTCAGGGTCCTTAATTTGAGCGTATCTTTGATCCACTTCTTTAATCTGATTAGAAAGATCTAGTCGTTGATAACTGTTTTTTTAAAACCGATACCGATAACTTTCAGCTCCTAAAGGCCGATACCGATACCCAATAACACACACATATACCTAAGATCATTACATCAATACTATGAACAAAACCAAAAACAGTTTTGACTCTTTAAATAAACAGATATTTATTTTTCCAATGAAAAACTATTGTCAAGCCTCTCAAACATTTTCCTAAAGCTATCAAACAAACCTATTTGATATCTCACCTCAACTTAAATAAGGTTCATTACTGACTGATATAAAAAAATAAAGGCTCCTTTAACTGATGGAAATACATGCATCAGAATTACTAACTGAAAAATCCATTCCTCAATGACAATAAAAAATACGGTCATGGAAAAAATTATTAGACCACCCTTGTTTTCTTCAGTTTCTTGTTCATTTTAATGCCTGGTACAACTAAAGGTACATTAGTTTGGACAAACATAACAATAACCACAAAGATAGCTCATTTGAGTTTTATTTAAGAGCTGATATCTTACCATTTTCCATGGTTTTCTTGATTATAACCTAAATCACTTAAGTTTTTACATCAATAGCTATGGCGTTGTACTGCCAAAAACACTGCTTTTATGCATTCAGTGTTTTCTTTTCTGTCTGTTTTAGTCACATGATGACGTTTAGTGGTACCAGGTATTAAAATGAACAAGAAAGTGAAGAAAAATGGTGGTCTAATCATTTTTTCCATGACTGTAATGCACAGGTCATAATCTACTGACACAAATTAGACTTGTCTGTGTGAATAACTGAAAAAGTGCACTCATAGTAACAAAAGATTAAGTTTAAAGGATTTTGGCTTGTGGTTCCGTTCAAATGAATGCCTTTAATTAAAGTAAATGATGTTCAGTAGTTTTTTTTTTGTTTTTTTTTTTTTCTAAATCTCATGGAGGCTTTAGATGAGAGAGATGATGGAGAGGAGAGGAGTCTTGCTCATGTTAGCTCACTCTCTCTTCCTGCTCTCCAGCGAAGGCGGACTCTTTTCTGCGAGCTCCTGTCCCTCTATCTGATCCTTGCTGCTCTTTGTCCTGTCTGCGTGTTTTTGGAGCCTCATACGGATAATTTTCTCAAATTTTCTCGACGAGAAGAGAGGAAAAAGGAGAGCCCTCATGTCTGGAAGGAACACACGCAGCTGGGTACGTTCAAGATTCATGGTCGAAATGGCGATTGAACTGCCAGGCTCCTCTGTTCATCAAGGACACTGAAGATGTTTACATATTTGGATTTATGATCACGGGATTCCTGCTGTTTGGAGTTGGTGGATACCTGATGTATCGGAAAATTAAGCGCACGGATGCTGCTATTCCAGACCTGTTGTCCGTGTGCGTGGCTGTGAGCCGTGCTGTGAGTGCCGAGACTGTAAAGATAGACGAGATGAATCGGAAACTGGATGTGATTCACGGCGTGAGCCACCGACAGCTGATGATGCATGAACTTATGGGGAGAATTGATAACAATCTGGGGAAACTACATGCACAGCTTAGGGAGAACTGACACGAATAATTCGGACTTTTGGATGATTCCCACGAGAGGTAACCAGCAAAGGACTCAAGGCAGGCAAAAATTCATTGTCAGCCTGACCGAAAACAATCTCTCTTATCTGAATCTCGCTCCCCCGAGCGGCCTTCACTCAAGGCCGTATTGAAAAGAACTCTCCGAGGTCTTATCCAAAGAAGGCTCTGCCCCCCACCACGCCCCCGCTCCATATCCTTTCCCCGAGTCTCAACGTCGTCGCTGGATCCTGATGTTTTCCTCCCACGTGGAGCGGACTGATTGCGCTGCACGCCACCGGGTGCGCGTGCACGGGCCGCTTGGCTGGGACTTTTTTCCTGACCCATATGATGTCTTCGTAATAAGTTTGTTATGCTTGTGCTGAGGTTTTTTTTGTGAATCCCACAACATGTGCCTCTAAGGACATGTTGTGTGAGACACCTCTTTTTTTTATCCTCTCCCCTCCATCCCCTATGTGATCATATTTTCTTCTGCTAAAAGTGCCCTGGCCGGAGGGTGGTGTACTTGGGTTAGGGTTAGGGCACTTGTGGGTGCTTGTGGTGTGCTTGAGTATACTGCTCTCTGACAATGGTAGAAGCGCTGTTATGGCTGCTGCCCCAAGCACCGTTGACTCCTGTCCATATGTTGTTGTTGTTTCTGTATGTTTCTCTTGGACGGTGTACTGGGAAGACAAATCTCACTGTGTTGGGACGCTGGCTCAGTGACGATAATAAATCTGATTCTGATTCTTAGTGCGATTTCAAAACTCCATGGAAGCAATGGTTATGTTTCAGGTGGCTGGTCGGGTTTGACGTATTAAAGCTTGTGCTCTTTTTCCCACCTTCGCTTGGAGCATTTGTCACAAATAACCAGTAAACTATCTTCCCCTGAAACTTGAATGAAGTTCCATACAATTGCTGCCATGTTGTTGTTTGTTTTTGTTCTTCTTTTTTTTTTTAAATCAGCGCACTGTGCCGCAATGCTGTATTCAAGGTGTAATGTAAATTCCTCCGTTGCCTCGTTTGCTCATCTTTCTTTCGGCCTTATCTCTTTTTTCTATTTTGTATGTGTAACTTGTGGGAAAATACTGCGAATATCAATTAAAGTTAGCGACTACCAAAATTATGACCGAGTTACCAAGTTGTTTTCTGACATGAGGGGGTATTCTTGATTTTCCTTACTGAGAAATCATTTTTCTGATTATGCCGACGTCACTTGAACATAACATTCACTGCCGGTCATTCAAGGCTCAGAGGGAGTGAGGCACTGCTGTGTTGACAGAAATATATATTTTATCGGAGCTATTCGTCATGATATCGGACTTATCGGGATGCCGTCATAATTTCCTGTTATCGGCCCGATAGTCATTGGGTAGATAATTATCGTGCACCCCTAGCAAAAACACTACTAAACTTGCCTAACTTGCCCATGGATGAACAAGGAAGTGCGACTTCTGCTGAAGGCACGGAACAGAGCCTTCAGAACTGGTGACGCACAAGCCTACAATTTGTCAAGGGCTGAACTGAAAAAGGGCATCAAAAAGGCCAAGCTTGACTACAAGCGGAAGGTGGAGGATCACTTTGTCAATTCTGACACCCGACGTGTGTGGCAAGGCATACAGGCCATCACTGGCTACAAGCCCAGCAACTCAGCAACAGCAGACATGGACTTGTCCTTTCTCAACGAGCTGAATGACTTCTATGCCCGCTTTGACAAGGACAACAAGGAAAAAGCCACCAAAGCTGAAACTACTGGCGACCTCCAGACCCTCACACTCTCCCCCATGGATGTCCACAACGCACTGAGAAAAATCAACGCACGCAAAGCTGCTGGCCCTGATGGCATTCCTGGCCGGGTGCTCAGAGCCTACGCTGAGCAGCTGGCAGGAGTCTTCGCTGACATCTTTAATCTGTCTCTTGCCCAAGCAGTTGTACCAGCATGCTTCAAGACCACCTCCATTGTACCTGTGCCGAAACATTCCTCTCCAACCTGCCTGAATGACTACCGCCCTGTAGCACTCACACCCATTGTGATGAAATGCTTTGAGCAGCTGGTCCTGGTACACCTCAAGTCTTGCCTGCCCCCCACACTGGACCCACACCAATTTGCCTACCGCTGCAACAGACGCACAGAGGATGCTGTGTCCACAGCACTGCACTGTGTTATGTCACACCTGGAAGGCAAGAACACATATGCAAGAATGCTGTTTGTTGATTTCAGCTCAGCATTCAACACGGTCATTCCCTCCAAGTTAATCAGAAAACTTGGACATCTTGGTATCAACACCTCCCTCTGTAACTGGATCATGGACTTCCTGACTGACAGAC
The DNA here is from genome assembly GCA_018398805.1 of Hirundichthys speculiger. Lineage (NCBI taxonomy): Eukaryota > Metazoa > Chordata > Actinopteri > Beloniformes > Exocoetidae > Hirundichthys > Hirundichthys speculiger. Next base: position 135,371 of record JAGFBZ010000034.1, on the reverse strand, counting down.
CTCAGACCTCAGCATGTTAGGTCAGGCCGCTACTGTTCTAACTCCATCACTCTCAACACCGGGGCACCACAGGGCTGTGTACTCAGCCCATTCCTCTACTCCCTCTTCACCTATGACTGCAGTCCTTTGTATGGATCCAACTCCATCATTAAGTTTGCAGATGACACCACAGTGATTGGACTCATCAGCAACAACGATGAGTCAGACTACAGGGCAGAGGTTGAGCATCTGGCTGTTTGGTGCGCTGATAATAACCTTCTCCTTAATGCCACCAAAACTAAGGAGATGATTGTGGACTTCAGGAAAGTGAAGGGCGAGTCACATGACCCCATACACATCAATGGTATGGCTGTCAAACGTGTCTCTAGCTTCAAGTTCCTGGGGACCCACATCTCAGACAACCTGTCATGGACAACTCACACCTCCAGCCTGATCAAGAAGGCCAACCAGCGCCTCTTCTTCTTGAGGACACTGATGAAGCACCAGCTATCTGCTGACATCGTGATCGACTTCTACCGCTGTGCAGTAGAGAGTATTCTTACCAGCTGTGTTACAGTCTGGTATGGAAACTGCTCTGTCGCTGACTGTAAGGCACTGCAGAGGGTGGTGAAAACCGCCCAATACATCATCAGAACTCCACTTCCTGCCATGGAGGAGATCCAGAGGAAACGCTGTCTGCGCCGAGCACACAGCATCCTGAAGGACTCCTCCCATCCAGCCCATGGTCTTTTCCAGCTCCTCCCCTCCAGAAGGCGCTACAGGAGCCTCAAGGCCAAAACCAGCAGGCTAAGGAACAGCTTTTTCCCCAAAGCTGTTTCCCTTCTGATGCCCCCTTAGCCCCCACCTCCCGGCACCACTTTACTACTTTCCCACTCTGCCATTTTATATTTCACTTACTCCAATTTACTCGTCCCATTGCACTCTGCAGGACTGTTCAATTGCACTAGTTTATTCATACCGGTATATATTGTTCAATAATTCATCTGTAAATTGTACATACTGTCTATATTCATCTCTACACTTACCTGCTGTATATTATTATAGACTATATCCTGCTAATTTGTCCTATACTTATTCATCATCATGTATATATTGTTCAATAATTTGTCTGTAAATTGTACATACTGTCTATACTGTCTATATTCATCCCTACACCTACCAGCTGTATATTATTATAGTCTATATCATGCTAAATTATCCAATAACAATGCCTTACTACTGGCCTTAATGTTCATTCTGTATATCATAGTGCAAGGGTTTTCAAAGTGTGGGTTAGTGAGCCTCCCCTGAGAGAACTCAAAAGCATGACGCCCCCCCCCCCCCCCCCCCCCCCCCCACACACACACACACCCACACACACTTTTCAACATCTGTATGTTTTCAACACATATTTTAACATATTTCTGCACGCGCTCGTTTGGATGCGTTTAAGTGCCCGAGTGTGTGTGCGCGCGCAGTAAACCGCGCCACCCAGTCACGGCACGTCAGGCATCCTCTCCGCAGCTGCGCTCAGCAGATGCAGGAGGGTCGACTGTTTGTTTTTCAGACCTAATCCTGAAAGTGAAATCTTTTGGGCTCCATTTAACCTTTAAATAAATATTCTGAAGTCTAACATCTTCAGCCAAAAAGGCATTTTTTCATTTAATATTTTAACAGTCCAGGACGTTTCATGGTCAAAAACCTGGAATTAAAAATGCATTTAAAGCATACATAAAAGAATTTATACGACATGCCAAGCTTTGACTATCAAAAATCTAATTTTACAACTGTGAAGTGAAAGTTTCTCGCTTTTTTTCTCCACATTTTTGTTTGAAGTGAAGCGACTTTAATCAGTAAAGCTCAGAGCATCAGCTTACCTGAGTCCACGATAGTGACCACGAGAACGATCAGAGCCTGGTAGATCCACACCTTAGTCCTCATGGCTGGGTTTGGGTTCGGGTGTGAAGCAGGATAGGATCCGGATTAAGTTAAAGTCCAGAGAGGCTGATGATCTGCGGGAGACTCGCCTTCCTTCACGCAGATGCCACTTTTCCAAGAAACCACGCGCGTCCTCGTTTCAACCCCCTTAAAACTAAAGCTTACCGGTACGATGCTTCGGTTGCCTTGGTAACCAGTGCCAAACGCCTCGATGACTTTCTTCTGTGACCGCAATTCATTAAGTTTCCGATCAAAAAACTCCCGCGGCTTGGTCGTTAAACTTTGGTGCTTGGTTTCAATATGACGCCGGAGTTTCCATGGTCGCGTGCTGTCGTTAGCTAGCAGCTCTTTGCAGATAACACACTGTGGCAGCGGAGCATCGTCAGGACCAATACACGAAAAGCCAAACTTTAAATAATCAGGGTCATACTTCCTCCGTTTTCTGATCGCCCCAGACTCTGTGTCCTCTCTCACTTTCACTTGAGATACTAAAAATCGATCCATTTTGCCCTCGATGTTTACACTCTTTTTCTGTCTTTTCGGGTTTATTTTTTTCTCCCGCGCCTCCCCTGAATCCCTCTGGCGCCCCCCAGGGGAGGCGCGCCTCACACTTTGAAAACCGCTGTCATAGTGTATATTCTGTATATACTGCACTTGCGGCTCTTGCACTTCCGATTAAATACAAAACTGCATTTTGTTACCCTGTATTTATACATGTAATGACAATAATGTTGAATCTAATCTAATCTAATCTAATATTAAACAATAAATAAGTTGTTTTGAAGCAAATAGTTTTCACTCAATTTGTCCTCTGTATGATCAATATAATCTTATTAACATATATATAAAAATATATATATATAAAAATCAATTTGATTTTTCATCTCTACTTTTAATGTTGATATTAACTGGGTAATATTGCAATATTTCGTGATATTGCGATAATATCGCATTGTGACCCAAGTATCATGATACATATCGTATTGCGAGGTCCTTGCCAATACTCACCCTTAATGTTCAGATAAAGAACACCTGTGTCACATGGTTACCTTCCTGGAGATCAGTTGGGTGGTTGAGTCTCTGAGACTGTGGTCTGTGACAGCCCTCCACACCACCTTAATCACCAATCAGTCATATAGTGTGAACACCACAACAACTTCAAGACTCGTGATTGCAAGACAGCAGTTTTCTGTGCAGAGAACCGCAGAGACTGGAAGCTGTGTTGTGTTCAACCTCAGGTTTCAAGGTCCTCAAAGCTTCAGTTATGTTTGTGACTATTTCCAAAGCAAGCTTCGACCCTCTTCCCTGACTCAGCCTGAGGCTGAGCCAGGAGCTCGCTGTGCAAAGCAAGAAATAAGGATATCCTACTGAGTGTCAGTGATTGTCTTCTAAAGCGCATTAGAGCACCTCTGCACAATCCGTTTTGTCTCTTAATGGCTTTACGAAACAACTTGGCAACCTCAGTCACTTGTCATTCAGTTGGATGTGAGAGAAGTAACTGACATTTCCTTTGCCTTTACTCCAGAGTGTTGGAGCGAGGAACCTCTCAGGTGTGAAGGCCTCAGGTCTTCAGGGCAGGAGGGTGACGGACAGGAAGAACACATCCTCGTCTTCGTCCTCCGTGTCCAGCTTCAACTCCAGCCTGTCTATGTCCCCTAAAGGTACTGCTAAATGTTTCCAGCAGGCCAGGCTTCGGTTTCTGCAAAATTCTTGCAATCTCGGCTCCTCAAGCATTCAGAAATTTTCTTGTGAATTCTGCTCTCATGTTTGTACACCTCCATTTTTCTGAGCTTCCAGTCCAGTGTATGATGATAATTGACTGTTTATAGTGTTTTAGAGAAGATGGAAACACAGAAAAGCAGATGACTGCTTTGTTGCTCCTGCTGTTCTTGTCCGCATGCATCAGTGCTATTTCTGTCCTCTTCAAGGGAAACTGAACTCCTCTCTGAACCGGAGTCTGAGCAGCTCCACTGGCCCCGCCCCCAGCAGTGTCAGCAGACCAGCCAATCACAGCAGGCCTCGCCGCTCCGCCGTTTTTGCTGCGGCAGAGCCGGCGCCCCCTGCGGCTGGTCGCCGCTCGCTGTCCGTCCAAGCCAAGAAGATGTGCGAAGCAGAGCGCATCAAAGCCACCAGGTCCACGTCCCTGAAGAAAGCTGAGGCCACGCCCCTGCAGCCGACGCCCTCAAAGAGACCTTTGGAGAGGACCACATCTGTCACCAGCACAGCTGCAGGCCGGCCACAGGGCGTCTTGAAGCCCAAACCTAAACCTGAAGCCCTGGTCCTTCCAACACCCAATACAGCAGGCAGAGGAGGTCGCCGCGCAGACGGTGCGAACAAGTTTAACATTTACAAAGATATGAGATGACATTCCTGTTTCAGCACAAAGCGTGATCAAAAGCTGTGACAGCGGTCATGTGGGCTCTTCTCCTGTAACGGCAGTTCTCTTGTAAATGCTGATGATCTTCACAATCTAACCTGTGATTCTGATTAGATTTTAAAACCAGAGACTGATTCAATCCAGATGTTGGTGTCTGTATTAGGTCCTCTGATACATCTGTTGTTCATCTGCATCTCCCCAGATGTTTCAAAGGTGTTGAAGCCAAAGAGGCTGACGTCAACTGGCAGCACAGACAGGTATGTGATGTCACGCTCTGATTGTGCACCACACCACCATCACAGTGAATGTTTCCTTATTTCTTGGTGCGCTCCTTCATGTGAAGGGAAATGTATCAGATTTCATCACACTGATGTTAATCTGTGCGTCTCGGGTCTAAAGCTGGGGTTAGATTCCACACTTAAATCTTCAGATTAGCGAGGTCACCGGTAAACGCCTTGCTCTCCTGCAGTCTCCCTCAGAAGCCGTCTGCCGGCCCTCTGACGCCCTCTGCTGGCACCTGCAAGGCACTGCAGGTGAAGGCACGGCGTCCTTCTGCCCTCCCCACCCCGGTCAGACGCAGGACGTTGGCCGTCCTTGCCCACGCCAGCCAAACGCTGCCTGCGAGGCCACCAGCCATCACAGACTCCGACAGCACCCCCGCCTCCAGTTCAGCCAGGAAACGGCACAAGTGTAGGTAAGATACTTGAAACTGTAGGCCAGTGAGGCGGGCAGTGGTGCTGCACATCACCTGGCTGCTACCTTGACAACACAAGGTGTCACTGTCACGTTACATTTGTTTTGTTGTTGTTATTGTTATTATTATGTCTTTTATTTTATAGCCCCATCCCAAAGGAAACAGTCGGGGAAGAACCTGTTGGTTCTCCTGACATTCAGCCCTTCTGTCTGGAGGAAGAGGACCCTCCTGCCATCCCACCCTCAAATGCTGAAGAGCCCAGCCCAACGGAGAGCGTGGACCCTGGAGAGGTGATAAAGACCGACACGGTGCCCACTAGAAACCTGATCGAGTTGGAGTCCACAGAGGAGAGCGGGAGCAAGACGCAAGAGGTCAGAGCTCAGATGAGAGGAGCTTTGTTTGTGTCCATCTACTATCTCTGCCTGTTGATCATGGCAGCAGTCTTTACATTCGCAGAATACAGTTAAAACTAACAACATCACAATTTAATAAATGTTCATGTTCAGAAAGGGTCTCTTTCCTTCTTACAATATCAAATCAGTAGTTTGCTTCTTTTGTGGCTGCTCTCTAAAAGGGTTGTTTTTATGCAGCAGAAGGTTACAGATGAAACGGTCACTGGCTCTATTCTAATTTTATTCTTTTTCTGTTAAGTTATCACACCCTCTTTTTATCAGTTTCATTTTTTTGTATTCAAGCATATCCCTTATTTTTCACGGTTAATGGGGGACCCCCCCCCCCCCCCCCCCCCCCCCCCCCCCGCGAAAATCAAAGTCCGCAAACAGGAGCTGGAGCCCCTCAAACCTAAATAATATTTAAAATATGTTTAAAAACCACATTAAAGTAGCGAGGCACTGCAGCGAAACAAGACAAAGGCTCAGCTGTGGTCTTTCTGTTTCCTTCACAGCCTCTGGTCTCTGAACCGTAGTCAACAAACCGTTGGTATTGTGCTATTTTTGGCTCATAATTAGCGGCTAACACGCTAACAACAACAACAAAAGAAACAGTCCGGTTTTCTCTGCATGGAACGAGCACTTTATTCTGGCACTGCAGGAACTTGTAACATCACACAGGTTGTATTGTTGGGCTCCTGTCAGTTAACAGAATGTAAATCTATACACGCTGGGCTGCTGTTGATGCTCACTACACTTTTCATCTAATCCCGTTTTCATTCTGCCATCTCACGACACACACACTACATTACCCATAAGGCCACACCATTACCCATAAGGCCACCTTCTTAAAGGGGCCAGGCTGGCTCACAGCATTTCTTCGCTGCGAGAGAACGCGCACAATATCCTGTGATGTTTCCGCGATTTATTCTTCATTTTTTAATTTTATTATATATTTCTGAAAAATCCGCGAATAACTAAAACCGCGGAACTTAAAGCGTGAATTGGAGAGGGATCATTGTAATTTAAAAAAAAAAAAAAAAAAAAAAAAGATTGTTAGGCATGTCTTCAGGACACTAAGACCTGGGTGTTCACAAACTCTTTACATTTAAATTTTGATAAAACGGAGTTTTGTTCTTGATCCCAAACGCTTTAGAAACTGATTAGCTGATTTTATGTTGACCTCCAGTACAACTGTGAGAAACCTGTAAGTTAATTCAGATCAGGATATGTCGTTTCAACAGCCTTTTTTCACCTCCGTAACATCTCTTAACATCAGGAGCATCCTCTCCCACGGTGATGCTGGACAACTAATCCATGTGTTTGTCTCCTCTAGACCGGATTATTGCAATGTGTTATTAGCAGGATGTTCCAGTAATTCTCTGAACAGCCTCCAGCTGATCCAAAATGCAGCAGTGATTGACAGGAATCAGCACAGGGATCACATCTCTCCCGTGTTAGCCTCCCTCCATTGACTTCTATGAAATTTGGAATCAAATTCATCAATTCTGCTACTCAAATATGAGGCCCTTAACAGCCAGGTTAGCAGACCTGTTTAGAGATGGTCTTATAGCCTTTACCTTTAAGATGTTTGTCTATAATTTTTTTTCCGGATGTCCTGGGACAATTCTCTCCTTCGCTTTCTGTTGTCCATGTTCAGTGTGGTACACACCTTTTCACCAAACAGCAGAGTGACTACTTGTCTGCCTTTAAATAGGCAGACTGACTGATTATGAGTTTGGAAACACCTCTGATGTCAATTAAAGGACACACCTGAGTTAATCATGTCACTCTGGTCAAATAGTTTTCAATCTTTTATAGAGGTACCATCATTTTTGTCCAGGCCTGTTTCATTAGTTTGTTTTTTTAAATAATTATGTTAATCAACAATTCAAAAATAATGGCTGATTTTGATTATTTGATTTTCAATACATTTTTATTTATTGTTACTTTTGTAAGTTTCAAGTGATTTCAGTGAGAATTGTGGGTTTTTCCTTCTTTAACTGAGGGGTACCAACAATTTTGTCCACGTGTGTAGATGTCATCCCAGCGTTGACCTCCACCTGTCTATATAGACGTCATCCCAGCGTTGATCTCCACCTGTCTATATAGACGTCATCCCAGCGTTGACCTCCCCGTCTATATAGACGTCATCCCAGCGTTGACCTCCACCTGTCTATATAGACGTCATCCAAGCGTTTGCCTCCACCTGTCTATATAGATGTCATCCCAGCGTTGACCTCCACCAGTCTATATAGACGTCATCCCAGCGTTGACCTCCACCTGTCTATATAGATGTCATCCCAGCGTTGACCTCCACCTGTCTATATAGATGTCATCCCAGCGTTGACCTCCACCTGTCTATATAGACGTCATCCAAGCATTTGCCTCCACCTGTCTATATAGACGTCATCCCAGCGTTAAACTCCACCTGTCTATATAGACGTCATCCCAGCATTGACCTCCACCTGTTTATATAGACGTCATCCCGGCGTTGACCTCCACCTGTTTATATAGATGTCATCCCAGCGTTGACCTCCCCGTCTATATAGATGTCATCCCAGCGTTGACCTCCACCTGTCTATATAGATGTCATCCCGGCGTTGACCTCCACCTGTTTATATAGATGTCATCCCGGCGTTGACCTCCACCTGTCTATATAGATGTCATCCCAGCGTTGACCTCCCCGTCTATATAGATGTCATCCCAGCGTTGACCTCCACCTGTCTATATAGATGTCATCCCAGCGTTGACCTCCACCTGTCTATATAGATGTCATCCCAGCGTTGACCTCCACCTGTCTATATAGACGTCATCCCAGCGTTAACCTCCACCTGTCTATATAGACGTCATCCCAGCGTTAACCTCCACCTGTCTATATAGACGTCATCCCAGCGTTAACCTCCACCTGTCTATATAGACGTCATCCCAGCGTTAACCTCCACCTGTCTATATAGACGTCATCCCAGCATTGACCTCCACCTGTTTATATAGACGTCATCCCAGCGTTGACCTCCACCTGTTTATATAGACGTCATCCCAGCGTTGACCTCCACCTGTTTATATAGATGTCATCCCGGCGTTGACCTCCACCTGTCTATATAGATGTCATCCCGGCGTTGACCTCCACCTGTTTATATAGATGTCATCCCGGCGTTGACCTCCACCTGTTTATATAGACGTCATCCCAGCGTTGACCTCCACCTGTCTATATAGACGTCATCCCAGCGTTGACCTCCACCTGTCTATATAGACGTCATCCAAGCGTTTGCCTCCACCTGTCTATATAGATGTCATCCCAGCGTTGACCTCCACCTGTCTATATAGACGTCATCCCAGCGTTGACCTCCACCTGTCTATATAGATGTCATCCCAGCGTTGACCTCCACCTGTCTATATAGACGTCATCCCGGCGTTGACCTCCACCTGTCTATATAGATGTCATCCCGGCGTTGACCTCCACCTGTCTATATAGACGTCATCCCGGCGTTGACCTCCACCTGTCTATATAGATGTCATCCCGGCGTTGACCTCCACCTGTCTATATAGACGTCATCCAAGCATTTGCCTCCACCTGTCTATATAGACGTCATCCCAGCGTTGACCTCCACCTGTCTATATAGACGTCATCCCGGCATTGACCTCCACCTGTTTATATAGACGTCATCCCGGCGTTGACCTCCACCTGTTTATATAGATGTCATCCCGGCGTTGACCTCCACCTGTTTATATAGATGTCATCCCGGCGTTGACCTCCACCTGTTTATATAGATGTCATCCCAGCGTTGACCTCCACCTGTTTATATAGATGTCATCCCAGCGTTGACCTCCACCTGTCTATATAGACGTCATCCCAGCGTTTACCTCCCCCTGTCTCTATTATATAATTTGTCTTTTATAATATTGCCAATATGTCTGTGTTTCTCCTCTCTCTGTCCTGACTCCCTCCTCTTTTCTTCCTTTACCTGACTGGCCTTCAGCAGGAAGCCCCCCCCACTCTGAACCAGGTCCTACTTGACATTTCTTGCTCTTAAAGGCAGGGGTGTCAATTTTCCGTGGATTTGCGGATTTCCGAGTTTTTTTCCATTCTGGGGGTCATTTTTGAGATACGTGCAAATCCGGTTTAATATTTTTGGGGGAAAGGGGGGGTACCCTCCACGAATGTGACGTGAATTCTTGATTGCGATTGGTTGAGACCAGGGCATGAGCACTCACCCTGTTGACAGTCCAGCCGCTATCACAGCCAATTCAACAGCCAAGTCAAAGTAGCCCGAAGCACATATTTACTGATTTTACTTCTCCCTTTATTGTTTGGATGGATGATTATTAGCTTTAAATTCACAGGAGAGATGTTTATTCCTTATTGTACTTATTTATTGTTAGACAACACGGATGAAATATACAGCGCTTCTCACCACTGGTAAATGTAGGTAGGAAACGTAAACTCGTTTGCCTCGTTTAATTAACATTAAAGACCGCTTAGCAATGTAACCTCCAAGTACATTTAAATTGCCGATTTCTGAAGTGCTCAGTTTACATATTAGGGCAATTATATGATAATTAAATTTGAAAAATAAATCTCCCGACTCCGACCCCCCCCCCCCCCCCCCCAAAAAAAAAAAAAAAAAAAAAAAAAGTAAAAAAAAAAATATATATAAAACTTCTCAGATCTACACAATTCACGTAGGTCACCCTTTTTGACTTCAAAACGGCAAATTTCGCCGAAAGGTGAAATGCCTGAAGCATTAGTTATTCAGTGTTTTGAGCTTTTTGTGATTAAAAAAAAAAAAATAAGAAAAGCTAATGTTCAGAGTTACAGGCATCAAAAAGACATGTTGAAATTTTTCTATAACTGCTTACTAAAGTTTTGGATCCATGTATCTTGTCAGTGATGTTTTACTGTTGAAGTTCACCAGTGACTGAATCACTAGTCATTCTGAATTTTTGCCTTTAATAGGCAACTTAATTGTTTCATAACAACTACTTTTATATTTGATATCTAACCTCTATATGCCTCCTAAAGCAGCACCTCGAGAGTGCTCAAAATTTTCTCGAGTCCCCCCCCCTTCAGAGTTTTTTCCAATTTCCCGTTGACACCCCTGTAAAGGGGAGTTCTTCCTTGCCACTGATTGGCTTAAAGGTTTTTTTTTTTTCCTCTCACTAGGGAAAGTTTTTTTTTTCTCTACATATTTTTTTGATTTGGATTTAATATCCCTTGAGTTAATATTTGCTGGGGGCTCACGGTCTGGGTCTCTCAAGTGCCTAGAGACAATTTCCATTATAATAGACGCTATACAAATAAAGTTGAATTTAATTTGGTCCAGTAGCTTGTAGATTGACCTTTAATAGCCGTAACTTGAAGTCGTCATTTCCTTCTTCTCTTTTATAGTCTTTCATGTTGTGTTAGTGGAGTTTTGGCCTGTTGATCTCTACAACGTTTCTTCAGTTCAGTGAGGTTTTTGACCGTTCATTTGCAGCTCTCTTTAGGTCCTGCCACGGTTCTTCATTTGTGTTGAGGTTTTGGCTTTGATCCATTCCAGGATCTTGATTCGTTTATTCTTCAGATATTTTGCCAGATTAGCTGGTTAGTTTGAGGTCATTTTACTGCTGTTTGACCCAGTTTCAATCAAGCTTTAACCATCAGACAGACGGCCTCCCATTTGTCCTTCTGTTTTTAGAGTCGATTCAGAGACTACAAGTTGCTCCGGTCCTCATGCTGTGAAACGACCCAAATCATGACCCCTCCATCACCGTGCCTGACACTGGGTGTGAGGTGTTTCTGCTGAAATGCCTTATTGTCTCTTTTATTTTTGCTCAGCATGGCAGTGACCATAAAGACTCGTACCCCCCCACCCCTTCTAAAATATATTGTTGCAGAGGTGTTGTGTATTCAGATGCAGCTTTGCAAACTTAACTTGTGCTTCCATGTCCTTTTTAGACAGAAGAGGGTTTCTTCTACTAACACTACCAAACAAACCACTCTTGTCTTCTAATGCTGTCCTGGACTCTAACTTGAACCATGCTCAGTAAGACCTGTAGGGTCTGAGATGTAGTGTAACAGGTTCATTTACCGTCTCCAGGGACCTTGTTCACCCTCAGTCATTCAGGATCTTCATCAGTCTGACCAGCCTCTTCCTCTCCTCAGGTTCTCCTCCTAGATCTTCCAGCTCCAGCCCTTCATCCCCAAGAGAAGCTGCTGATCGACCTGACCAACACCCCTGACTTGATCCGCACCAGTGCCAAGAGCTGCACACAGGTAACCGACATTGGTGTTCTCCATTTGTACACTAGCGATTAAATTTTTAGGTATGGTCCGTTCCCTCATGAGCTCATGAGAAATGAAGCAGATAAAAGGTCTGGAGTTGATTCCAGGTGTTGAGCTGGTATTCAGCAGCTGTTTGAAGCTGCCAGTGCAGGTCAAGACTATCGTTGACTATCGCTGAAAACTAACATGAATCTAATAGAGAAAGAACAAAAATATAAGGTGTTACCAGTTTGGAGCATTTTTTAAAAGAAAATGAGGTCAACAATATCAAAAGGCCTGGAAAATCACAGAAGAAGACCAAAGTAGATGATCACAGAATCCTTTAGGTGCTGAATAAAAACTCCTTCACAACATCAACAGGAGTCAGGAAATCTGGAGACAGTAGTCGTGTCATCGTCACATCTGCAATCAATGAATGCAAATACAGAAGGTTTGACATCCATCCATCCATCCATCCATCCATCCGATTATTCAGACAGGTTCAACCAGGTTAAACTGGCTTCAGGTTGATGGGAAGAAGAAGTTCACATCATGTGTCAGACATGGTGGAGGCAGTATCATGCTACGGGCATGTGTGGCTGCCGGTGAAACGGGTTCACTGGTGTTTCTTGATGACAGAAGCAGCCGGATGGATTCTGAGGATCCTGTTATCTCTTCTGCCACTCAGACTAAACCTGGAACAACGCAGCTTCACGCTGCTGATAACCGTAAACGTACAACTCAAAGCTGAGGACGAACAACTGGAATATTCTAAAGTGACCTGATCTCAACCCAACAGAGGATGGCTTTTCAGTTGGTGTCATGTTTCTGTGAAACCTCTGAAATTAAAGTTACATGTCGACACTTTGATCACATCTTATTTTTCTCTTTTTTTTTTTTAAACTTAAGATCCACTGTAGTGGCTTATAAATACATAGTATAAAACAGTCATTGTTCAAACTGAATAAAACAGGAACAGGCGTCACTCAAATGTCCCGTCTGTCCAGAGTTTGTTCTCTTTATGCTTCCATTAAAACAGAATCATGCAGGTGAAGTCATTTCTTATTTTCAAAGCTGGACACGTTTGTGAGGACGTAAAGTTCCAGTCAGTAGTCGAGTTGTAAAAAAAATTCAGGGGGGATGGTCAATGTTTTTCACTTAAAAAAAAAAGTGGCAGGGGCAGGGCTGTAAATTCATTATTAAAACAAAACACTGTAAATAAGACTTCTGAATCCTCTCAAATCAAGTCAAGCAAAGTTTATTTTAAGTGCAAAATCATAACAATTATCTCTTTTTTGTGTTTTTAAAGACAGTACAGAAGTACAGAAAAACTCTCAACATTTTACAATACTTTTCCTTTTCTCCCCTCTGGTGCACAGTTTTTAGTTTCTCAGTTTCAAGTCTCAGTATCTCATAGCAGTTTCCAAAGACTGTCGTAATCATGTTTTTTGTCGACAATTTTTTGTGTTCTTGATTTCTGATTGTTAGCTTAGCAGTGACTTTGAAGATTAATAGATTAATGTGCCTTATAGCCACTGAAATAATGAGCTACATACTAATAGGCCTACGTATGAATTGAAAAGGGTAAGTGTAAACTAGAGGTTGCACTAGACTTTTTTTGCAATTGGTCATTTTGACAGTCATGAAAATTTTGTTATCAGTTTCTACATTAACAATTATTTAATTACATTAAAGGATTACTAACAGTCTTCAGATTTTTTAATTATTGTGAGGGGAAAAAAAGTCAATTACAGGGAATCCCCAGTTAAAATAACCCCTGGTCTAAACCCTAAAGGTTTAATAATCAAACCTGTACCTTCTGTTCTTGATCCTCCTGCTTCCTGGCCATGGCTTTCCTCTATGTGAAGAAAACAACATTATAGGGTTTGATAGAATCTGCAGACATGTCATGCTAAAAGCACATGACCTTGCTCTTGGATAAAAGACAGAAAGTACAGTATAGGTTAAAATCACATTTATCATATTCACTCTAATATTAAATTACAGGCGACAGCAACAGGCCCCAGGAGGGGGGAAAAACTCTTTAATGTCACCTGCCTTGAACATCTGAATTTTAGCTAACATCTTCACTTATTTTTGTTGCCTGATGAGTCCTATTGATGAAAATAATATAGCCGTGTGAAGAATATTTCATCATTAATTCTGGTCAAATATTTGAGACAAACTCTTGTCTAACGCTAACAGTAAATATTTGTTTTACATTTGCCACGCTCATAAACCAGAATCTAACGTGACTGAATGACAAGTCCTGTGTTTTAGCAAACTAGTTAACAAGATAGATGAACGTTAACGTGAGTTTGTCTCAGCTAGTTTGCAGGCTACACAGCAAGCTTGGAAAACTAGCTGTGTTGTTATTGTTCAACCTGTGGGGAGTCTGGTGACTTTTGTATAGATTAATAAAAAGTAGTGATTGAGATTCTTGTTTTATAGCTCACCTGTCATTTGAGTCTTTTTAAAAAAAAACTCCCTGACATTTTGTTGTCCAGCCGCTCGTTTCCTCATGCTCACGTTGCAGTGCAGTCAATCCTCAATATGTCGGTCTGCGCAGCAGCTCGTGCCGCTTCCTCAGGCATCAATTAACCAAATGAAAATAACAATCATTTTGCGTCATTGCATCTTTGCGTGCCCCTGTGCCCTCAGATTTTATTATTTCTTTTGCTCAACATGCGAACTACTTTCTAATGATGAAATAATTATAAGTTATGTTCCCAACATTTACTGTAAAAAGGGGAGGGATGGAAAGGGGGGATGGCAGTTTTACAGGGGGGATGATTTTTGATCGTTTTTATTTCAGGGGGGATGCCATACCCCCTCATCCCCCCTCAACTCGAGTACTGGTTCCAGTTACATGGAGCGTTTCCATCACCTGCCAACATCTGTCGGTCATCGAGGTGAACACAAGGAGGCGATAGAGCTTCATTAAAGTCATGTTGGTGCATGAGAGGAACGTGGGAGAATTGTATGAAATGACACCTGGATGTTAATTTGAACAGACGCTTCTCAGATCTGAAGGTTGTTCCAGTTTGAAACGCTCTCGTCTTGTTTCTGACACACGACATCAGCCAACAGGCTGAAACGATCCATCTGATGTACAAAGGACTGTTTGGACGTCTAGAAAGTTTGAATCTGAATTTTTTTTTTCTTTTTCTCTCCCACAGCTGATTGATCTGAGCTCCCCGCTGATCAAGTGGAGTCCAGAAGACAAGAAAGAGAATAATAACGCTCCGCTCATCAACCTGTCCTTCTGATTCACATCCTGGATCAGTGATCACTGGAAAAACGCAGATGATTTTAATTGTTTGTACAAGAAATCTTTACTGGATCAAAGTATTATGTTTTAAATGGTGAAAACATTCTCTGGTCTTCTTTGGACCTGATTGTACTTTTTCTCCATCTTGCTGCTTTTATTCTCTGAATAAATCTTGCTTATGTTGTACATACATGTAAATGTCCTGAACAAAACAAGACATGCAGCTCTGACTGCAAACAGATTTCAGTATTTGGAGACTGATGCAGGAAAAACACATTTTTACTTGATTATTTATTCTGCAGGATCATTACACGGTGAAATCACATGAAACGTTTGAGACCAGATGGCCTTTATTATAATGTTTAAAGGACAAAAATGAGCAGGAGCCTGAAAGATTTCTGCAGTTCAGCCACATCTGTGTTCAGTTTTTTATTAATTATTCAGGAACGCATCAGGTTGATTAATTTATGAAGAAAAAGAAGATGAGATAAAACTTGAAGAGGTTCTTTCTTTATATGATGGTTAGTTATGAGGAACGATTGAAATGTTTGAGATTTTCTCAGAAAAAGACTGACGAAGCAACAGAACATTTCTGATTTGAGAGCTAAGATGAAAGTGGAGGAGACAAGGAGGAAGAAAGAGGAAAGAGGAGTCTTCCAAAGAAAGTTCTTGTGTCCCTGATGGACACAATGAAGAGCATCCTCAGTGGGACAAAGTGGTGCTTCAAGGACCTTCAGCAGTCACTAGAACAGGACTGTCAGAGGCTCTTTAATCAACCCAGCAGACCTTTACGCCCCCATGTGGTCACAGTTGGTATTAATGAACAGACTGGATTTAATGAAGCAGTGAAAAATCAAAACATGTTCATGAACATTAACTATTAAGATATATCAGACACAGTTATAGAATATAGATAATAAATGTCCTTGATATAAATCTTTTTTATATTAATAGATTTCTAGTAGAATGAGACATTTGATAAAACGACACAGAACATTTGAATAATTTCAACACAAACATCTTTATTATCTGAAAACATGAACTGATTGACAAGAAAGATTCACTCTTTGGAGATTAAAGGAGAAAAAGAGAACGATACACAGAGTTAATGAAGATCAACAAAGTAAAACCAGGATGAGAGTCTGAGACAGTCAGGTCAGGACTGGGAGCACTGGTCTCTCCTCAGAGTCTCTGAGACTGGAGTCTGGGAGCCCTGGGTGGCCTCACAGGTCACAGAGCCCACCTTCCTCCACTGGTCTGCAGGGAGCCTCAGGGTGCTGGTCCAGCTGTAGTGGCCGTCCTTCTGCATCACCCTGGAGCTGCTGCTGCTGCTGCTGCTGCCGTCCACCTTCCAGGACAGACTCCAGTCTGAGGGGAAGCCCTTGTTGGCCAGACACATGAGCGTGGCCTTCCCCTGCTGCAGCTCCTCAGTGGAGGGGGGCAGCACCGTCAGGGAGGGGGCCACAACACCTAGGAAACACCAGTCAGTTCAGACATCAGCAACCACACAGCTGCACTTGGACACCTTCACTGTGAGAAAGAACATTTGAATTTTCCTTCCAGAAGTTTCTGTCAGATGTTCTTCTGCTCCACCAGTCACTCACTCACGTTGTTTCACTTCCCTTCAAGAAACTTTTCACGTATAACAGCACGGAGAGAATTATTATCCAGTTTAACTGCAAACATGTCAAATTAGTCCTGGAAGAAGCAAAATAAACTAAGATCTTCAACATATTTAATATAATGTGTTGATAACAGATAACAGAAAATTAAATGATGGAAAATTAAAGTGAAAACAAAGAAATGTATTTGATGTAAGTTTGAATCATCAAAACTCAAATAAATCAGATTTCAGTTTTCCAGAATAGTTTTCCTCATTTTCCAACAGCCATCTTCACCCTTTTAATAACAATATTATCAGTTTGCTCAGTTGTAGTTGGAGACCAGATTCTAACTGATCAGATAAAATCATGATCTTTGAACTCTGATAATTATTCTCAGAAATAATGACATTATCTTATCCACACGACAGATCAAATTTAATTTTCAGGAACGTTACAGTGAAGATCTTTCACTGAGGTGTTTCTCAGATTAGGCCACAAAACAAAATAGATCAAAAAAGATTTAAACTAACAGTGTTTTAAATTTAAAAAATATATTTGTTTCTCTTTCAGTCAGTCAAAACAAGACATTTTAAATATGAGTAGCAATATTGAGTTAAATGTTTAGAATCTAGAAATGAACTTACGTCCAACTTCCAGTCTGGTTCCTCCACCGAACGTGAACCACAGTGATACAAACTCGTTGATCCGTCGTACAAAAACCTCTGACTGCAGAGAGACACGCTCTCTGACTCTGAAACAAACAAATGACTCAATGGCAAATGACTCTGGTACATTTGCCAATCATTCAAGGTTTTATAGTTGAGGAGCTCATGTCTGAACTCTTCATTTATTCAGATTTAATCACATCTCAGTGTTTCTGTTAAATAGATGTTGATGAATATTGTATTTGGAAGTCTGTGGATATTCTCATTTATCCAGTAAGTTCCATTCTCGCAACAATTGAATCATAGGCAACTGGACTTAGATTTGTCTAGAAGACGTTTCGCCTCTTATCCAAGTTGCTTCATCAGTTCTCAACGCATCAGTCTGACTAGTCCGCACTAGTCTGACAACAGTGGAGTATGACTCTGGTTTTTAACCTCTGTGGGGGTGTGCACCCACCACTTCCTAAAGACAATACCTCGTTAGTGGAGTTTCACTGGACCCTTTGTTTGGGTCAGGAGAGCCACACCAGTGAAAGGACAGTCGTTAGGGGTCAGTGGGGCCACTGGTGGACAACAGTCGTTAGGCATGAGGTGTGGTTACCAGTGAACGACTGTAGTTATGTTTCTTTGAGCAACTTGAGTTTAGTTTAGTTCAGTCCTTGTTATTCAGTCTCTTAGGAACAGTAGCGAGGGCTGCGTTGTAAATGGGAGAAAGATGAAATCTTAAGCCACCTCCCCTGTTTAGAGACGGCTTTTCTAATTTAACGTAGATGGATTCTTTTACTCCTCTCTCAAACCATCTGTCCTCTCCGTCCAAGATTTTCACGTTTTTGTCCTCAAAAGAGTGAGCCTTCTCCTTTATATGTACATTAACAGCAGAAACTGGACCTGAGGAGTTCGCCCTTCTGTGTTGAGCCATGCGTTTGTTCAGTGGTTGTTTGTGTGGCAGCAGAGTATCACACAGGGGGTTGTATGATAACTGAATGTTTAATTGCTAACAACGCCACCCTGGGAATTTCACCCAGAGAATTATTTCCCCCAACACTGGAGGGCACACAGGTCCACTTTACTTAGAAAGGGGCTGAGATGTGAGTTGTGGTTAAAATACTTTATTTTGTACAAATCTTTAAAAATAATTCTTTTAAAAACACAGGTCAAACAAAAACAGTGAACCAAAAATAAAGAAAGAAACCTAATCAGTAACTGAGGCCTACCGGTTGGACATGGGCTAGTGAAGGGGGGGGGAGGGTCCACCAACTAAACAGGATCACCTGTGACACACTTAAGGAAAATAATCAAACCACAACCATGCAAACAAATGAAAAAAAGGGGGGAGACCATCACCAGGATCACCAGCACCACCACCGGACCTCAGCAACTGCAAAAGAAACACATGAATCAACAAAGGCGCAAATTGCAAAAGAAAATAAAATACAATAAAGAAACAAAATGTTCAAATTAACACAAAACAAAATACAGGTTAAAAACAAACATCAGTTCCACCAAGGCAGAACAAAAACCACCAGCCAGACCAGCTCGGCAGCGGCCCGCCGCACACCGGACATCAAGCGGGGTCCATACAGTCCGTTTAATTGCCTGCGTGTTGCCGTGTCAAAAATGAGCAGATGATAAGTTGGAGGGAGACAAAACAGCAGCGGCTCCAGTCAATTTGTGCCGTTGCTCCGCACAGTCAATCCGATCAAGCTAATAAAAATAGAAGGAGACACTGATCGCTTGCTGGTAAAAGATATCAATTAGTTTGCTCTTCTACATACCTGCCGATGACGAGTTACATGCACCGACGGAGGGGAAGAGTGAAAGACGCCGCACACCTTGGCGTTTACCTGTGGCAACATGAGCGTCAGCCAGGTAATTATACATACACGGAGAGAGAGAAGCAAAACCTACCGCAACCAGCGAGGAGCAGGGCGCACACACACCCCAGATCCAGGGGTAAACAGACAGTCGCTTGTTACCAGCAGGGCCAAATTCTCACACCTGGAAGTGGCGCAGCTGCATACGCATTCTGGCAACTGAGGGAAGAGCTGCAGCTTAAATAACCCGCCCCCTCCACTGAGAGGCCATCAACACAGGTGAAGCAGATTAGCACTCAGAGATGATCTCTGTGCTGCTACATTCTGCCCCCACTTTTGCATCGTCGCCCCGACGATGAACAAATTGGAACAGCCATACCCCTCAATCCCAAGGCCGAAACCAAGCAGACATAGCATTAGACATCAAACCAGAAGGATTAACAGCCTCCATGTTCCCAGCTGATCTTGGGAGATGATGCACATTAGAGTGCTGGCCAGCAGTGGACCGTAAGGTCCGGCGTACAGCCTGAGGGCCAGAACCAAAACAATGAGTTGGTGGAGCAGCCAGAGATGGTGCGCCCGTAGGAAAAACTACAGACAGGTCATGCCCAGATGATGTAGGGACCGGCCTTTGGGGGGCTGTTGGAGTCACTCCGGCCAAAGTTGTGGAAGGTGCAACTGAAGGCTGTTGCCCAAGAACCAACAAGTCATACTCCTGTGAGCACTCCTCAGAGGCTAGCTGTTCTATAGGGGGAAAATCACGGGGATGGACAACCCTAGGTGAATTCATGCCAACCACAGCCTTTAACATGGTACGATGGACCCGTTTAACTTTCGTCAGATCATCAATTGGCCCAATCGTATACACGGAACCACCTTCAGCAGGTGCTTTCAGCACACGATATTTTACCTCACCCCACCGATCCCGGATCTTGTGGGTCCCTCGAGCACTGACGTCACGTAGAAACACTAACTGACCTTCACTAAGGGGGGGACTTTTCACATGCTGGTCATGGGCTTGCCGTCGACGATCAGCAGCATGAAGCAAGCGTCCCTGTGCCCCTTCAAAAGCCACCTGCAGTCGAGCTTGATGCTCCTGAATCCAGTCATGAACCGACCCCCTCACAGGGTTCTCAACCCTCCCCAAGAGAAAGTCTACCGGTAGCCTAGGTTCCTGGCCAAACATCAGGAAGAAAGGAGACTGTCCAGTAGTCTGATTCGGAGTGGTGTTATAACAATAAAGAACATGAGGTAAACACATGTTCCAGTCCCTCTTTCTAGAGGTGGGCAGTGTACGCAACAAGTTGTGCAATGTGCGGTTGAACCGCTCGCACTGACCATTCCCCTCAGGATGATAAGGGGTTGTACGCGATTTCACAATGCCGTACAGATTACACAGCTGCTGAATAAGCAAGCTTTCAAAGTTACGCCCCTGATCGGAGTGTATTCGAGCGGGGACGCCAAACTTATAGAACCACTCAGACCCAAGACCTTTGCAACGGTGGCCGCACGCTGATCCCGTGTTGGAATGGCTACCGTGTACTTGCTAAAGACGTCTGTCATTACCAAGACGTTCTCAACACCATTCTGGGTAGGCTCTAGAGTGGTATAATCGATAGCGAGAATCTCATTAGGACGTGACGCCAACAGATGCCCCATACCGCTATTCGCTTTGAGGTGGTTGTCTTTAGCCACTTGACACCTCTCACATGTCTGACACCATTGGGTCACGTCGGAAGACATACCAGGCCAGTAACACCTAGAGCGTAGGAGCGCCAATGTTCGCTCCACCCCCTGGTGCCCGTGCTCCTGGTGGACTTTAGTCAAAACCTCACTACAAAGCACACGAGGCAACAACAGCTGGAATATGGCCTCGGCACCATCCGGGCGGAACACCTGGCGATACAGAACTCCTTCCTTCTCAACCAGGCGGTCCCATTGCCGAAGCAGGACCAATGTAGACGGGGACAGTTGTTCACGCTCCTCACGGCTAGGACGCTGCCTTCTGCCCCAAAAGAACAACATGTCCCGGATAACAGGGTCAGCCTGTTGAAGAGCACGAAGCTCTAAGGGGGTATGCTGCGGCATGGCTACAATCGCCGCCTGAGTGACCACCTTCTGCCCTGCCAGGGCTCGTTGCAAAGGTTTAGGTACAACTGTACCTGGGAGCATAGCCTCCACATCCTGGAAGCCAAGGGGGTGCTGACGAGAGAGAGCATCTGCGTTCCGGTTACTTCTGCCTGACCGATACTTAATCTCAAAATCAAATGAGGCCAGTTGGGCTGCCCACCTCTGCTCGGTGGCTGCCAATTTAGCAGAAGACAGATGACTAAGGGGGTTGTTGTCTGTGTAGACAATACACGTATTACCCAACAAATACTCTCTAAATTTTTCCGTCATGGCCCACTTCAGGGCCAAGAACTCAAGTTTCATGGAGCTGTAATTCGACATGTTCCTTTCAGTGGGCTTCAACCCCCGACTAGCATAGGCTATTGGCCTCACCTTCCCAGCCTGTTCTTGAGAAAGCACTGCTCCCAAACCACCATAGCTAGCATCAACCTCCAGAATAAACGGAAGTGAAAAATCTGCATACGCCAGCACTGGTGCAGTGGTAAGCCTAGTTTTAAGTGCTTCAAAGCTCTTTTGACACTCATCAGTCCAACACCAGATGAGCCCACGGTCGGACTTCCTCACAACCTGAGTGCGGCTACATTCCGCTACCACCTTATGCAGGGGGGCTTGCCAATGAGGCAAAACCCTCCACAAAACGCCGATAGTAACTGGCAAAGCCGAGAAAAGAACGCAACTCTGAAACTGTAGTGGGAGTCGGCCAATTGGCGACAACCTCAATTTTACCCGGGTCTGTAGAGACACCGTCACCTGAAATCACATGGCCCAAGTAACGCACTTCTTTCTGAAAGAAAGAGCACTTACTGAGCTTAGCTTTGAGGCCCTCATGTTGCAAGCGGCCTATGACCACCTTCAGTCGTTCCAGATGTTGCTCCACAGATGAGGAATACACGACAATATCATCCAGATATAACAGCAATGACTGGCACTGCTGATCACCAAAGATACGCTGCATCAACCTCTGGAAGGTGCTAGGAGCGTTGCAGAGCCCAAAGGGCATCCTATTCCATTCGAACAAGCCAAATGGTGTGCAAAAAGCTGTTTTGGGTCGATCAGCCTCAGAAACTGGCACTTGGTTGTAACCACTGGCCAGATCCAGGGTTGAGAACCAACAAGCCCCAGACAGGGCATCCAGGGACTCCTCTATTCGTGGCAAAGGAAAAGCATCTTTCCGGGTCTTGCTGTTAAGCTGTCTATAGTCAACGCACATGCGAATAGTGCCATCTTTCTTTCTCGCCAACACAATGGGAGATGCATAAGGGCTACTCTCCCGAATGATCTGCGATGACAATAGTTGGTGAATGTGTTCCTTCACAACCTCATATTCGGAAGGTGGAATTCGCCGATAGCGTTGCCTAACGGGAACCTCATCAACCAAAGGAATGTCATGGGAGATTAGGTTGGTACAACCCAAGTCTCCATCGTGAGCTGAAAAGACAGGCGTGTATTGTCTCAGCAGGGACCTCACCTGGTCCTGTTCATCAGTAGACAAGGAAGACAGATCTATGTCCTCTACTTGTTGCTGTACGCTAGGGGACACTGTCTGAGAGGACATTGTAGCCACAGCTGAGGGCACCTCAGTTACTCCAGCAGGGAGACTGACAACATGGACAAGTTCAGCACACCCACCCCACCACTGTGCGGGGATACAACCACACATCACATGAACCTACGTTGACAACTGGTACGTAGGCTGTTCCTCTAACAACTCTGACAAGAGCAGGGGAAGCAAGCAACCCAGCAGGCAAACCAGAATCCAGGGGCTCAAAGAGGACGGTAGAATCTGAGTACTGCTCAGAACATGTTGCAGTTATGATCTTCATAACGCCGCCAGGAAACCAGAACATGATTCTCTTACCCCGGACCTTCACTTTTCCTGGACCATCTGGACCTGCACGCTTACTGGCATTACAGCATTGCTGCAATCCCTGCATGACAGGCTTAGGGGCCTCCAAGACACAAGGCTGTGAAAACAGAGCCACTCCATGTTGCAGGAAGAGCTCTCGGTAACACTTACGAATTACGTTCATCCCCAAAACACCAGGGACTTGTGCTGGTACAACCACCAGGAGGGTCCCTCACGACCAACACTCCACAACCGGGCATCACTTTTGCCCAAAAGTTCTACCTCAAGTTCCAAGTAGCCACGAAAAGGGATGGCCAGGCCGTTGGCCGCTTTAAGCTCCAGCCAATGACATGATTGGAGGTGCTCCAAACCCAATGGCTCAAAATGCTGGCGGAAAAAGCTCTCAGGAATTGTAGACACCATGGACCCAGTATCTACTAAACAAGGGACCTTAACACCACCCATGTCCACATCCAAATGGGGACAAGAAGAAATCAGTTTAGAGGCCTTCAGGTTACTTGAAACCTCTGATGAGCCAAGCACGGCCCCACCCAAACTGTGGCTCAACAATTCGGTGGGTGCTAGTTTTCCGGCACTGGAACCACATGAGACGGCCTCCCAGAATTGGAAGGAGGTCGAGTGTTAACTTGTGAACGAGGAGCACGCACCCCATCACAATTTCGCGCAATGTGACCAGGTTGATTACAGCGAAGACATATTATGGGGCCAGTACGAGGTGGACGGCTTAACTGGGGATTCTGAAGCCGAGCAATGCTTTCAGTGAGCTGATTAAGCTGCTCCTGCTGACGCTTCAACATTTCCTTCATTTCACTCACCTCAGACACTGAGCACGAGGGGATAGACATTAACGGGCCACCTTGCACCCCATACTGAACACCTGACACAGAGGGAACTGAGTGACTACGGCCTCTCACACCACCAGGTAAACCTTCACGTTCCCACTGGATGGCCTCTGTTCTAACATCCAACAGAGTGGAATTAGGCTTCCTACGCACCAACTGCTTCAACTCACGGCGCAGGGAGCTGTTCAGCACTGTTCAACAAACTGGTCCCCTCAGAAGAGACTCGGGCATTAGGCATGGCAGCAGGTGCACGCTGCTCCCCTTCTCCATGAGGCCTCTCAGGGCGAGGGAAAATTCCAAAAGGACTCTCTCCCTCTTCTGCTTCTGTTCGGAAAAGAAAGCTTCCTGCAAAGCGACATAAGAGTCTGAGCACCCATATAACTCCTTTAAAATGGCTAGTATGCTATCCGGATTCTCTCTCTCCGCGCCAGAACGATACTTGATCTCATCTCTGGCTTCCCCCTCTAGGTGGTCAAACAGGAAAAAGGCCTGGTCAAGTCGGGACAGGCGTCGGGCCCTTATACAAGCTTGCACCTCCTCGATCCATTCACCCAGTTCTATACCTGACCTCCCCCTAAAGACGGGACACTTCCTATCTCTAGGGACAAAAATTAGTCTCTCTGTTACAGGGACACTAGACATGGGAGGGGCCATAGGGGGCTCTGCAGAAGTAGATGGAGGGGTACTTGGACCAGCCTGTCCCTGTCGCAATCGCTCATTGTCAGCTTTTAACTGGGCAACCAAATCCCTAAGTTCCTGTATCTCTTCCTCCATGACTATGGCATTCAATCTGAAGCAAAGGCACAGTGAAAAACCAAACCTGCAATACTATAAGTTGTTTCCAAAAGCCGTTGCAGGAATCACTGTAAACCACTGCTGCTTTGTCTCCACGCTCTCCAATCTGCAAAAAAAAACCACCACAACTTTAACACAAGAAAAACCCAAACAAAACAAATGTAAACAAAAACAAGGAAACGCACGTCTCCAGCCCCGTTATTTTTCTTTTTAGTATATCCTGCCAACAACGCCAAGTTTGTGGCAGCAGAGTATCACACAGGGGTTGTATGTATATAACTGAATGTTTAATTGCTAACAACGCCACCCTGGGAATTTCACCCAGAGAATTATTTTCCCCCAACACTGGAGGGCACACAGGTCCACTTACTTAGAAAGGGGCTGAGATGTGAGTTGTGGTTAAATACTTTTATTTTGTACAAAATCTTTAAAAATAATTCTTTTAAAAAACACAGGTCAAACAAAACAGTGAACCAAAAATAAAGAAAAGAAACCTAATCAGTAACTGAGGCCTACCGGTTGGACATGGGCTAGTGAAGGGGGGGGGAGGGTCCACCAACTAAACAGGATCACCTGTGACACACTTAAGGAAAATAATCAAACCACAACCATGCAAACAAATGAAAAAAAGGGGGAGACCATCACCAGGATCACCAGCACCACACCGGACCTCAGCAAACTGCAAAAGAAACACATGAATCAACAAAGGCGCAAATTGCAAAAGAAAATAAAATACAATAAAGAAACAAAATGTTCAAATTAACACAAAACAAAATACAGGTTAAAAACAAACATCAGTTCCACCAAGGCAGAACAAAAACCACCAGCCAGACCAGCTCGGCAGCGGCCCGCCGCACACCGGACATCAAGCGGGGTCCATACAGTCCGTTTAATTGCCTGCGTGTTGCCGTGTCAAAAATGAGCAGATGATAAGTTGGAGGGAGACAAAACAGCAGCGGCTCCAGTCAATTTGTGCCGTTGCTCCGCACAGTCAATCCGATCAAGCTAATAAAAATAGAAGGAGACACTGATCGCTTGCTGGTAAAAGATATCAATTAGTTTGCTCTTCTACATACCTGCCGATGACGAGTTACATGCACCGACGGAGGGGAAGAGTGAAAGACGCCGCACACCTTGGCGTTTACCTGTGGCAACATGAGCGTCAGCCAGGTAATTATACATACACGGAGAGAGAGAAGCAAAACCTACCGCAACCAGCGAGGAGCAGGGCGCACACACACCCCAGATCCAGGGGTAAACAGACAGTCGCTTGTTACCAGCAGGGCCAAATTCTCACACCCGGAAGTGGCGCAGCTGCATACGCATTCTGGCAACTGAGGGAAGAGCTGCAGCTTAAATAACCCGCCCCCTCCACTGAGAGGCCATCAACACAGGTGAAGCAGATTAGCACTCAGAGATGATCTCTGTGCTGCTACATTTGGTTTCCCCAATGTATGAGTCTTTGCATTCCTCACTGCATTGGACAGCATATACCAAATTACTTTTTTGCGTGTGGGGTACCCTGTCTTTGGGGTGTACTAGTTTTTGTCTGAGTGTGTTACCTGGTTTGAAACACACAGGAATTTGGTGTTGATTGAAAATTCTCCTGAGTTTTTCAGACACCCCGGACACGTAGGGTATGACAATGTTCCTGCGCTTGTTACCTTCCTCAGCCCTCTCTGAGATATTGTTCTTGTTGGATCGTTTTGTTCTGTTGAACATCCAGCTAGGATAGCCGCAAGTTTCCAATGCCCTCCTCACATGTTTGTGTTCCTGTTCCTTTGCCTGCGTAGTGGTAGGAACCTTATCAGCCCGGTGCTGTACGGTTCTGATAACTCCCAGTTTGTGTTCCAGAGGGTGATGTGAGTCGAACAGAAGATATTGGTCTGTGTGGGGGGGTTTTCTGTATACCCCAATGTGGAGGCTCCTGTTCTCATCCAAGTGTACATCACAGTCTAAGAAAGGAAGGTGGTTGTCATTAACATCTTCTCTAGTGAACTTGATGTTCTTGTCCACTGAGTTGATGTGCTCAGTAAAAGCCTCTAGTTCCTGGGATTTGATTTTCACCCATGTGTCATCCACATATCTGAACCAGTGGCTTGGCGATGTACCCTTGTACAAGCTCAGTGCCTTTTGTTCTACTCTTTCCATATATAGATGTAACACCGGTTACTTTGATCTGACCAACCAGCATTAATGTGGACAAAATGCAAAGAGTCAAGTTACCAAAAGTTACAATTTATTATGAACTAATTTAAAAAGACATTTAAAATACAGGTGTGCTAATTGCCAAGCAGGGAGAGCTCACTGGAGGAGATAGGGTCTGTATAAAAAGTCTTATGCAGTCCGTGGGTCAAGTCCTCAAGCAGGCCAGCAATGCTTGAGCTTGTACTGATTCGGATCAGTTCTGCTGTGGCTCACAGTTCAGACCATATTCCTCTCGGGGCAAAGCCTGCAGGTCTTTCTCCCTGCACACCTGGACACAGAGTTCACCAACCACAGAGAGACAGAGCATGGTGTGTCTGCTGCTTAAATAGACCAGTGCTCCCATGAGCTGATTGAAAGCACCTGGACACCACACCCACACACACAGCAAACTACACAAATAAATCAGGTGCTTGACACAGCTGTACCAGGTTACATCCCTCCCTGTTTGAACAGTCGTTGTCCCAACGACCACTCCGCATGCAGCCTAGACATCTCTGTAACGTTGAGGTGGTGCTCCTCTGGTCGCCCTGGTGGATCGCCTTGGATCTGCTGCCTCTGGATAGGTTCTCGTGTTGTTTGTGGGCCGCCAGCTCTAGTGTCCGAACCTGTAGGGACCCAAAACCCAACCCATGGGGGGCCTGTGTGGGAGTGGGGGCCTCCCTGCTGAAGCTTGGGCACAGGGTCACTATTCCCTTACTGGCTTGGTACGACACTCTGTTCTGGTACCGGAATTAACTGGTTTGCGTGCACCACTTTCTCATGGTTTCCTCCATCATGTCTAATCACATAGACAGGCAAGTTGGGGTCAGGCTGTTTTACTACTAGATAAGGTTTTTCTTCCCACTTATTAGAGAGTTTTCCACGTCCTTTTGCCCTCATATCCTGCAAAAGTACCTTTTGGCCAGGTTGTAATGAAGGTGGGGCAGACCTCCGGTCAAAGTAGACCTTCTGTCGAGCCATTTCGGAGTCCTTGAATTGGTTTGCTTTTTCCATTGCAAACTGGAGACGCTTTTAATGACAGGTAACCCAGTTCTCTACAGATGTGCAGCCACCACTTTCGGAGAGGCCCAAGAGACGATCCTGGGGGAGAGATCCATGTCTCCCAAACATCAAATAATGTGGAGTATATCCTGTTGTGCTGTGAATGGAGTTATTGTACACTTGCATCATTTCAGGTAGATGGTCGTGCCAGTTTCTCCTCTCGTCACCCAGGGTGCCCAGCAAGCCAAGGAGCGTCCGATTAAGTCTCTCACAGGCACCATTCCCTGCAGGATGATAAGGTGTTGTGTGGCTCTTTGACATGCCATACAGATTACACAGTTCTCTCATCAGGTTAGACTCAAAATTGGGCCCCTGGTCCGACAACAACCATTTAGGCACTCCAAACTGTTGAATAACCTTATACGATAGTACCTTAGCTGTAGTGGTAGCCGTTTGATATTTCGTAGGGGCAGCCCAGGCAAACTTTGTAAAGTGGTCCACCATCACGAGCATGTTATGATAGGCATCCTCAGCATGTCCTATAGACAGAAAATCCAAAGAAAGCAATTCCATAGGAACATTTGACTGTATTGGAATTAGGGGCGCTCTGGTTTGATTAGGTGCTTTGCGCAGGACACATGGTTGACATTCAGCACACACCAGTTAGTGGACATCTTTAAGCATATTTGGCCAGAAGAATCTATGCCGCAGTAATGCTTGCGTTTTCTCAGGGCCCCAATGGCCTGCTTGTGTATGGTACATTTGCCAAACATTATAACGCTCACCCTCTGGAAGACAGATTTGGAAAATTGGGTCCAATACTTTGGGTCGTGCAGTCTTCGGTGTAATACACCATTGATCAAGGTAAGGCGATCTCAATGACTTAGGACCCGCAACGTCATTTTACTTTCATTTTGCCTCTCCGATCCATTTGGACGGTAGCCCCTTTGCACATACATTGCTACTCGTGCCAAAATGGGATCATTATTTTGAAGATTTTGCCATTGTACCCGAGTCCGTTCTGGTAGTACAGGGATGCCAACTGGGTCGGGTTCAGTTGAATCAGTCCACCAACACCAATACACATTGCTCTGGCCACTGCTACTCCAGTGGGGGTAAATGAAGGGATCTCCAGCCCCTCTGTCACCTCTTCTGAGTCCAGTGTAGGTATTTCTGGGGGAAAACGAGACAAAGCATCTGCACTTTGGTTAGTGCGCCCTGGTTTATACTTTATCTCAAACTGAAAACTGGCCAAATGTGCAGCCCATCTTTGCTCCAAGCTACCAAGTTTTGCAGAATTCAAGTGTACTAGGGGATTGTTATCCGTGTACACAAGAAAAGGGGCACAATGTAGATATTCAGCAAACTTCTTTGTCACAGCCCAAGTTAGGGCTAAAAATTCCAGCTTGAAAGAGCTGTAATTTTTATCATTTCTCTCCGAGGGGCTAAGTGTTCGGCTTGCAAATGCAATCACCCTCTCCTTTCCATCCTGTATCTGACACAGGACTGCACCCAAGCCCCGGCTACTGGCATCTGTGTAAAGGACAAAAGGCAAGGTATAGTCAGCATAGCCTAAAATCGGTGCAGACGTGAGGGCATTTTTCAAGGTCTGAAAAGCCACACGTTTCATCCCAGTTTGAAAGAAGTCGCTTTCCAGAACCATTTGAATTTTTTGGGCTTATTCCAGTTAATAAGCGATTAACTCTCTGAGGAAGAGGGTTTCTTATCTTAGGAGCTCAGCTCCCTGGTATAATTCACATATTCGCATGCTGAAGCAGAATGCACGTAAAATGGAAAGGAGGTGGTACTCCTGTAAATCTGCGGACTCCCATCGTGCCTGGAGAGATAGTTTAATAGTCTACAAAAGAGCCCTACGCAGAGCTAGAACATCTTATTATTCTTCGCTAATAGAAGAGAACAAACATAACCCACGTTTTCTGTTCAGCACTGTAGCCAGGCTGACAAAGAGTCACAACTCTGTTGGTCCATGCATCCCTGCTACTCTCAGTAGTGAAGACTTTATGAGCTTTTTTAATGGGAAAATAATCAAAATTAGAGATGAGATCGGCCAGGCCCAGCTGTCGGCGGCTGTGGACGTCCCTGCAGTTTCGTTGATCTCTTCCGTTTCTGATTTGACTCTGGACTGTTTTTCTCCAGTGGGCCTCTCTGAGTTGACCTCAACTATCAGTAAAGCTAAACCATCTACATGTCTGTTGGATCCCATCCCAACTCGACTGTTCAAAGATGTTATGTCCTCTATTGGTATATCAATTTTGGATCAGATTAACCTATCTCTACAATTAGGATATGTGCCACAGGTTTTTAAAGTTGCAGTCATTAAACCTTTGCTCAAGAAACCATCCCTTGACCCGGACATCTTGGCAAACTATAGACCAATATCCAACCTTCCATTTATCTCTAAAATTCTGGAAAAAATAGTTGCTAGCCAGTTAGGAGAACACCTGCATAGAAATGATCTATTTGAGGTCTTTCAGTCAGGGTTTAGAACTCATCATAGCACAGAAACTGCACTGATTAGAGTCTCCAACGACCTCCTCATGGCCTCAGACAATGGATTAGTTTCTGTCCTTGTTCTGCTGGACCTCAGTGCTGCTTTTGATACTGTTGATCACAGCCTTTTGCTGTACAGATTAGAGCACACTGTTGGAATTAAAGGGACAGCATTAGGCTGGTTTAAGTCATACCTATCTGACAGGTTCCAGTTCGTCCATGTTAATGACGTTTCTTCTACACGGACTAGGGTCTGCTATGGCGTCCCACAGGGTTCAGTTCTGGGACCAATCCTTTTCACTTTATACATGCTGCCCTTGGGAAAAATTATCCAGAGCCATGGCATAAACTTTCATTGCTACGCTGATGATACGCAGCTGTACTTATCTATGAAACCAGAGGAAACTAAACCTTTGGCTAAACTTCAAGGGTGTCTTAATGATATTAAGTCCTGGATGTCCTCTAACTTTTTGCTTCTAAACTCGGATAAAACAGAGGTTATTGTCTTTGGTCCCAAACACCTGAGGAATGGATTGACTGGATTTACGCTGGCTTCCAGCACAGTTGCGAAAAACCTTGGAGTTATTTTTGATCAGGATATGTCATTTAAGCAGCATATTAATCAGGTTTGCAAGACTGCCTTTTTTCATCTCCGAAATATTGCCAAAATTAGGAGCATCCTCTCCCAGGGTGATGCCGAAAAATTAATCCACGCGTTTGTTAGCTCTAGACTGGATTACTGTAATGCGCTGTTAGCAGGATGTCCGAAAAGCTCGCTAAATAGCCTTCAATTGATCCAGAACGCAGCAGCGAGGGTGCTGACAGGCAGGGCTGGACTGGGACCAAAAAATGGCCCGGGCATTTTTGATCCCTGGCAGCCCACCATATGCCGGGGATCAAAAATGCCGGTTATTTATACGATATGCGGAAGCACATGCTGCATGTTGTATACTATGTGCACATAGTGAAGTTTCAAAAATTAAAATAAAGTGGTGTTAGTGTCACTAGTGTTACTCATGTCTACCAATTATTTATCATGCATTTCAGCAAAGCAATGTTTCACTAATATTTTAACACACTTAACACTGTAAATTGGACACCAAATCTACTCAAAGCATTATTTGACAACAAAGACTAAACCACACCACACACGCACACACGCACACACACACGCACACACACCACACACACACACACACACACACACACACAGGTGATCACCTCCAAATAGCTATTCTGACCTCAATCTCGCCCTGCTGCTGGGTCTCATCTCTCTCCTCCTCCTCATCCTCCTCCTCCTCCTTCTCCCTCTCGTCGTCCGCTTCTTCTCCGACAACCACCTGTTCACTCGACGGCCCCGCGGCCGACGGTCCCGGCCCCCGAGCTTGTGGTTGAAAACATTTCCGTGATTTTGGCACATTTTGCTGCATCCACTTTTAATTTTTTTTGTCTCCGTTCTCTGAGCTTTTCTGCTCCTCCCTTTCGCTTTTGTGCTCCTCCCTTTCGCTTTTGTGCTTTTTTCTCCATTTCCATACTCATCCACGAGCCACCACACTCTCCGGTCAGGCCAAACGGCAAAATTTGGTCAGGAGGGATGGGAGGGGCGGGTCAACGAGAGCTGAGAAATTTCATTGGACTAGCCCAATATCCGTCAAGAAAATCAACCAATGGGCCACTTCATGTCTTCGCAAGGCCCCGTCCCGCCTCCACCCCCTCCCTTCAGCAGAAAATAACATTCATACTGCGTTCACATCAGCGCAGCACTGTAGCGCTTGTCTGATTAGCTGTCAGTGTCTCTTTCTTGAGTTTGTTGAGTGTGTGTCGTCGTCGCCCCCCCCTCGGAGATTTTTATGAGCCGACTACCAGTCCGTTACCGTCGCGGTCAATAAAAACTATATACTTTTTTTTTTTTTTTATGACAGACCTGACCTGGGCCGGCCCACAGATGTGCGTCGGCCCACCGGGCATTGCCCGGTACGCCCGATGGCCAGTCCATGCCTGCTGACAGGAATCCGCAAGCGAGATCACATCTCTCCCGTGTTAGCCTCCCTCCATTGGCTTCCCGTGAAATTTAGAATTGAGTTTAAAATTCTGCTTCTCGCATATAAGGCCCTTAATGGCCTAGCTCCGCGCTATTTACAAGACTTGATAACATGTTATGCTCCTAATAGAGCTCTCCGCTCTCAGAGTGCAGGATTACTCGTCGTTCCTAGAATATCTAAAAGTAGGTTTGGAGGACGGGCCTTCTGCTACCAGGCACCTTTTTTATGGAACCAGCTACCAGTTTGGGTTAAGGAGGCTGATACCATCTCCATTTTTAAAACTAAATTGAAAACATTTCTGTTCAGTAAAGCCTTCAATTAGTCTAATCTATAGTGTGTAGGGGCTAATAGTTATAACTATAGTTGTAGTAGTAAGACTAGAGTAGCTCGTCTTAATCACAGCTTCATCATAGTTATGCTGCTATAGGCCTACGCTACAGGGAGACACCAGCATGATCTGCTGAGTGGTGTCTCCACTGCTCTTCTCCTTTTTCTTCCCTTTCTTCCTCCCTTCCTCCTCCTCCAGCTCATTTATAATTATTTGGGAGCACCCTGTTACTGAAACTGTGCTCCATTTTCTTTGCTTTCCTGTGTTTGTTGTGCTGTTTCTGCCCCCTTTTCTCTTTGTGTATTTGCAGGCCAGAGTTTCCTGGGTTTCACGCTGACTTGCAGTTCCATCCACTGTCCATCCCGGGGTTCTCCTCCACTTGTGTTTGGGTACCGACTGGTGGCGTGGTGATCGGCGACCTGGTCCTCTGGCCATCTCATCCCAGTGCTGCTGCCTCCATCTGTTTATGTTTATATATTGCATCCTTTTGCTTGAAATCCTACCCTTCTCTTTTCTTAAACCCAAACCCCCTCCTCCTCCCCCCTCCTCCCCCTTCTCTCACACACCTCACCTACACCCCACCCGCACATTACTGATACTCAAGAGCCTTCATGGCTCATTACGCTGACCACACGCCCAAGGGCCCTCCATAGCTCGCTTGCATTCACCCTACAACAATTTCACTACTTCTTTATTATTATTTTTTACTTTTTCTGTGCTCTCCTCTCTCTGTCCTACATCCTCTTTCTGTCCTCCATCTTCTCTCTCTGTCCTACATCCTCTCTCTGTCCTGTCTCCCTCTTTTCCTTTCTTTTCTTTCTCTACCCGGCTGGCCTTCGGCAGGAAGGTCCCCCCATATGAGCCAGGTCCTGCTCAAGGTTTCTTCCTCTTAAAGTGGAGTTTTTCCTTGCCACTGTTTGGTATAAAGGTTTTTTTTTCTCCCTACGTGGGAGTTTTTTTTACCTGCCATTATCATTGATTGGACTTAATTATATAATCTTAGTTGATGATATTTGCTCGGGGGTCATGCTCTGGGTCTCTGTAAAGCGCCTAGAGACAATTGTCATTGTAACAGACGCTATATAAATAAAATTGAATTGAATTGAATTGAATTGAATTGATTAAGTGGACTGGCAATCTTAGCAAAGTCTTTGACAAAACGGCGATAATAACCAGCTAGACCCAGGAATGACTGAAGTTGTTTGACTGTTGTCGGGACAGGCCACTGTTTAACACACTTCACTTTTTCAGGGTCGGAAGAAATTCCTGCTGCAGACACTCGGTGCCCCAGGTATTGTACCTCTTTTTTTAGAAAATGACATTTATCTGGTTTCAGTTTTAAGCCATGTTTCCCCAGCTTTTCCAACACAGAGTCTAAATGGGCCAGATGAGAGTCAAAATCTGGTGAATATATTATCACATCATCCAAATAGATTAATACAGACTGTAGATTTTGGTCTCCAAGACATGTGTGCATTAATCTTTGGAAAGTAGCTGGTGCATTGGACAATCCAAAAGGCATTCTTGTAAATTCATACAGCCCCATTGGTGTAATAAAAGCAGTCTTTTCTCTATCGTTTGGAGCAACCTGTACTTGCCAGTACGCTGGCTAAGTCCAATGTGGTGAAAAACTTTGCTTTGCCCAAACTAGCTAGTGACTCTTCTATCCGAGGGAGCGGGTAAGCGTCCTTATGAGTCACTGCA
The DNA here is from genome assembly GCA_018398805.1 of Hirundichthys speculiger. Classification (NCBI taxonomy): domain Eukaryota; kingdom Metazoa; phylum Chordata; class Actinopteri; order Beloniformes; family Exocoetidae; genus Hirundichthys; species Hirundichthys speculiger. The sequence continues at coordinate 100,988 of JAGFBZ010000034.1, read as the reverse complement.
TTCAATCTGCGGTAATCCACACAGAATCTCAGGGTCCCATCTCTTTTACGCACCAACACTATGGGAGCTGCCCATGGACTGGTGCTGGGTACAACAATCTCAGAATCCAACATACCTTGGATCAATGCCTTCACCTCTTGGTACATTTGCGGTGGTATTTGACGATAGCGTTCTCTGACAGGTGGTGCGTCTACCGTTGGAATCACATGTTGCACTGTTGTTGTACGTCCGTAGTCTTCATCATGTGTTGCAAAGACAGCTCTGTGTTTATGGAGGAGAGCTTGAAATCGCTGTTTGTTTTCTGCACACAAGTCGGAATCATTGAAGTTAGGCAAGGCATCATGCTCAACACACACTTTATTTTCATCTGTACTCACTCTTATTGTCATTGCACTGACCCGGGTCAAAGTCACATTATTCTCAGGAATTACATCGGCAAGGTTAACTTCACAAGTTTTAGCCAACACCTGATGTCTGTACAGATACATTGGCAAGTTATTTGGGTTTCTGACTTTTATCAACACTCGTCCACATTGAACGGTTGATAAGGAACGGGCAATTAAAAGTCCACCCACCTCAAGTGGTTCCACCAAGCACTGATAGTCTTTCCCATCAATTCCTCCTTTGGTCCGGCCCCACAGCAGAACTTCACTTTGGGCTGGAATTTGGACAGGATGACGGTTGATTGTCCTCACATATCCAATTGTACCCTCAGAATCTGCAAACTGAGCCTGTCTGGAGCAGATTTTAAACGCCATGGTCCATGCTTGTTGTTGAGAAGGGTAACTGGTCATTGAGGAAATAGTGTGATTATCCATTTCTTGCCAGAGGCGAGAAATTATGTTCATCCCCACTACACCATTAGTGTCAGTAAGGCTCAGGTGGAGCCCTCTGCAGCTCAGACCTAATGTCACTGATGATGGTTTTGGAAAGTTCTGTAAATTTAGTCATCATTTGAGTATTCATTTCTTCTCTTAGTTATGATTTGAAATGTTCAAAATCATTAGCGGACGCAGTTTTGCTGTTGTGCCCCTTCAACATGAGACATTGAGCCTGTTCAAATACCTCACCATAGGCCTGTTCTCTCAAACATAGTTCATCTTTAATAGTTTCAAATGCGAGCGAATCATCCAGCAAAACTTTGGTTCGAAATTCACCCCTGGTTGCTGGATCTCTAAGGCCTTCAATCAAGTGGTCTCGAAGTAGAACATCCTCATCCTTAATTCCTCTTGAGTCTTTGTTTTTAAGCCTGTTAAAGTCCTCTTGCAATCGGAGAGCAAAAGTACTAATGTCCTCATGTGGCTGTTGTTTAGCATTGAAAAATTGTGAACGCAAAACTGAGGCAGTGACTTTGTCCCCATACAGCTTGTTAAGTTCTGTAAAAATCTTTGCAGTTGTGTCCCGTCTGTTTTGTGGCAAAATTAAAATCTCTTTTGGCCTTGCCCTCTAAGCAGCAAAGTGTAAGTTCCACTCTGAAGTCCACTGGTACTCCTTGCAATGCAAAGGTGGTTTCTAAACTACTTTTCCACTCTGCGAGACTGATCTCTGAGTCTTTGCCTTTAAACTTTGAGGTCACCATGTTAAACATAGGGATCATGCCAAGTGGTCTAATTGCTGGAACTTGATCGGGGTCAAGTCTACTAGCACCGGGTTGAGTTTGACTCTGGTCTGTCATTTTGCCCACCACTGGTTTTTATTTGGTCAGATCCTGCCGACAACGCCAAGATGTAATACCGGTTACTTTGATCTGACCAACCAGCATTAATGTGGACAAAATGCAAAGAGTCAAGTTACCAAAAGTTACAATTTATTATGAACTAATTTAAAAAGACATTTAAAATACAGGTGTGCTAATTGCCAAGCAGGGAGAGCTCACTGGAGGAGATAGGGTCTGTATAAAAAGTCTTATGCAGTCCGTGGGTCAAGTCCTCAAGCAGGCCAGCAATGCTTGAGCTTGTACTGATTCGGATCAGTTCTGCTGTGGCTCACAGTTCAGACCATATTTCTCTCGAGGCAAAGCCTGCAGGTCTTTCTCCCTGCACACCTGGACACAGAGTTCACCAACCACAGAGAGACAGAGCATGGTGTGTCTGCTGCTTAAATAGACCAGTGCTCCCATGAGCTGATTAAAAGCACCTGGACACCACACCCACACACACAGCAAACTACACAAATAAATCAGGTGCTTGACACAGCTGTACCAGGTTACATAGGTTTGCCACAATGGGGGATACTGGTGACCCCATAGCACAGCCATGTTCCTGTCTGTAAAAATTGCCATTAAACTGGAAGTATGTGGTGTTAAGGCACAACTCCAGTAACTGGCAAATTTGTTCTGTATTGAGATTTGTTCTGTCCGGTAATGTACTGTCCTGTGTAAGATGATGCCTCACCGTTTCCACTGCTTCCTTGATTGGGATGCAAGTGAATACAGTTGGCTTGGCTTGACAAGCTTCATCTGGTTTATAAGTGAAGTTTTTCAGGAATCATCCTCATGACACACGTTTTATAATAAGAATAGAAAAATAGAATTAGACCAGAAGAGAGTGAAACAAAGCTTTGATGGAGGTCTGGTGAGCAGGGTTGACTTCAGTTTAGAGGACCAATCTGTCAGTGAAATGAATGCTGATGTGAAGAGACAGTTTAGTTACTGATTCCTGATGTTCAGATGATCCTTTTTTATTGATCAGGTTCCTTCAACATTAAACCACAGTCTTCAGAGCCTTGTTAATAAATCAACTGTGTTCAGTGACCTGTATCAGTCTCTGCAGCAGCTTCCAGCTGCAACAGTCACTGTTGTCTGACTGACGGAGGTTTTTGTACGACTGTTTTTCACTGTGTGAACACCCACTGACTGTTGATTTCATTAGCACCCAGACAGTAGTAAACTGCAGCATCTTCAGCCTGAACTCCACTGATGGTCAGAGTGAAGTCAGTGTGTGATCCACTACCTGTAAAACGACCTGGTGTACCTGAAGCTCTGGTGGAACCATGGTAAATTATTATTAGTTTTGGAGGTTGTCCATCTCTCTGCTGATACCAGGATAAGAGTTGCCAGTTAGTAAAGAGATAATAATAATTAACACTCCCACTGGTTTTACAGGTGGCAGCATGGTGGCTTAGTGGTTAGCACTGTTGCCTCACAGCTAGAAGGTTCCTGGTTCGAACCTCGGCGCCTTTCTGTGTGGAGTTTGTATGTTCTCCCCGTGCTTGCGTGGGTTCTCTCCGGGTACTCCGGCTTCCTCCCACAGTCCAAAGACATACATGTCAGGTTAATTGATAATTCCAAATTGCCCATAGGGTGTGAATGTGAGTGTGAACGTTGTGTGCCTGTATGTGTGACCCTGCGATGTACTGGCGACCTGTCCAGGGTGAACCCCTGCCTTTCGCCCGTAGACAGCTGGGATAGGCTCCAGCAGATCCCCGTGACCCTTCAAGGATGAAACGGGTATAGAAAATGGATGGATGGATGGTTTTACAGGTGATGGTGACGGATCCTCCCTGATCAGATGTCACTGCTCCAGACTGAGTCACTGTGACCTGACCTCTGACCTCTGAGGATACAGAGACAAAAACAGAAAGCAGCTTCATGGTTTTGTGGGCTTCATTTCAGAGGGACGGATGTTCACAGAGGAGAGGAGTTTGATCCTCTGGACTTTACCTGTGAAGCAGCAGCAGAGGAGAGTCCAGATGAGGATGCAGATCAGAGTCATGTTCTTGACCAGGAGGATTTCTGTGGCTTCTGTTGTCTTGAAGGACAGCTGTCAGTCATCCAGAGTTCAAGCGTCAGGACTATAAAGTCTCCCAGAGCACTGGAGCATGGTGCTGCTGATGCAAATGTTATGGAAATGGTCTCAGTGACTCCAGCAGAGACTTCAGTCAGTCTCATGATGATGTTTTAAATTTTCCTCCTATTTTATGATCAAACAACAACATCATCATAGAACAAAAAAAAAGGAATAAATCTTGATGTTTATCTTTTTAGAGAAATAATTAAACCATCTGGGTGTCAACATCAACACTTACATTTAACACCTATTCCTGAACAATACTTTTAATTATTTATATCAGTTTATCCAGATGTGCTGGAGACCAGACTGCAGCAGACCTTTAACAAACAGGAAGTGACTCTCCTGCTGTCTCTGCTTTTCTGCCAGAATGAACAGATTCACTCCTGATAGTGTCCTCACACCTGGGTGAACAGAGGATGGAGCAGAGAAAAGATGAGCTCAGTCTGTCTCTCCAGCCAACCCAGGCGATGGTTTGATGTCAAATTGTGATCAGTCTAAATTTATTTGAGCTTCACATTCAGCAAGTTGTGCTGATAAACTAAAACGACTCAAAAATATCATCACCAGTGAACACGACACTGTCCTTGACACTGGTGACATGACCACAGCAGTTATTATTACAGATTTATCTGTTGCTTCGGTTCAAAAATCTGTAACTTGATCAAACTTTCAATCAGGGTCCTCATGACTGTATGTGACTGATTTCATGTGATTGATTGTCAGAGAACATCTTTGTGACGGAACAATGGACCAAAGTGACTCTAAAAAACTGTTTTCAGCAGTTTCATCTTCAGTCCTGAAACCTGTCTGCTGCTGTGCTTCAGCAGTGATGCCTGTCTGTTGCCATGGTTACTGACATCAGAGAGGGAAGTGAAACGCTGAGGTGGACTCTGATCTGAACTGGACCATGTTTTCTCTCTCTGCAGTGGGTCCAGTCTGGTGGAAACCTTATATCATTTAATAGTTATTGTTCATGAACATGTTTTGATTTTTCACTGCTTCATTAAATCCAGTCTGTTCATTAATACCAACTGTGACCACATGGGGGCGTAAAGGTCTGCTGGGTTGATTAAAGAGCCTCTGACAGTCCTGTTCTAGTGACTGCTGAAGGTCCTTGATATGCAAAAAGAGTATGTCCAGTTCATTTTTTGACATAAATATAATTTAAGGTAAATATACAATCAGTCAAAAACCTTAAATGCAGCTGCAGGTTTGAAGCAAACAATGAAGAATGCAGCTCTCTAATGACATAATTAATCATCTTCATTTTAAATTGATGCTGCCGAAGAATTGAAGGTGTATTCTGTTCAACTCCTGTGACCTTGACTCCTCTTTCCTTGTTCTTCCTCCTTGTCTCCTCCACTCTCATCTCAGCTCTCAGACACCAGTTTATCAGGAGAAAGAAAGTTCTTGTGTCCCTGATGGACACAATGAAGAGCATCCTCAGTGGGACAAAGTGGTGCTTCAAGGACCTTCAGCAGTCACTAGAACAGGACTGTCAGAGGCTCTTTAACCAACCCAGCAGACCTGTACGCCCCCATGTGGTCACAGTTGGTATTAATGAACAGACTGGATTTAATGAAGCAGTGAAAAATCAAAACATGTTCATGAACATTAACTATTAAATGATATAAGACACTGTTAGAGATTATATATAATAAATGTCCTTGATAGAAATCTATTTTATATTAATAGATTTCTAGTTGAATGAGACATTTGATAAAATGACACAGAACATTTGAATCATTTCAACACAAACATCTTTATTATCTGAAAACATGAACTGATTAACAACGAAGAAAGATTCACTCTTTGGAGATTAAAGGAGAAAAAGAGAACAATACACAGAGTTAATGAAGAAGATCAACAAAGTAAAACCAGGATGAGAGTCTGAGACAGTCGGGTCAGGACTGGGAGCACTGGTCTCTCCTCAGAGTCTCTGAGACTGGAGTCTGGGAGCCCTGGGTGGCCTCACAGGTCACAGAGCCCACCTTCCTCCACTGGTCTGCAGGGAGCCTCAGGGTGCTGGTCCAGCTGTAGTGGCCGTCCTTCTGCATCACCCTGGAGCTGCTGCTGCTGCTGCTGCTGCTGCTGCTGCTGCTGCCATCCACCTTCCAGGACAGACTCCAGTCTGAGGGGAAGCCCTTGTTGGCCAGACACATGAGCGTGGCCTTCCCCTGCTGCAGCTCCTCAGTGGAGGGGGCAGCACCGTCAGGGAGGGACGGACTGGACCCACTGCAGAGAGAGAAAACATGATCCAGTTCAGATCAGAGTCCACCTCAGCGTTTCACACTTCCCTCTCTGATGTCAGTAACCATGGCAACAACAGACAGGCATCACTGCTGAAGCACAGCAGCAGACAGGTTTCAGGACTGAAGTTGGAACTGCTGGAGACATTCATTCTTCAGCTGTTCTCATGGTTTAAAGTCATTTTAGTCCAATGTTTTATAATTTTTAACAAATGGCAACAGACAGGCATCACTGCTGAACCACAGCAACAACAAATCACATGAAATCATTCAGTCATGTGGAACTTTATTCTGTTGAAATTGAAGCGCGTGTCGATCAAAATGTTCATCTTTGTCATCAAACCTCAGCCAGAGTTTCCATTAGAAAAGTCTTCCAGTGAAACACAGTGATACTGACAACATGGCTCAGTATTTTCAATGTTTAGTTTGTTCACAGAAACACCTAAACTGGTCATCCTGATGTCACTGACATGTTCTGGGACAAAAACTCTAGATCTGAAAGACAAACTGAGGAGTTTGAACAAGTTCAGACTTTAGCAGCTCATTAATTGTGTTTTGCTGTTCGTCTGAATTATTTAGAGAAATAAACTTCCAGATGTTTGACAGATGTTTTCATTCAAGAAATGAACCGAAGCCACAGAGAATAACTTTAATCTGGTAACTAACTTTACAGGTTACATTTACTGTAAACTGTGTGACAGAGTTTTTATATTATTTCATTATTAGATTTTCTAAAACAGTAGTTAAGAGCTGAGCTCCACTTTAAAACTGTTCATATTTAACTCTGAAGTTTAAAGAGATTTAAAATGATCCAGTAAACTGGACGTTTTTCTTCAGAGATAAAATGATTTTAGTCTCTTCATTTATAATATATGGTTTAGTAATGTCTGCAGCTATAAAACACAGTACAGTAGATATAAACTTGAGGTTATTAAATGAGTCAGATGTTCTTACCGTTAACTTCCAGTCTGGTTCCTCCACCGAACGTGTACCACAGTGATACAAACTTGTTGATCCGTCGTACAAAAACCTCTGACTGCAGAGAGACACGCTCTCTGACTCTGAAACAAACAACACAGTCATTCAAGTTTTTGAAGTTAAGGAGCTCATGTCTGAATTGTTCATTTATTCAGATTTAACTACATCTCAGTAGGTATGCCGCGATATTTTGAAAAAAAAATTGATTTAAAACGATTTTTTAAATTAAGATTCGAATCGATTTAAACCATTAATCGCGATGCGGCCTCCAGGCCAGCAGAGGGCGCACTCTAGTTAATCTACGTTGTTGTTCAACGTCTATTCTGCCCCCACTGCTTCTCCGGTGCAGCCAGGCAGATAGCTAACATGTCTACTAATAAAGAATCCATTTGTATCCTCTTCCAAGAGCTTTATTGGCAAGTCTTTCATCAACCAGAGAGATTTTGTAAAACTGAAAGAAACACAAATAAGTCACATGAATTAAAACGCAATCAAAAAAATAGATGCTAAAGGGCTAGCACGCTAACGCTAGCGGTTTTCTGGACCTAAGAAAACAGTACATTTTAACATTACTAATGTAGCAGGCCAAAGTATCCAGGGCTTCTGAGACACTCTTTCTGAGGACAAAAACTCACAGGCTTGGTACTCTTTTGAAGCGGATGCAACACGCTCCGTTTATTGCACAGAACGTTAACAACACGAACACACTTCTTTTCCCTCTCTTCTCTTTTTAAACATCCAGTCGCACGTCTCTGACGTCACACCTGCGCCCCACTCTCACATGCGTCCCCCCTTACCGTGGAGGATGTCCTCATCTCTCACTACACATGTAAATGAAACACGGGGGGGGGGGGGGGGGGGGGGGGGGGGACATAAGCATGTAAAACAGAATACATGAACACAGCTAAACAGGCCATGGAGCAAATATTCAAGAAATACAACCATAAAGTGTAAACAGCCCAGGCAGCTCATATATATGTAGAAAAAAAAGAAAATAAAACAACATACACGCAACCACCCCTTAAAACACAGGGAGCCAATAACCATCAGCATGTATATAAAACAGTCACTCCATAACATAGTCTCTAAAGTGAGCAGGAGGTCGTGAAGACCCACCAACCCGAGAGAACCTAGGCGGGGCAACAGCCTGGCCAGGGCAACACCCAGCACCTACGCCACGACCACAGGCCCCGTCTCCGACAAAGAGGGACACGCCCGCAGGGTCACCAGGCGTGGCAGCATCCTCCCGCAGAACAGTGGGTGGGGAAGGGGTGAGGAGGTTTCTAGACGGGCCCTCAAAAGGGAAAGCCACAGGCAATTCGTAGCGCTGCAGCCTGTCATAGTGGACTGTCTGAAGGGGGGGCTCCTCCCCGAATGGGCTACTAATCTGATAGGTGACTCCAACTTCCTCATCCCTGTCCATTCGCCGTTGCACCAAGTAAGGTCCCTTCCAGTGGGGAGCCAGTTTACAGCGGCTCTCTGTGGGGTCATTCAACCACACAAGGTCCCCAACCTCGTATGGTTCATGCCTCAACCTGGTATCATAGAAAGTCTTTTGCCGTCTGCTTGCCACAATGTTGTTTTCCCTCGTCAGGCTGAAAGCTGTCCAAGCGCCTTAGGAGAGAGTTAGCAAAGTCCTCCGGGGACCCATCTACCGACCTGCCTTGCACCAGCGGGCCCAGCACCACATCCACCGGTGTCCGGGCCCCCCTGCCGTGGGTGAGGAAGTAAGGCGTGAACCCGGTGCTAGAATGTACACTGGTGTTATACGCAAAAGCAACCTGTAAGAGGAAAGAGTCCCACTCCCCCTCACATGACAAGAGCATTTTAGCCAACTGGTCAATAAGTGTTCTATTAAACCTCTCCACCATCCCGTCAGACTTCGGGTTGTATGGAGTGGTATGAGTTTTCTTCACACCCAGCAGCCTGCACAAATGTTTCACCATATCAGCCTCAAACTGCCTCCCCATATCTGTGTGTAGCGTTTCCATCACACCATGTTCCAAAATGTAGTTCTGAAAGAGACACTCAGCCACTGTGGTGGCCTTCTGGTCAGCGATGGCATAAAGGTTAACAAATTTTGTGAAATAGTCCTCAACAACTAAAACATACCAGTTGCCCTTGGAGGTGACTGGCAACTCAAGTATGTCGGCTGCGACACGTTGGAAAGGCCTCTCTGTCTGTGAAGTCCTCATAGGGGCATGATGTCGAGGAACTGGGGACTTCCTCCTTTGACAAGTATAACACTGATCACACCAAGCTTTAACATCACCATACATAGTGGGCCAATAACAAACACCCCGGGCACGTGCCAAGACCCGTTCATGTGCAAGGTGAGCCGTCAAAGGCGTACCATGTAGGTGTCCGAGGACCTCGGGGACCAAGACAGCAGGGACTAAAACCTGTGTTGTTTGCCCCACCTCAGACAGCCACACAACCCTGCACAACAGTCCATCAATGAAAGTCAGGCGGGGAAACTCGTGCCACAGTCTCTTTAAACCCCGGCTGGCATCCTTCAGCCTCCACCTAGGGGGTCTCTGACCTTCCTCCAGCCAGGCCAACACCTGTCTGATGTCGGCGTCATACCGCTGGAGCTCCCTGACACTGGACCCATTGTGCGACAGAGTGTAGATTAAAGCTCGGTCCTCACAAGCCTGAGGATCAGGGCTGGAGCTGGGGGTTTGTTGTAGGGGCCGCAGTGGAAGTGGAAGTGGAAGTCTCTATGGTGCACACTGTTCTGGGGCCATTGTCTACAAATGTTTGGGTACCTTTGTGCACAAGAGCGTGGACAGCACCAGCGGAATCAGCATCAGCGAGCTCCGCACTGAGGTCGGGTCTGCGTGACAGAGCATCTGCGTTAGTGTGTTGACCTCCACTCTTGTGCACAATAACCCAGTCATAAGGGTCCAGTTCCAGGGCCCAGCGGCTGCGACGGCCCGTTCTATTCTTCATTATCAATGGGAAGCCGTCGAAGGCCCAACAACGGCCGGTGATCAGTAACAATGGTGAACGGACGAAGACCCAAATAGTGTCTGAAATGACGAACAGCCCACACTATCGCCCACACTCCACTCCCTGTCATACGTAGACCATCGTCATTCGGGCGCCGCCGTGAGGGAGCGACTAGCATAAGCCACCACTTTGTCCAGGCCTTCAGCCTCTTGTGCCAACACTGCCCCCACAGCGACCTGGGAAGCATCGGTGTATAGAACGAAACGGTGAGTGAAGTCAGGGTGACACATTATAGGTTCAGCACAGAGAGCGTCCCGCAGGAACTCAAACGCCTCCTGGCAATCTGCAGTCCACTGAAACGGGACATCTTTCCCCGTAAGGTGACTGAGGGGGGCGGCTTGCTGAGCAAAACTCCTCACAAACCGCCTGTAGTAGGAGAAGAGCCCCAGGAAGGCACGCACCTCCGTGGCGGACCTCGGCACAGGCCATGACTTCACCTTCTCCATGTTCTTGGGGTCAGGGCGAAGCCTCTCAGCAGAGATAACGTGCCCAAGAAAGACGACATGATCTCGGGCCAGGTGGCACTTCCTGGCATTGAGACGCAGCCCAGCTGCTCCGATCCGGGTGAAGACCTCCCCCAGAGCAGAGGCATGATCCTCAAACGACCTGCTGTATATCAATATGTCATCAAGATACACCATGCAGATGTGCCATGGCAGCCCCTTTAACACTAGCTCCATAACCCGCTGGAATGTTGCTGGTGCATTTGTGAGCCCCATGGGCATGGATCTAAACTGGTAGAGGCCCTGGCCAGTGGTAAAGGCGATCTTTTCACGGTCCTCCCGTGCCACTTCCACCTGCCAGTAGCCATCTGAGACGTCCAGGGTGCTGAACCAGGTGGCCCCTGCTAGAGCGTCAAGCGTATCATCCACACGCGGTAGTGGATGGGAGTCTTTAACTGTCACAGCATTGAGGCCCCTATAATCAACACCAAAATCGCCATGTATTATTCTTTTCTCCTGACGAGAACCACAGGAGAAGACCAGGGGCTGCAGCTCTCCTCGATGATGCCATCCTCCAAAAGGCGCTGGACCTGCCTGTGTATTTCCCTCCGCTTGTCAGGAGAAGTGCGGTAGGCCCGTTGCTTTATTGGTGGGTGGTTACCTGTCTGAATGTGGTGCTTGATCAGGTTGGGGCTGCCTGCTCCACCCCGTGCAGGGCTGAACACCCCCTGATGTTTCTCCAACAAGGCCTGCAGCTGCTGCCTCTGCTGGTCGGACAGCGGACAGCCAGCTACATCAGGTAGGGGGGCATCCACCTGTCGAGAACCAAAAACCTCTGCAGGGTTGAGAATGTCACAGCCATCAACATGATGAAACACCCCCAGGTGAGAGCCAGGGCGCAGTTTCAGCTCCTGTTCAGTCGGGTTGAGTAGCCGTGCCACAGTGCGCCCATTTTTCACCGGGGCTACCATACGCGCGACCACCAGTCCCATATTGTCACACACCTCAGGCTCCAAATAGCCCAGGTAAGAGTCAATAATTGGACCAGCAACACCAGGGGCCCCCACCTAGACAGGAACAATCAATTCAATGAAAGGCGGAACAGTAGCATCAGTAGACATAGAGATGTTACAACAGTCTGGAATAAAGTCAGTGGCCTGCAAGAGAGGAATGTTAATATCTTCAATGCGGAGAAGCCCACGACCCACATCCATAATTGCACAAGTCCGCCGCAGGAAATCAAAACCTAGCAAAACAGCCTGTGTAGCTCCCCGCACAACATGCACAGTTTGTTCATAAGGCCTGCCACCCAACTTCAGCGGAAGGGCCACAGTGCCTAAAGTGTCCAATAGCTGTCCATTCACTGCACGGCATACAAATACTGCGTATTCAGCACGCGTTTACACAAAGCTGGGATGGACATCCGGAACTCCTCAGAAATCAACGAAACATTAGAGCCAGAGTCAATTAACACAGTCACATCAACTCCTTCTACCAGTCCTTTAACATAAGCTGTAGACTCGGACTCACCCACCGAACAGGAGTCCACTGTGGGGTCCGGAGTCGCCGCTGCAAAGTTGTCCTCATGACCCTGTGGTGGCAACACTGGCATCCGGGTCTCGATGCCAGCTACTGGAACTTTCCCCGCTCCTCTCCGCGCAGGGATGGAGATGGCGACCGTCGTGAGGGAGATAGAAACCTCACTCCCCGCCGCGGCTGACGTTCCTCTGCAAAGCGTGGCTCCCTCTGGTCCTCGCTGTCCAGCCGGCGCGGCGAGAACCCAGTAGTGGTACCCCGGGTCCCCCGTTCTCGTGGAGACCATTCTCTGGCACCGTATCCACCCTGAAGCCGGCGCTGCGGAGATCGGCCTCTCGTGCTGTCGTCCCTCCAGAAGTCCATGGAGGTGGACCTGCATCCAAACCCGCCACAAGCACAGTGACAGGCATGCTGCTTCTCTCTGCGCTCCCCCGGGCTCTGCAGACGAGCCCCAGGAAAAGGGGAGCCCAGACCGCCACGCTCAGCTCCACAGGTATGAGCTCTCAAATCCCTCACTTCTGCTTGCAAATTGTCCATCCTCGAGGTGAGCCGGTCCATGGCATGAACGAGCTTCTCTGTGGTGTTTGCATTACAGTCCAACACTCTTGGTGACGCTGGATCGAGAGCGGCCACAACAGCAGGATGCGGGTTGGGGTAGGGCAATCCAGGTGTGCTCGCTCTCAGAGCCTGCCTGGCCCGCTCACAACAAACCTGCTATAGTCAAAGCCTCCTCCACATCCGTGGCCCCCTGTTCATGGCACTTAACTTGGAGAGCAGGTTCGAGCCCGGCAAGAAAACGTCTAAAAGTCTCACCGTTCCTGGCAGCTCTGTCATAGTCGGGAAAAGCCTCAGCCACGAGCCTGGAGAGGTCGGCTGCATAGACCTCCAAACTCTCGTTCGGCTGACGGGGCCGCGCAGAGATGCATGTCTGGAAGTACAGGAGGAACTGTTTCTGTCCAAAGGTGTCCATTAACCGTTCCTTAACTCGCTCATAATCACACTGAACATCCGGCGGAAGAGTGTCCCACAGCAGGAAAGCTGCACCGTCCAGCCTCGTAGGAAGAAGATTCACCAAAGCGGCGGTGTAACTCCCGCTCCCGGTCCCCCTCGGCTGGGCACGGACCTCAGCTTCAAACTGCTTCACCCACGTAGCAAACGGCTTCTCACCGTCGCCACGAAATGGCGGGGGAAGCTCCACTCTCATGCCATCCACGCCACCAGTCCATGCATGAGCACTCCCGAAATACTCGTCATCCATGTCACGGTCCGTANGCTTTGACGGAGAATATGTCCTGCGTAAACGACGGGACATACAGCGCGTCCGTCAGCAGCACATCCACAACTCTCCCGTTGATGTCTCTCAGATGAAACTTGGCAGTACCCCTTTTCTCCGCAACTCCGCTGGCTTTCACCCCATCAGCCAACTCCAAAACGTGACTCTGTGGCTTGAAGCTTGCGTCGAAAAACTCAAATCTTGTGATGTCTGTCACGATGTGCCTTGTTGCGCCAGAATCCACCATAAGGCCCCTCTCCTTCATCCTGCAGACAGGAGCGCCCTGGTCCACCATGAAAGCAAAGGTGTGGTCCTCTCCGTCCACTGCTTGTTTGGCTTTATCTTGCTTCTTCCTTCTGCAGTTTGCATCTCGATGCGTGGAACTCTTGCAGAAACTGCACCACCGTCTCTGATCTCTGCGCATCTCCGTGCTTTTTGCGCAGTCCCGGGCCATGTGCCCTTTCAGGCCGCAGGAATAACAGGTGATTGAGCTGACATCGGCTCTTCTCCTCTCACCAATTTTCATCACATTGTCATCAGTTGAGCAGACAGTCGCAAATTTCTCCGTGCTTTCATAACTTCTCAACTTGGTCTTGAACTCCGCAAATGTTAACGTCTCATCACTTTGCGTAATGTGCACAGAGAATGGCTTAAACGCATCTGGCAGGCCCTTTGAAATCATGGCAGTCAGTAATCCATCGCTCAGAGTCTCTCCTGCATTTCGCAGTGCAGTGACCGCCGTCTCTGCGCGGATAATGTAGTCAGTAACACTCTCGTTGACGGCCTTCCGAAGAGATGTCAGTTCAGTGTACAAACCTATAACGCGTGGCTTCCCCTTGCCAGCGTAATGATCTCTCAGGATTTTTAATGCTTTCCTGCCATCATCAGCAGCGTCTCTCATCACAAGAGACAAACTTTTGTCATCCAGGAACTGGATTAATTCAGCATACACCTGCTCATTCTTGTTGGCGTCCTCGTCCGCGTTCTCGTCACCGTCTCCAGATGGTTCACTCAATATCGTGCTCTTGAGATCAATCAGGCGCAGGTGTGCCAGGAATTTCGTCTCCCATAACTCATAGTTCTTTTCATCTCCATCGAAACACAAATGATTCCATCGGCTTCCAAACTCCTTTCTGGGCCCATAACCTGTTGACGCTGCCATTGTTTAAGGGCTGGAATGCCGAGAGAAAAACATAACGGAGGAAAAATAACTCAGCCACAAGCATCCACTTTGTTTGACTGGCAAATGCTGCTGCGCTCTCAGGAGCAAGCCGGAGTCATTTATTGACAATCATAAATCAAGAACACCTGTGTGACCCCACCCACTTCCGGTTAGTCTGGTCAATACAAGAACATAAACAAAAACATCCAACAGAGGAGTCAAGGTCACAGGAGTTGAACAGAATACACCTTCATTTCTTCGGCAGCATCAATTTAAAATGAAGATGATTAATTATGTCATTAGAGAGCTGCATTCTTCATTGTTTGCTTCAAACCTGCAGCTGCATTTAAGGTTTCTGACTGATTGTATATTTACCTTAAATTATATTTATGTCAAAAAATGAACTGGACATACTCTTTTTGCATATCAAGAACCTTCAGCAGTCACTAGAACAGGACTGTCAGAGGCTCTTTAATCAACCCAGCAGACCTGTATGCCCCCATGTGGTCAGAGTTGGTATTAATGAACAGACTGGATTTAATGAAGCAGTGAAAAATCAAAAAATGTTCATGAACATTAACTATTAAATGATATAAGACACAGTTAGAGATTATAAATAATAAATGTCCTTGATAGAAATCTATTTTATATTAATAGGTTTCTAGTTGAATGAGACATTTGATAAAACGACACAGAACATTTGAATCATTTGAACACAAACATCTTTATTATCTGAAAACATGGGCATGAGCAAATATTCAAGAAATACAACCATAAAGTGTAAACAGCCCAGGCAGCACATATATATGTAAAAAAAAAGAAAATAAAACAACATACACGCAACCACCCCTTAAAACACAGGGAGCCAATAACCATCAGCATGTATATAAAACAGTCACTCCATAACATAGTCTCTAAAGTGAGCAGGAGGTCGTGAAGACCCACCAGCCACCAAGAGAACCTAGGCGGGGCAACAGCCTGGCCAGGGCAACACCCAGCACCTACGCCACGACCACAGGCCCCGTCTCCGACAAAGAGGGACACGCCCGCAGGGTCACCAGGCGTGGCAGCATCCTCATCCTCCCGCAGAACAGTGGGTGGGGAAGGGGTGAGGAGGTTCCTAGACGGGCCCTCAAAAGGGAAAGCCACAGGCAATTCGTAGCGCCGCAGCCTGTCATAGTGGACTGTCTGAAGGGGGGGCTCCTCCCCGAATGGGCTACTAATCTGATAGGTGACTCCAACTTCCTCATCCCTGTCCATTCGCCGTTGCACCAAGTAAGGTCCCTTCCAGTGGGGAGCCAGTTTACGGCGGCTCTCTGTGGGGTCATTCAACCACACAAGGTCCCCAACCTCGTATGGTTCATGCCTCAACCTGGTATCATAGAAAGTCTTTTGCCGTCTGCTTGCCACAATGTTGTTTTCCCTCGTCAGGCTGAAAGCTGTGTCCAAGCGCCTTAGGAGAGAACTAGCAAAGTCCTCCGGGGACCCATCTACCGGCCTGCCTTGCACCAGCGAGCCCAGCACCACATCCACCGGTGTCCGGGCCCCCCTGCCGTGCGTGAGGAAGTAAGGCATGAACCCGGTGCTAGAATGTACACTGGTGTTATACGCAAAAGCAACCTGTAACAGGAAAGAGTCCCACTCCCCCTCACATGACAAGAGCATTTTAGCCAACTGGTCAATAAGTGTTCTATTAAACCTCTCCACCATCCCGTCAGACTTCGGGTTGTATGGAGTGGTATGAGTTTTCTTCACACCCAGCAGCCTGCACAAATGTTTCACCATATCAGCCTCAAACTGTCTCCCCATATCTGTGTGTAGCGTTTCCATCACACCATGTTCCAAAATGTAGCTCTGAAAGAGACACTCAGCCACTGTGGTGGCCTTCTGGTCAGCGATGGCATAAAGGTTAACAAATTTCGTGAAATAGTCCTCAACAACTAAAACATACCGGTTGCCCTTGGAGGTGACTGGCAACTCAAGTATGTCGGCTGCGACACGTTGGAAAGGCCTCTCTGTCTGTGAAGTCCTCATAGGGGCATGATGTCAAGGAACTGGGGACTTCCTCCTTTGACAAGCATAACACTGATCACACCAAGCTTTAACATCACCATACATAGTGGGCCAATAACAAACACCCCGGGCACGCGCCAAGACCCGTTCATGTGCAAGGTGAGCCGTCAAAGGCGTACCATGTAGGTGTCCGAGGACCTCGGGGACCAAGACAGCAGGGACTAAAACCTGTGTTGTTTGCCCCACCTCAGACAGCCACACAACCCTGCACAACAGTCCATCAATGAAAGTCAGGGGGGGAAACTCGTGCCACAGTCTCTTTAAACCCCGGCTGGCATCCTTCAGCCTCCACCTAGGGGGTCTATGACCTTCCTCCAGCCAGGCCAACACCTGTCTGATGTCGGCGTCATACCGCTGGAGCTCCCTGACACTGGACCCATTGTGCGACAGAGTGTAGATTAAAGCTCGGTCCTCACAAGCCTGAGGATCAGGGCTGGAGCTGGGGGTTGTTGTAGGGGCCGCAGTGGAAGTGGAAGTCTCTATGGTGCACACTGTTCTGGGGCCATTGTCTACAAATGTTTGGGTACCTTTGTGCACAAGAGCGTGGACAGCACCAGGGGAATCAGCATCAGCGAGCTCCGCACTGAGGTCGGGTCTGCGTGACAGAGCATCTGCGTTAGTGTGTTGACCTCCACTCTTGTGCACAATAACCCAGTCATAAGGGTCCAGTTCCAGGGCCCAGCGGCTGCGACGGCCCGTTCTATCATTATCAATGGGAAGCCATCGAAGGCCCAACAACGGCCGGTGATCAGTAACAATGGTGAACGGACGAAGACCCAAATAGTGTCTGAAATGACGAACAGCCCACACTATCGCCCACAACTCCCTGTCATACGTAGACCATCGTCATTCGGCCGCCGTGAGGGAGCGACTAGCATAAGCCACCACTTTGTCCAGGCCTTTAGCCTCTTGTGCCAACACTGCCCCCACAGCGACCTGGGAAGCATCGGTGTATAGAACGAAACGGTGAGTGAAGTCAGGGTGACACATTATAGGTTCAGCACAGAGAGCGTCCCGCAGGAACTCAAATGCCTCCTGGCAATCTGCAGTCCACTGAAACGGGACATCTTTCCCCGTAAGGTGACTGAGGGGGGCGGCTTGCTGAGCAAAACTCCTCACAAACCGCCTGTAGTAGGAGCAGAGCCCCAGGAAGGCACGCACCTCCGTGGCGGACCTCGGCACAGGCCATGACTTCACCTTCTCCATGTTCTTGGGGTCAGGGCGAAGCCTCTCAGCAGAGATAACGTGCCCAAGAAAGACGAAATGATCTCGGGCCAGGTGGCACTTCCTGGCATTGAGACGCAGCCCAGCTGCTCCGATCCGGGTGAAGACCTCCCCCAGAGCAGAGGCATGATCCTCAAACGACCTGCTGTATATCAATATGTCATCAAGATACACCATGCAGATGTGCCATGGCAGCCCCTTTAACACTAGCTCCATAACCCGCTGGAATGTTGCTGGTGCATTTGTGAGCCCCATGGGCATGGATCTAAACTGGTAGAGGCCCTGGCCAGTGGTAAAGGCGATCTTTTCACGGTCCTCCCGTGCCACTTCCACCTGCCAGTAGCCATCTGAGAAGTCCAGGGTGCTGAACCAGGTGGCCCCTGCTAGAGCGTCAAGCGTATCATCCACACGCGGTAGTGGATGGGAGTCTTTAACTGTCACAGCATTGAGGCCCCTATAATCAACACAAAATCGCCATGTATTATTCTTCTTCCTGACGAGAACCACAGGAGAAGACCAGGGGCTGCAGCTCTCCTCGATGATGCCATCCTCCAAAAGGCGCTGGACCTGCCTGTGTATTTCCCTCCGCTTGTCAGGAGAAGTGCGGTAGGCCCGTTGCTTTATTGGTGGGTGGTTACCTGTCTGAATGTGGTGCTTGATCAGGTTGGGGCTGCCTGCTCCACCCCGTGCAGGGCTGAACACCCCCTGATGTTTCTCCAACAAGGCCTGCAGCTGCTGCCTCTGCTGGTCGGACAGCGGACAGCCAGCTACATCAGGTAGGGGGGCATCCACCTGTCGAGAACCAAAAACCTCTGCAGGGGTGAGAATGTCACAGCCATCAACATGATGAAACACCCCCAGGTGAGAGCCAGGGCGCAGTTTCAGCTCCTGTTCAGTCGGGTTGAGTAGCCGTGCCACAGTGCGCGCCACCAGTCCCACATTGTCACGCACCTCAGGCTCCAAATAGCCCAGGTAAGAGTCAATAATTGGACCAGCAACACCGGGGGCCCCCACCTGGACAGGAACAATCATTTCACTGAAAGGCGGAACAGTAGCATCAGTAGACATAGAGATGTTACAACAGTCTGGAATAAAGTCAGTGGCCTGCAAGAGAGGAATGTTAATATCTTCAATGCGGAGAAGCCCACGACCCACATCCATAATTGCACAAGTCCGCCGCAGGAAATCAAAACCTAGCAAAACAGCCTGTGTAGCTCCCCGCACAACATGCACAGTTTGTTCATAAGGCCTGCCACCCAACTTCAGCGGAAGGGCCACAGTGCCTAAAGTGTCCAATAGCTGTCCATTCACTGCACGTGCATACAAATACTGCGTATTCAGCACGCGTTTACGCAAAGCTGGGATGGACATCCGGAACTTCAGAAATCAACGAAACATTAGAGCCAGAGTCAATTAACACAGTCACATCAACTCCTTCTACCAGTCCTTTAACATAAGCTGTAGACTCGGACTCACCCACCAAACAGGAGTCCACTGTGGGGTCCGGAGTCGCCGCTGCAGAGTTGTCCTCATGACCCTGTGGTGGCAACACTGGCATCCGGGTCACGATGCCAGCTACTGGAAGTTTCCCCACTCCTCTCCGCGCAGGGATGGAGATGGTGACCATCGTGAGGGAGATAGAAACCTCACTCCCCGCCGCGGCTGACGTTCCTCTGCAAAGCGTGGCTCCCTCTGGTCCTCGCTGTCCAGCCGGCGTGGCGAGAACCCAGTAGTGGTACCCCGGGTCCCCCGTTCTCGTGAGGACCATTATCTGGCACCGTATCCACCCTGAAGCCGGCGCTGCGGAGATCGGCCTCTCGTGCTGTCGTCCCTCCAGAAGTCCATGGAGGTGGACCTGCATCCAAACCCGCCACAAGCGCAGTGACAGGCATGCTGCTGCTCTCTGCGCTCCCCTGGGCTCTGCAGACGAGCCCCAGGAAAAGGGGAGCCCAGACCGCCACGCTCAGCTCCACAGGTATGAGCTCTCAAATCCCTCACTTCTGCTTCTGCTTGCAAATTGTCCATCCTCGAGGCGAGCCGGTCCATGGCATGAACGAGCTTCTCTGTGGTGTTTGCATTACAGTCCAACACTCTTGGTGACGCTGGATTGAGAGCGGCCACAACAGCAGGATGTGGGTTGGGGTAGGGCAATCCAGGTGTGCTCGCCCTCAGAGCCTGCCTGGCCCGCTCACAATGACCTGCTATAGTCAAAGCCTCCTCCACATCCGTGGCTCCCTGTTCATGGCACATAACTTGGAGAGCAGGTTCGAGCCCGGCAAGAAAACGTCTAAAAGTCTCACCGTTCCTGGCAGCTCTGTCATAGTCGGGAAAAGCCTCAGCCATGAGCCTGGAGAGGTCGGCTGCATAGACCTCCAAACTCTCGTTCGGCTGACGGGGCCGCGCAGAGATGCACGTCTGGAAGTACAGGAGGAACTGTTTCTGTCCAAAGGCGTCCATTAACCGTTCCTTAACTCGCTCATAATCACACTGAACATCCGGCGGAAGAGTGTCCCACAGCAGGAAAGCTGCGCCGTCCAGCCTCGTAGGAAGAAGATTCACCAAAGCGGCGGTGTAACTCCCGCTCCCGGTCCCTCTCGGCTGGGCGCGGACCGCGGCTTCAAACTGCTTCACCCACATAGCAAACGGCTTCTCACCGTCGCCACGAAACGGCGGGGGAAGCTCCACTCTCACGCCATCCACGCCACCAGTCCATGCATGAGCACTCCCGAAATACTCGTCATCCATATCACGGTCCGTAACGTTGCGCTTCAGTCCTCCGAACATGTCGCTCCCAAGCGTTCACACGAGCACGCTAGCCGGCTAGGCCGACTGAAAAAGTTCAGTAATTGCCGAAAGAGAAAACTACTCCAAAAACCAGGTCTTACTCCAGATACCGCTGCCACCAATGTAGCGGGCCGAAGTATCCAGGGCTTCTGAGACACTCTTTCTGCGGACAAAAACTCACAGGCGTAGGACTCTTTTGAAGCGGATGCAACACGCTCCGTTTATTACACAGAACGTAACAACACGAACACACTTCTTTTCCCTCTCTTTCTCTTTTTAAACATCCAGTCGCACGTCTCTGACTCTCACACTAATGATATAGCGGTTCCCAAACTTTTTTAGCCACGCACCCCCTTCTATGTCTCAACTGGGTTGACGCACCCCCGATCCCCCACCCCTTAAAAAAAACGCAACAAGCTTTATTATAGCCATATTAAAGTCGCCATGTTTATTCATGCTAAAATGACCAGAACACACATATAACATGATAATCACAATCACAACAATGCGCTCTCGCATTTAAATTAAACTGAAACACTGTAACACAGTTCCAATATAATGAAACAAAGTTATGCGCAGGCTTCCACTTTTAAGAGCAAAGAGGATGGATGACATGCTCAGACTCAGTGGCAGAAAGCAGATAAGTTGAGGAAAATGTTAGAAAATTTTGAACATTGAACAAAAATTGCAGCAAGTTTAAATGACCGTGGAACTAACACAACCCGTCATCATAACACAGGTTATGGAAATAAAATTTGAACGCCAGTAATTTTAATTCTATTCCAATAAAGTTCCAATAAAGATATTTTCCCTGATTTCAGCCAATTGAGCATATTTGCGAGAATGAATAAAGTACCACAAGCTAGGTGCAAATGCAGTGGTAGAAGAATATAACTTCTTCTATGCTTCACTTTAAGATGACGTGCATTTTGAAAAGCCTGCATTTATTTATTCATTAAAATTACAGTTTCTGATTTAAAATTTTACAAAGGAAATGTTTATTTACACAACTTTATTGTGTGAAAACAAAAAAAATTATCAGACCGCCATTACATTTTTCATCTCGCGCACCCCCTAGAGGCAGCTTGCGCACCCCTGGGGGTGTGCGCACCCCACTTTGGGAATCAATTTCCAACATAAACCCCAAGGATAAACTCTTGAGTTAAATTTATAGGCTGTTCTCAACAAAGAAGAACAGAGAAATGATTGAAGAGTAGAGGTAGCTCAGTAGACAAGAATCAGTAGAGTAGACTTGTTATGTACTGAAGGAAAAAATCTTGATATTGTACTGATTTATTTAAAAGACGACAGTAGTCCTATTGTAAAAAAAAAAAACAAAAAACAGGATTTGACAGATTTGAGAGTTGATAAAACAGTTTCCACTTTCCAGTCATTTGCTATCCAGGTATAAAGATGATAAGAAAAAACAGTATTGTAAAAAAAGAAAAAAGGACAACTGATACAATATTTTTGTAATTTTGCTGATACTTCTAATCTACTGCATTGAAAAGAGCGCAAGAGAAATACTACAGTGTACTACAGTAAAAAGGAAAAGGCTGGTTTTGTGTAAAAGAAATAATAATAATAAAAAAAAAGTAATTTCCCTGTAAATTAATTTTGTGTTGTACATGATTCGAACCGTGATTCAAATTGTATCGTGAGTTGAGTGAATCGTGGCATCCCTACATCTCAGTGTTTCTGTTAAATAGATGTTGATTAATATTGTATTTTTTTAAAAAAACACTGGTAGATAGAGATGAGCAGGAGCCTTGAAGGATCCTGAAGTTCAGACAGATCTATATGGAGCTTCAGTCCTAATAAGTTAAATATTCTGGTCAAACAACAGATGCTGTAATCCAGGATGAGCTACTGTGAGACGTTGTTTCTGCAGCCCAGACATTGAACAGTCAGCTGTCAGCTTTCATCCAGATCAACTGAGAGTCCACCAGTGTTCCTGGAGTGGACGTTGACTGTATATTCCTGAGACATAACAAAGACTGGTGATTTTATATTCAAGTGTTGGGTCCAGACATTCTGGACCTGCAGGAACAGAGATGGTCTGACAAAGAAGAATATAACAGCACCAGTATTTGTGCTCATGTGTACAGTTTCATATGCAGCATTTAGACGTTTTGAGTTTCTGGTTCCTCTGGTAAAATGTAGACACTTGCCTTTCTTGAACCTTCCAGACTGTCTGGTACCACAAAGTCTTCTCATCCTTATAGATCAACATGGAACATTTTTGTGTCCTTTTACTTTGATCCAAATAAGTCCTTGAGATACAAGTGGCTGAAAATGAGTTTCCATCCCAGAGTGGGTGAGTTGAGGTGCTTCAGGAATCTGTCTTGGATTCCTCTTGGACGTCTCCCTGGATTAGTGTTTCAGGCATGTCCCACCAGGAAGAGGCCCTGGGGACGACCCAGGAGACAATGTAGAGATTAGATTTCTCAACAAGACAGTTGTAACCTTTTACAATCTATCAAATAAGCCTTGTGGCGTTCCACAGGGCTCAATGCTTGGGCCTCTATTATTTTCTTTGTATTTACTTCCCCTTGGCTTCATTTTTAGAAAGCACAACATTTCTTTACATTGTTATGCAGATGACACTGAAGTCTATGTGCCCCTAAAACAGGAGGATGTCAGCTCCATCCAATCGCTAACTGAGTGGAGGAACTGAAAGCCTGGATTGTTCTAAACGTTTTAGATTTGAATGAAAAGAAGACAGAAGTAATTATTTATGGTCCTGGTGTCACCAGTGGATCTTCTCCTGTGGACTTAGGTCCCTTGGGACAGTATGAGAAGTCTACAGTTGGCTTGGCTTGACAAGCTTCATCTGGTTTATAAGTGAAGTTTTTCTGGAATCATCCTCATGACACACATTTTATAAGAATAGAAAAATAGAATTAGACCAGAAGAGAGTGAAACAAAGCTTTGATGGAGGTCTGGTGAGCAGGGTTGACTTCAGTTTAGAGGACCAATCTGTCAATGAAATGAATGCTGATGTGAAGAGACAGTTTAGTTACTGATTCCTGATGTTCAGATGATCCTTTTTTATTGATCATGTTCCTTCAACATTAAATCACAGTCTTCAGAGCCTTGTTAATAAATCAACTGTGTTCAGTGACCTGTATCAGTCTCTGCAGCAGCTTCCAGCTGCAACAGTCACTTCAGTTTCTGTTCAGTCTGACTGACGGAGGTTTTTGTACGACTGTTTTTCACTGTGTGAACACCCACTGACTGTTGATTTCATTATCACCCAGACAGTAGTAAACTGCAGCATCTTCAGCCTGAACTCCACTGATGGTCAGAGTGAAGTCAGTGTGTGATCCACTACCTGTAAAACGACCTGGTGTACCTGAAGCTCTGGTGGAACCATGGTAAATTATTAGTTTTGGAGGTTGTCCATCTCTCTGCTGATACCAGGATAAGAGTTGCCAGTTAGTAAAGAGATAATAATAATTAACACTCCGACTGGTTTTACAGCTGATGGTGACGGATCCTCCCAGATCAGATGTCACTGCTCCAGACTGAGTCACTGTGACCTGACCTCTGACCTCTGAGGATACAGAGACAAAAACAGAAAGCAGCTTCATGGTTTTGTGGGCTTCATTTCAGAGGGACGGATGTTCACAGAGGAGAGGAGTTTGATCCTCTGGACTTTACCTGTGAAGCAGCAGCAGAGGAGAGTCCAGATGAGGATGCAGATCAGAGTCATGTTCTTGACCAGGAGGATTTCTGTGGCTTCTGTTGTCTTGAAGGACAGCTGTCAGTCATCCAGAGTTCAAGCGTCAGGACTATAAAGTCTCCCAGAGCACTGGAGCATGGTGCTGCTGATGCAAATGTTATGGAAATGGTCTCACTCTCAAAGGGAGCTTTCCTGCTTTCACCCTTTGATGGAAACTGATGTCAGAACAACACTTGAAGGAGGTTTCAGTTTCTGAAATGTTCCTGCAGGACAGATGAGGATTTATGAGTTCATAAAAGCAAGGATGGATAGGTGTGACCTCTATTCCTCCTTGTCTCCTCCACTCTCATCTCAGCTCTCAGACACCAGTTTATCAGGAGAAAGAAAGTTCTTGTGTCCCTGATGGACACAATGAAGAGCATCCTCAGTGGGACAAAGTGGTGCTTCAAGGACCTTCAGCAGTCACTAGAACAGGACTGTCAGAGGCTCTTTATCCAACCTAGCAGACCTTTACGCCCCCATGTGGTCACAGTTGGTATTAATGAACAGACTGGATTTAATGAAGCAGTGAAAAATCAAAACATGTTTATGAACATTAACTATTAAGATATATCAGACACAGTTATAGATTATATATAATAAATGTCCTTGATATAAATCTATTTCATATTAATAGATTTCTAGTAGAATGAGACGTTTGATAAAACGACACAGAACATTTGAATCATTTGAAAACAAACATCTTTATTATCTGAAAACATGAACTGATTAACAATGAAGGAAAATTTCCTCTTTGGAGATTAAAGGAGAAAAAGAGAACGATACACAGAGTTAATGAAGAAGATCAACAAAGTAAAACCAGGATGAGAGTCTGAGACAGTCAGGTCAGGACTGGGAGCACTGGTCTCTCTCTCCTCAGAGTCTCTGAGACTGGAGTCTGGGAGCCCTGGGTGGCCTCACAGGTCACAGAGCCCACCTTCCTCCACTGGTCTGCAGGGAGCCTCAGGGTGCTGGTCCAGCTGTAGTGGCCGTCCTTCTGCATCACCCTGGAGCTGCTGCTGCTGCTGCTGCTGCTGCTGCTGCTGCTGCTGCTGCTGCTGCTGCTGCTGCCGTCCACCTTCCAGGACAGACTCCAGTCTGAGGGGAAGCCCTTGTTGGCCAGACACATGAGCGTGGCCTTCCCCTGCTGCAGCTCCTCAGTGGAGGGGGGCAGCACCGTCAGGGAGGGGGCCACAACACCTAGGAGACACCAGTCAGTTCAGACATCAGCAACCACACAGCTGCACTTGGACACCTTCACTGTGAGAAAGAACATTTGAATTTTCCTTCCAGAAGTTTCTGTCAGATGTTCTTCTGCTCCACCAGTCACTCACTCACGTTGTTTCACTTCCCTTCAAGAAACTTTTCATGTATAACAGCACAGAGAGAATTATTATCCAGTTTAACTGCAAACATGTCAAATTAGTCCTGGAAGAAGCAAAATAAACTAAGACCTCCAACATATTTAATATAATGTGTTGATAACAGATAACAGAAAATTAAATGATGGAAAATTAAAGTGAAAACAAAGAAATGTGTTTGATGTAAGTTTGAATCATCAAAACTCAAATAAATCAGATTTCAGTCTTCCAGAATAGTTTTCCTCATTTTCCAACAGACATCTTCACCCTTTTAATAGCAATATTATCAGTTTGCTCAGTTGTAGTTGGAGACCAGATTCTAACTGATCAGATAAAGTCATGATCTTTGAACTCTGATAATTATTCTCAGAAATAATGACATTATCTTATCCACACGACAGATCAAATTTAATTTTCAGGAACGTTACAGTGAAGATCTTTCACTGAGGTGTTTCTCAGATTAGGCCACAAAACAAAATAGCTCAAAAAAGATTTAAACTAACAGTGTTTTAAATTTAAAAAATATATTTGTTTCTCTTTCAGTCAGTCAAAACAAGACATTTTAAATATGAGTAGCAATATTGAGTTAAATGTTTAGAATCTAGAAATGAACTTACGTCCAACTTCCAGTCTGGTTCCTCCACCGAACGTGAACCACAGTGATACAAACTCGTTGATCCGTCGTACAAAAACCTCTGACTGCAGAGAGACACGCTCTCTGACTCTGAAACAAACAAACAACACAATCATTCAAGGTTTTATAGTTGAGGAGCTCATGTCTGAACTCTTCATTTATTCAGATTTAATCACATCTCAGTGTTTCTGTTAAATAGATGTTGATTAATATTGTATTTGGAAGTCTGTGGATATTCTCATTTATCCAGGTAAGTTCCATTCTTGCAACAATTGAATCAAAGGCAACTGGACTTAGATTTGTCTAGAAGACGTTTCGCCTCTTATCCAAGTGGCTTCATCAGTTCTCAACGCATCAGTCTGACTAGTCCGCACTAGTCAGACAAACAGTGGAGTAAGACTCTGGTTTTTAACCTCTGTGGGGGTGTGCACCCACCACTTCCTAAAGACAATACTTCGTTAGTGGAGTTTCACTGGACCCTTTGTCTGGGTCAGGAGAGCCACACCAGTGAAAGGACAGTCGTTAGGGGTCAGTGGGGCCACTGGTGGACAACAGTCGTTAGGCATGAGGTGTGGTTACCAGTGAACGACTGTCGTTATGTTTCTTTGAGCAACTTGAGTTTAGTTTAGTTCAGTCCTTGTTATTCAGTGTCTCTTAGGAACAGTAGCGAGGGCTGCGTTGTAAATGGGAGAAAGATGAAATCTTAAACCACCTCCCCTGTTTAGAGACGGCTTTTCTAATTTAACGTAGATGGATTCTTTTACTCCTCTCTCAAACCATCTGTCCTCTCCGTCCAAGATTTTCACGTTTTTGTCCTCAAAAGAGTGAGCCTTCTCCTTTATATGTACATTAACAGCAGAAACTGGACCTGAGGAGTTCGCCCTTCTGTGTTGAGCCATGCGTTTGTTCAGTGGTTGTTTGGTTTCTCCAATGTATGAGTCTTTGCATTCCTCACTGCATTGGACAGCATATACCAAATTGTATTTGGAAAACACTGGTAGATAGAGATGAGCAGGAGCCTTGAAGGATCCTGAAGTTCAGACAGATCTATATGGAGCTTCAGCCCTAATAAGTTAAATATTCTGGTCAAACAACAGATGCTGTAATCCAGGATGAGCTACTGTGAGACGTTGTTTCTGCAGCCCAGACATTGAACAGTCAGCTGTCAGCTTTCATCCGTATCAACTGAGAGTCCACCAGTGTTCCTGGAGTGGACGTTGACTGTATATTCCTGAGATATAACAAAGACTGATGATTTTATATTCAAGTGTTGGGTCCAGACATTCTGGACCTGCAGGAACAGAGATAGTCTGACAAAGAAGAATATAACAGCACCAGTATTTATGCTCATGTGTACAGTTTCATATGCAGCATTTAGACGTTTTGAGTTTGTTTCTGGTTCCTCTGGTAAAATTTACACACTTGCCTTTCTTGAACCTTCCAGACTGTCTGGTACCACAAAGTCTTCTCATCCTTATAGATCAACATGGAACATTTTTGTGTCCTTTTACTTTGATCCAAATAAGTCCTTGAGATACAAGTGGCTGAAAATGAGTTTCCATCCCAGAGTGGGTGAGTTGAGGTGCTTCAGGAATCTGTCTTGGATTCTTCTTGGACGTCTCCCTGGATTAGTGTTTCAGGCATGTCCAACCAGGAAGAGGCCCTGGGGACGACCCAGGAGACAATAGATTAGATTTCTCAACCAAGACAGTTGTAACCTTTTACAATCTATCAAATGAGCCTTGTGGCGTTCCGCAGGGCTCCATGCTTGGGCCTCTATTATTTTCTTTGTATTTGCTGCCCCATGGCTTCATTTTTAGAAAGCACAACATTTCTTTACATTGTTATGCAGATGACACTGAAGTTTATGTGCCCCTAAAACAGGAGGATGTCAACTCCATCCAATCGCTAACTGAGTGGAGGAACTGAAAGCCTGGATGGCTCTAAACGTTTTAGATTTTAATGAAAAGAAGACAGAAGGGCCGCCCCGGTGGCGCGGTGGTTAGGGCAGGCGGCCCATATACTGAGGCTACAGTCCTCGTGCGGCTGGTCGTGAGTTCGATTCCCGGCTCAGTGACCCTTTGCCGCATGTCTTCCCCACTCTCTCTCTGCCCCCTTTCCTGTCTCTGCACTATCAATAAAAGGCCACTACAGCCAAAAAAAATCTTTAAAAAGAAGACAGTATGAGAAGTCTACAGTTGGCTTGGCTTGACAAGCTTCATCTGGTTTATAAGTGAAGTTTTTCTGGAATCATCCTCATGACACACGTTTTATAATAAGAATAGAAAAATAGAATTAGACCAGAAGAGAGTGAAACAAAGCTTTGATGGAGGTCTGGTGAGCAGGGATGACTTCAGTTTAGAGGACCAATCTGTCAATGAAATGAATGCTGATGTGAAGAGACAGTTTAGTTACTGATTCCTGATGTTCAGATGATCCTTTTTTATTGATCAGGTTCCTTCAACATTAAACCACAGTCTTCAGTCTTCTTGTGTCCCTGATGGACACAATGAAGAGGATCCTCAGTGGGACAAAGTGGTGCTTCAAGGACCTTCAGCAGTCACTCGAACAGGACTGTCAGAGGTTCTTTAATCAACCCAGCAGACCTGTACGCCCCCATGTGGTCACAGTTGGTATTAATGAACAGACTGGATTTAATGAAGCAGTGAAAAATCAAAACATGTTCATGAACATTAACTATTAAATGATATAAGGTTTCCACCAGACTGGACCCACTGCAGAGAGAGAAAACATGGTCCAGTTCAGATCAGAGTCCACCTCAGCGTTTCACTTCCCTCTCTGATGTCAGTAACCATGGCAACAGACAGGCATCACTGCTGAAGCACAGCAGCAGACAGGTTTCAGGACTGAAGATGAAACTGCTGAAAACAGTTTTTTAGAGTCACTTTGGTCCATTGTTCCGTCACAAAGACGTTCTCTGACTGAAAGTTTGATCAAGTTACAGACTTTTGAACCGAAGCAACAGATACATCTGTAATAATAACTGCTGTGGTCATGTCACCAGTGTCAAGGACAGTGTCGTGTTCACTGGTGATGATATTTTTGAGTCGTTTTAGTTTATCAGCACAACTTGCTGAATGTGAAGCTGAAATAAATTTAGACTGATCACAACTTGATATCAAACCATCGCCTGGGTTGGCTGGAGAGACAGACTGAGCTCATCTTTTCTCTGCTCCATCCTCTGTTCACCCAGGTGTGAGGACACTATCAGGAGTGAATCTGTTCATTCTGGCAGAAAAGCAGAAACAGCAGGAGAGTCACTTCCTGTTTGTTAAAGGTCTGCTGCAGTCTGGTCTCCAGCACATCTGGATAAACTGATATAAATAATTAAAAGTATTGTTCAGGAATAGGTGTTAAATGTAAGTGTTGATATTGACACCCAGACATTTTTTATTAATTATTTAAAAAAGGTAAAAAAAAAAAAATAAAAAAAAATCAAGATTTTTCCATTTTTTGTTCTATGATGATGTTGTTGTTTGATCATAAAATAGGAGGAAAATTTAAAAAATCATCATGAGACTGACTGAAGTCTCTGCTGGAGTCACTGAGACCATTTCCATAACATTTGCATCAGCAGCACCATGCTCCAGTGCTCTGGGAGACTTTATAGTCCTGACGCTTGAACTCTGGATGACTGACAGCTGTCCTTCAAGACAACAGAAGCCACAGAAATCCTCCTGGTCAAGAACATGACTCTGATCTGCATCCTCATCTGGACTCTCCTCTGCTGCTGCTCCACAGGTAAAGTCCAGAGGATCAAACTCCTCTCCTCTGTGAACATCCATCCCTCTGAAATGAAGCCCACAAAACCATGAAGCTGCTTTCTGTTTTTGTCTCTGTATCCTCAGAGGTCAGAGGTCAGGTCACAGTGACTCAGTCTGGAGCAGTGACATCTGATCTGGGAGGATCCGTCACCATCACCTGTAAAACCAGTCAGAGTGTTAATTTTATAGACAGTGCTGGTGCTACCTTTCAACTCTTATCCTGGTATCAGCAGAGAGATGGACAACCTCCAAAACTCATCATGTATTATGCTAACAGGAGAGCTTCAGGTACACCAGGTCGTTTTACAGGTAGTGGATCACAAACTGACTTCACTCTGACCATCAGTGGAGTTCAGGCTGAAGATGCTGCAGTTTACTACTGTCTGGGTGCTAATGACATTAGTGGGTGTGTTTTACACTCAATGGGTGTTCACACAGTGAAAAACAGTCGTACAAAAACCTCCGTCAGTCAGACTGAACAGAAACTGAAGTGACTGTTGCAGCTGGAAGCTGCTGCAGAGACTGATACAGGTCACTGAACACAGTTGATTTATTAACAAGGCTCTGAAGACTGTGGTTTAATGTTGAAGGAACATGATCAATAAAAAGGGATCATCTGAATATCAGGAATCGATAACTAAACTGTCTCTTCACATCAGCATTCATTTCACTGACAGATTGGTCCTCTAAACTGAAGTCATCCCTGGTCACCAGACCTCCATCAAAGCTTTGTTTCACTCTCTTCTGGTCTAATTCTATTTTTCTATTCTTATTATAAAACGTGTGTCATGAGGATGATTCCAGAAAAACTTCACTTATAAACCAGATGAAGCTTGTCAAGCCAAGCCAACTGTAGACTTCTCATACTGTCCCAAGGGACCTAAGTCCACAGGAGAAGATCCACTGGTGACACCAGGACCAAAAATAATTACTTCTGTCTTCTTTTCATTCAAATCTAAAAAGTTTAGAGCAATCCAGGCTTTCAGTTCCTCCACTCAGTTAGCGATTGGATGGAGTTGACATCCCCCTGTTTTACGGGCACATAGACTTCAGTGTCATCTGCATAACAATGTAAAGAAATGTTGTGTTTTCTAAAAATGAAGCCATGGGGCAGCAAATACAAAGAAAATAATAGAGGCCCAAGCATTGAGCCCTGTGGAACGCCACAAGGCTTATTTGATAGATTGTAAAAGGTTACAACTGTCTTGGTTGAGAAATCTAATCTCTCCATTGTCTCCTGGGTCGTCCTCAGGGCCTCTTCCTGGTGGGACATGCCTGAAACACTAATCCAGGGAGACGTCCAAGAAGAATCCAAGACAGATTCCTGAAGCACCTCAACTCACCCACTCTGGGATGGAAACTCATTTTCAGCCACTTGTATCTCAAGGACTTATTTGGATCAAAGTAAAAGGACACAAAAATGTTCCATGTTGATCTATAAGGATGAGAAGACTTTGTGGTACCAGACAGTCTGGAAGGTTCAAGAAAGGCAAGTGTCTACATTTTACCAGAGGAACCAGAAACTCAAAACGTCTAAATGCTGCATATGAAACTGTACACATGAGCATAAATACTGGTGCTGTTATATTCTTCTTTGTCAGACCATCTCTGTTCCTGCAGATCCAGAATGTCTGGACCCAACACTTGAATATAAAATCATCAGTCTTTGTTATGTCTCAGGAATATACAGTCAACGTCCACTCCAGGAACACTGGTGGACTCTCAGTTGATACGGATGAAAGCTGACAGCTGACTGTTCAATGTCTGGGCTGCAGAAACAACGTCTCACAGTAGCTCATCCTGGATTACAGCATCTGTTGTTTGACCAGAATATTTAACTTATTAGGGCTGAAGCTCCATATAGATCTGTCTGAACTTCAGGATCCTTCAAGGCTCCTGCTCATCTCTATCTACCAGTGTTTTTTTTTTTTTAAATACAATATTCATCAACATCTATTTAACAGAAACACTGAGATGTAGGGATGCCACGATTCACTCAACTCACGATATAATTTAAATCACGGTTCGAATCATGTACAACACAAAATTAATTTACAGGGAAATTACTGTTTTTTTATTTTTATTATTTCTTTTACACAAAACCAACAATACTACATTGTAGTATTTTCTCTTGCGCTCTTTTCAATGCAGTAGATTAGAAGTAGCAGCAAATGACAAAAATATTGCATCAGTTTTCCTTTTTTTTTTTTTTTTTTTTTTTACAATACTGTTTTATTTCTTATCTTCTTTATACCTGGACATAGGCGGAAATCCCGGGGGGGACACAGGGGACGTGTCCCCCCCTTCCATAAAGTTGTCCCCCCCAAAAAAATCATTGTAAGCACACAAAAACAATTGAATAATAATAAAGTCATGTTCGATAAAAGTACAACACAAGCGCTGCAAATTATAAACGTAAACACACCTTTTTTTAAATTGTTGAAACATTGTGACCCCCCCTATTTCTCAAAGTGGTTTAGTCCACATGCTGTTTCTAAGGGGCGGGGCTACCGGCAGCTCCGTGTGTCCGCAAGCAAACGATCGTCTCGTACAGACTGTACTGAGTGATGTATGAAAACCAGTAAGTCATTAATCACACCGCTTGTTTAACAAACTCAAGGTTGTAACATGAAAGTGACATTTCTCTTGTTTGGTCCGAAATCAGCCTCTCTCTTTTTGTTTTTTTAATCAGCACGACAGTAAGCAAATAGCCTAGCTTATGATGGTTAACAGGCTCAAACCAGTATGTAGAATAGTGGTGAGGGATACAAATACAACACTACAATATAATAATACCACCTAATACCATTGTTGATTTTTCAGTTTGAACATTGAAAAACCTGTATACAGGTAGAATATGCACTGATACACAACAATGCTACAACTACTATTATTACTTTTTCTAACATTCAACAGGCTGTGGGCTCAACCCTGCAAGGCAAGTTCCAAAGGAGCAGGAGAGAGAGAGAGAGTTTTATTTCATGTCCCCCCCAGGAATTACGCTCTGAAATTTTACTGTTTATTGTCCCCCCCCCCCCCCCCCCAAATGAAATGGGATTTTCGCCCCTGTACCTTGATAGCAAATGACTGGAAAGTGGAAACTGTTTTATCAACTCTTAAATCTGTCAAATCCTGTTTTTTTTTTTTTGTTTTTGTTTTTGTTTTTTACAATAGGACTACTGTCGTCTTTTAAATAAATCAGAACAATATCAAGATTTTTTCCTTTACTACATAACAAGTCTACTCTACTGATTCTTGTCTACTGGGCTACCTCTACTCTTCAGTCGTTTCTCTGTTCTTCTTTGCTGAGAACAGCCTATAAATTTAACTCAAGAGTTTATCCTTGGGGTTTATGTTGGAAATCGACATGTTGTATGTCATTAGTAATGTTAAAATGTACTGTTTTCTTAGGTCCGGAAAACTGCTAGCGATAGAGTGCTTGCCCATTAGCATCTATTTTTTTGATTGTGTTTTAATTCATGTGACTTATTTGTGTTTCTTTTAGTTTTACAAAATCTCTCTGGTTGATGAAAGACTTGCCAATAAAGCTCTTGGAAGAGGATACAAATGGATTCTTTATTAGTAGACATGTTAGCTATCTGCCTGGCTGCACCGGAGAAGCAGTGGGGGCAGAATAGAAGTTGAATGACAACGTAGTTTAAGTCGAGTGTGCCCTCTGCTGGCCTGGAGGCCGCACCGCGATTAATGGTTTAAATCGATTCGAATCTTAATTTAAACAAATCGATTTAAATCGATTTTTTTTTTTCAAAATATCGCAGCATACCTACTGAGATGTAGTTAAATCTGAATAAATGAAGAATTCAGACATGAGCTCCTTCACTTAAAAAACTTGAATGATTCTGTTGTTTGTTTGTTTCAGAGTCAGAGAGCGTGTCTCTCTGCAGTCAGAGGTTTTTGTACGACGGATCAACGAGTTTGTATCACTGTGGTTCACGTTCGGTGGAGGAACCAGACTGGAAGTTAACGGTAAGAACATCTGACTCATTTAATAACCTCAAGTTTATATCTACTCTACTGTGTTTTATAGCTGCAGACATTATTAAACCATATATTATAAATGAAGAGACTAAAATCATTTAATCTCTGAAGAAAAACGTCCAGTTTACTGGATCATTTTAAATCTCTTTAAACTTCAGAGTTAAATATGAACTGTTTTTTAAAGTGGAGCTCAGCTCTTAACTACTGTTTTAGAGAAAATCTAATGATAAAATAATATCAAAACTCTCTCACACAAGTTACAGTAAGTGTAATCTGTAAAGTAAGTTAGCAGGTTAAAGTTATTCTCTGTGGCTTCGGTTCATTTCTTGAATGAAAACATCTGTCAAACATCTGGAAGTTTATTTCTCTAAATAATTCAGACAAACAGCAAAACACAATTAATGAGCTGCTAAAGTCTGAACTTGTTCAAACTCCTCAGTTTGTCTTTCAGATCTAGAGTTTTTGTCCCAGAACATGTCAGTGACATCAGGATGACCAGTTTAGGTGTTTCTGTGAACAAACTAAACATTGAAAATACTGAGCCATGTTGTCAGTATCACTGTGTTCACTGGAAGACTTTTCTAATGGAAACTCTGGCTGAGGTTTGATGACAAAGATGAACATTTTGATGAACATGCACTTCAATTTCAACAGAATAAAGTTCCACATGACTGAATGATTTCATGTGATTTGTTGTCAGAGCATGTCTTTGTTAAAAATTAGAAAACAGTGGGCTAAAATGACTTTAAACCATGAGAACAGCTGAAGAATGAAACGTCTCCAGCAGTTTCATCTTCAGTCCTGAAACCTGTCTGCTGCTGTGCTTCAGCAATGATGCCTGTCTGTTGCCATGGTTACTGACATCAGAGAGGGAAGTGAAACGCTGAGGTGGACTCTGATCTGAACTGGATATTGTTTTCTCTCTCTGCAGTGGGTCCAGTCCGCCCCTCCCTGACGGTGCTGCCCCCCTCCACTGAGGAGCTGCAGCAGGGGAAGGCCACGCTCATGTGTCTGGCCAACAAGGGCTTCCCCTCAGACTGGAGTCTGTCCTGGAAGGTGGACGGCAGCAGCAGCAGCAGCAGCAGCAGCAGCAGCAGCTCCAGGGTGATGCAGAAGGACGGCCACTACAGCTGGACCAGCACCCTGAGGCTCCCTGCAGACCAGTGGAGGAAGGTGGGCTCTGTGACCTGTGAGGCCACCCAGGGCTCCCAGACTCCAGTCTCAGAGACTCTGAGGAGAGACCAGTGCTCCCAGTCCTGACCTGACTGTCTCAGACTCTCATCCTGCTCTCACTCTTTTTTATCTCTTTTTGTCAGAAAATGTTTTAGCAGTTACATTTTCTTGCTTGTGTTCCCTTTGATGGATTTAATCACATGAAAAAAATAAACTCATTAATTTTTCCCTTCAATAAATCTCTTAAAATACATGGATACAAGATTGTTTTATTTCATTTTTTTATTTGGTTAAAGTTTTATTGAACACAAGATCCTTATATCAGATCATTTTTAAGATTTTAAATGTTATGATTTTCATCTTAGCAAAGGAAAACAATATCTCAGAGAGTGGAGTGGAGGATCTTTTGATCTTATGTCGAAATCATTGAAATCAACATGTTTTTTTTTTTTTTTAATGAAAAGTACAAGGAGAGGAAATTTGAAGTCAGAGATGATGTCGGGCAGCAGTAGAAGGAAAAGACACCAAAATAGACCGGGGTTCCAGGTTTACAGGTGGGTCACGTCAGTCAGGTAACATCGTTCTGACTATTGTATTTGGAAACTGGCCTTTGAGAATCAGCACCTCTAAAAAACAAACAAAAAAAGTATTATCATGGAGACATAAACGTGTAGTTTATGCTCCATTTTCGTACGGTCGTAAATCTGTTCGCCTAGACCTCCGTGCGTCATTTGCGCTTGTTTGGTTGTTGAGCAGCTTGTCCACCAGAGGGCGGTGACGAGTCAACATTGACCTCATTACTGACGTTTCTGCTGCTGTCACTCCAAACTCCCTCTCCGTCTCTTCCCAGCTGTTTTAAAAAAGATGTGACCGCTCCAATACGGCTTTTAAATGACCATTTCAAGCTTGTAAACTCACGCTTTGAAGTTTTCCACCGTCTTTCGATGATTTTTCTTCTTCATCATTATTTAGTATTTTGTTTAACAACTGAGTGACTCAGTGCTGCCCCCACAACTTCCGGTGGCATTTATCGGGTTTTCCCGTACCACTGAGCACCTGGATGACGTGCAAGAATACGGACGAACACGAGTACGTATGCCGGGCCACACCTGTTTCATATATTGAGCCTTTTGGTGGCATAAATCCAGATAAAATCTGATGTGGACCAAAGCAGTCATTAAATCACTGCTATCAAAGCTATCAATTTTGCTTCTGCTACTATGTATAAATTAAAATGTAGATGGTTTACAACAATTGTTATGCAGCTTTTGCGTTTGTATATATCGCCACAGTGAAGCATCATGTTCTGTTCATTGATTTGGCGTTGGTTTCCAGAGATGACAGTCCCCATTAGTAGTAGCTCCGTCTTTGCTGTCATAACACCGACGTAGATTATGCTCTTTCACGACTGACACAGCCTCATAACACAAAAAACAGGCCTACTGGTTCTTCACCTTAAGGTACAAACTTGTATTCGTTTTCCCGTCGTTCATGAAACTGCTTTCTTTGTGCGTAAAAGTTCTGAAAATGGTCGCCATGGTTATATACTGTTATCCTGTGGGTAATGACGAAATGCATTATGGGAGATGTAGTTTATTGTCAATATGCGCTTTAAAGCGGCGTAAGCTTATTTTAAGTCTTAAAATATTGGTTTAAAATTTAAGACAATAATGCACAAGCTCTCGAGGGCCACATAAAATGACGTAGCGGGCCACATTTGGCCCACGGGCCTTGTGTTTGACACATGTGACCTACAGTAACTCCAGCTGATATTGCAGGTCAACAACTACTCTTGGCTAACTGAGAGGCTAAACTGCTCCCACCGGACTGACGGGACGAGCTAGCTGAAGGCGTTAATGTCACTTTACAACGACCTATATAACGTTAGACAGAGTACACACATACAGTCATGGAAAAAATTATTAGACCATCCTTGTTTTCTTCAGTTTCTTGTTCATTTTAATGCCTGGTACAACTAAAGGTACATTTGTTTGGACAAACATAACGATAACCACAAAGATTGCTCATAAGAGTTTTATTTAAGAGCTGATATCTACCATTTTCCATGGTTTTCTTGATTATAACCTAAATCACTTAAGTTTTTACATCAATAGCTATGGCGTTGTACTGCCAAAAACACTGCTTTTATTCATTCAGTGTTTTCTTTTCTGTCTGTTTTAGTCACATGATGATGTTTAGTGGTACCAGGTATTAAAATGAACAAGAAAGTGAAGAAAAAATTGTGGTCTAATAATTTTTTCCATGACTGTATGTAACTGTTGTATTCAACAGAACCTTGATCTATTTCACACAGGAATCCCAAAACGTTATCCAGCGCAAATATAATTTATCTTTCAAGGAAGCATGACATTTGAAAGCGATGCCAACTTCCGTTTTTGTCCACTTCCTTTGTGGCTTTTGCAGTTGTCTGAGACGTCTTGGCCACCAAAAGTGGGCAACTCTCTACCTATTAAACCATGCCATCCATACCAACATTTAAAGACCCATGAAGAAGAACCAACATCTATCCTGGGTATCTCAGGATAATCCTGAGATAACACCGGACCGTGTGTGTGCATGGGCCTCGCTTTCTACTCACATGATGCACAGAATTTCAGAGTATGTCCACTACAGATGTACTTCTTGCAGCTGCCGCATGTGGTCTGCGTCTTGGAGTCCTTTGAAGGTCCACACACATCGCAGCGCTTCCTCTTTCTGCCCGTGGCAGTTGTCTAGAACAATAAAAAGACCATTAGTTCAAGATTTACTGGTATTTTCCCCAAATGAGTCCAAAAACAGACAGAAAAAAGTAGGATATTTACTTCAGGTGCTTGCATTCCTGTGGGTCGTACGGCAGGATCCTCCTTCATCCTCCTGACGATGGCCAGAGGGGCTGGTGTCCTGGGAACGTGCCGTCTCCTCTGGACGTGCGGCATCACGAGTGCCCTGCCGAGCTCCTCCAGAAAAAGGCGCCGTCTTTGGAGCTTGTTTTGTTTCCAGTCTGGGTTGATTGCAACCCAGACAACGAAGGCATTGTAAGCTGAGACGTCGAGGATGTTGAAGAAAATCGCGAGTGGCCACCGTAACGTTCTCCTCTGGCAGCTGTAACAGGACAGCAGCTTGTCGAGGTTGTCCACCCCTCCTTTGGTGGCGTCGTAGTCAAGTAGGATCTCCGGCTTGGGGCCCTCACGGCCACTGATCCTCCCATCCCTGTGTAGAGTGCTCATGAGCATCACATTTCTACCCTTTTTAGGTACGTAGGATACAAGGGCAGTGTCGGCCGTGAACGCAAAGATGGAGGAATGGACCGGCCTGTTCCTTACAGGTAGAAGCTGAGGTGGGAGCTCTGTCCTGTTCCTTCGAACTGCACCAACCATTGTCAGCTTTCTTCTGAGGAGCTCCTGTCCCAGGCTGTACGTAGTGAAGAAATGATCGCAGGTGATGTTGCATCCACTGAGGCCCTGCGTCAAATCGAGCACAACCTGAGTCCCCTGGCTTTCCCCTGAGACTCCGCCCTCTGGTTTCCCCGTGTAAATTTGCATCCTCCACGTGTAGAATGAAAGAGCATCACAGGCAGTCCATATTTTTATCCCGTACCTTGCCTGCTTGGAGGCCACATACTGCCTGAAGGGGCAGCGGCCCCTAAAACCCACCAGTCGACTGTCAACGGTCACATTGGGTCCAGGGTTGTAAAGGAGCGGCAGCCGCTCCACCCACCTGTCCCACACGGCCCGGACGGCTGCCAGCTTGTCTCTCCTCTGCCTGGCAGGTCTCGATTCCCGGTCGTCGAACCGGACGACCCTCGAGAACGCGCGGAAGCTCTGCAGCGACATTGTGGCTCCGAAGATCGGCCTCCCCGTCTCAGCGTCCCACAGGTTTTCAGTCGACTCCCCTCTTGATTTGTAGACACCTGCGAGGATGAGGATCCCAAAGTAGGCGTGCAAATGCAGGTCGTCCATCTCTGTCCACCGCCCCCCGAAAACGCGCCTTCCCTTGAGGTTGGTCATATCCAGAATTATTTTCTGGACCGAGTCAGGAATCATGAGCTCAAATGATGACAAGACATCGTGAACGTGTGCCAGAGCCATTCCTGTGGGTGCTGGTACCCTCTTCGCTGTGTTGGCAGATGAGTGCAGGGCTTCGCTCATCGGAGATGGGGACCATTCGGTCTGGCCATCCCTGGACATGCATGTGTGCTGGCTGGCTTCTCCAGCCGCTGGTTGTGGAGGTCTAGTTGGCTGTTGGGCTCCCCCAGCGGTGAGATGGGCGGTTTCTTCTGGAGCATGCTCTGAGCTGATCCCATCTTCAGATTCACTGTCATACTCTGAATTTATTTCTATGGCATCTTCATATTCGGAGACATCCTCTTCTTCCTCGCCGCTCTCGGTCTCATTGTTTGCTGAACTGAGCTCTAACGTCCTGTGAGCGCTGCACCTTTCGCTCATGTTGTAGGTGGCTGATTGTCGATTCAATGACTTGCAGACTGCAGTCGAGATCTTTTTTATGTGTTTTGCACCTCCCCCACTGGCTCCCCCCACCACGTGGGATAAAAAGCATGAGAAAAGGGAGGCAGAAGGCTTCTCAGTGCTTCAGCTGCAACTCGCTGCAACGCTCTGGGTGTATTTCTGTGTGCTGGCCTGTGTGTGGGTCACATTGACCTGAACATCCTGTCAGGGACATGAATGTGTGGGGGGGCAGTACAGCATCTGCACTCACGGAGAAATAATAAGGCTGTTTCAGTGGTTTCAGGTTGAGAGCTGTTTTTCTCATTTCAGTTTTCATTAACTGAGAATATAAAAGTGAGGTCAGTTTGACCTGAACACCACGTCATATCAGGATATTGACCTGATATGACACCGTCCCTTTGAAGTAGGAGCGCTGTTTGTTTTGCTCTTTTTCAGAGGGGGGAAAAAAAAGAGTCTTTATCTTACTGAGCTAAACTGGCAGGATGTTTGCAGAATCAAGTACATTAGTGTTGGTGTCTTATCTCTGACATCTGTTGGACAGGTAAACACTCACTCAGCAAAGTTGAACGACGACCTCTAGTTTAGTAAAACATGATCAAACATTAACCAACAGTCTCACTGTTTAGAACCGTTGAAGAGATTTTTCACTCATCAGTGTTGAAGTTGTTCTACTTTAATGCTTTTCAGGGGATTCAAAATCAAAAGCATCACACTGATCATTACTGGTATTCCAGATTTGAAAGGTCAGATCCACTAGAGAGCATTTTCAGTCTCAGAAACACAGATTCAATCAGGACTTCTTCACCCTCGTACGAGTTTCCCATTTACAATCCACTTATTGTCAGGATATTGTTTTAAAACCATTTCAGTATTTTTGGTGGCAGTAAGCAGAGACGC
The DNA here is from genome assembly GCA_018398805.1 of Hirundichthys speculiger. Lineage (NCBI taxonomy): Eukaryota > Metazoa > Chordata > Actinopteri > Beloniformes > Exocoetidae > Hirundichthys > Hirundichthys speculiger. The sequence continues at coordinate 60,424 of JAGFBZ010000034.1, read as the reverse complement.
CTGTTGTCCTCCGGTGTCAAATTGACCCGGTCCTTTTTGACTGGTTAGTAAAGCGTGAAATGTAAAACGATTAAACGATTAAAATTTTAATTGCTATTAATCGCATTATTTCCCTGATTAATCACGATTAATCACATTGTATAGGCGAAATCAAATAATGAATTCAAAAGTAGTGTAAAATGCACTTTTATTTAAATATTCTGCTGCCATATGAACTAAAGTGCCATAACATTTGTTGTTCAAACACTTTTAACATCAGCACTTGTCAGTAACACATATTTAGTGTAAATCTCATCTTAAAAGATGTCAAATAAAATAAAGCTTATTGCCACTGCCAGGGCATTAATGTCATCCTGTTTTTATAAAAAAATAAACAAATGTTTACAAACAAAATTCAACAAAATGATTGTGTGTCAGCACAATCAGAACATTAAAACAGGTAATTTCTGAGGTAACAGCAGAAACTTTTAACGGGGAGTTCAACTTGTCAGTTGTTACAAATAACCTTGTTTCTGTTGAATCCTCCGTCTGGGAGAACTTTAAAATGAAAATGTCCATGTTAAAGTTCAGTAACTTTACCAATCCGTGTATCATTCATTCTTTCCATTTTCAATTGTCAATCAAAAATTTAAAATTTTTAAAAAATTTTTTATATTTAAATTTTAGACTTGGATCAAAAATACAAAATGAAAAAACGGGCCACAGGACTGAATTTGTTTTATAATGGAGGACTGGACTTTCTGTTGTCATTACACATCTGTGCCACTAGATGGAGCTGCACTGCAGTAACCAGCTAGAGAACAGCAGGACAGTGAACACATGGAGCAGATCTGATGGAACATGGAGGAATGACACGAAAGGTTTGTTATAGTCCAGAATTTTTTTTTCAGACAGAATTGTTAATATTGCTACCTGAGTTGCTACCTGAACTGTAAAATACACAAATTTTTACCATTCTCCATGTCTGTTTTAGCTTTTCCGCATGTTTACCTGCCAATTATCTTCCGGTTCCGCAGCAGCCAGTAACAGACTTTTCAAAACAAAAGCATGTAAGCAACATGCGTTAGCCTGCAATAAAATAAATGTTGGCGTTAATAAATTAATGAGTTGATCCAATAATAACGCGTTAATTTTCCCAGCCCTAAAAATGACCAAACTGTTCTGTGTTACACCTTTTAGTCAACTTGTTTCCACCACATTACCACAAATTTTAGTTTCATTTTTTTGGAACGTGTGGTATCATAGACCTCTTTTACATGAAATTATACCTCATTTTGAGTAAAAAAAATACGTTTCTCTATCATCACAGACGGGTACTTGTCAAAGTTTAGCCCAGATTTTGCAAATATGTGCTTGGTATTTTTGGTACCGGGTGCTGGTTTTGTTGTTGCTCCTTTTCATGGTGCTTCGTCAGATTGAAATGGGAAATGCCCCAAGGATCCTGTAAGCTTGTTCTTTTGTTTGTTTGTTTTAGTGATGGGATGGTATTACGCTAAAGCGCGGTAAAATTTTATGCGATAACGATAACCGTTTATGTTTGACTTTATCTCATTATCGCGGTCGATTACCAGGATATGTAATATCAGCCTCATTCAAGTCTGTGAGCAACTCGCGACTGTGTTTCGGGTGAATATGTAGCTTGTAACATCGGCATCGTAACGTGAACATGGCGGAAAGTGGTGATAGCACGCAGGACATTTACCAACCCACTAAAAGGACGAAATCGGAGATCTGAGCAATATATATATATATATATATATATATATATATATACATATATATATATATATGTGTGTGTGTGTGTGTGTGTGTTTAAGAATACAAAGGGACAACTGGTGGAGGACAATTATCCTGGCTCCAGAACACTTATTTTCATTTTATTGTAATTTGTATAAGCAACTTGAAGGAGCTAAGGCTAATGCTTCAAGCTACTGAGATGTTTCACCAAGAGTAACCTGGTCGACGTGCTTCGTTAACTCACATTTCGTAAACGTTACCGTTGTGTGTTGGTTGAAAAAGGACCGGAACGATGTTCTTCTGATGCAGTTAAAATATTAATTTATTCCATTAACTGATCCAACAACCATAACGCCGGCAGTTAGCGCCACAGCGGTCAAAAACCTTTTACCCTTCCGGGTCCAACACCTAACCAATAACAGGCAGCTACCTTTATACCTGACCCTCAGGTAACAACACAGTGACACCCACAGACACACAGGGTGAACTACAACAGAACAACATATTTGGCTCATAAACAACTGTTTCTTTATTTGAACATTTATACTTATTTAAGGTTCAGCTTAAAGTCCAAAGTTTTTTTCATTTGAACTTGCACTTTAATTTTTGTTCCTGATAATTGTTTGCATATTTTGACCTATTATGGTTGTTAAAGTGTTCATTTAAATTTGCACCAGACTAATAAGCTTTGTTCCTGTTATTTATTTTGTTCATTTAAAATAAAACCTCTTTCTGTGCCAGTCTTATCATTTCGATAAGATTTTGGCTTCTGATGTATTAGTTTGACAAGAAAATCACAAGATTTTTTGAAATTATTTAAATGTATTAAGAATACCACAATAATATTGTAAATCGTGATAATTTGGTCACTATAATCGAGATTATCAGACATTCCATATTACATCCCTAGTTTGTTTGTTTATTGTTGTTTTGTTCCCAGTTGAAGGAAGACATATCAAAGCTTTGACAGTGAGTGCATGTGTGTTTGTGCATGTGTGTGTTCTCTGGGCTGGAAAGTGTGACAGTGTGACCCAATGCACCATTAAATGTGGCTAAATTTAAATAACAATTAATTTAACAAAAATAGTCACAATTGATTTAACTTGCAAGTGCACAGTCTGGAAGCATCTATTCAGGCAATTTTTTGGAAGAAACCAAAGTTATGACATATTAACTTTTGAAAATGGGTCAAACTGAGCAGAAGACGACAGGAGGGTTGAAAACCTGACCTGAGCAGCTCACTGCTGGTGGGAAGAACTGGAAACAAGGTTAATGTATACTGAGGAGGCTGAGGCTGGTTCACTCTAGGTCAGCCATTCCCTAACTTCAGAACAACACGGCCCAGTTTAAAATGTAAAAAAATCCTCCACGGCCCACCCTTTCTTTCAAACCAACTGTAATCAACAGACAAGACTAGAAGCTGCGTTCCAATATTAATGTAAGCGGTCAGATGTCAACATGATGTCAACATCTGACATCATGACCATGATGTCAGATGTTGCCTCCGAAACACCAACCCTCGGAAGGCCGCGGGACCGGATGGCGTCACGGGCCGCATCCTTAAGGAGTGTGCGGTTCAGCTAACCGAGGTATTTGCTGATATATTCAATCTATTCCTGACACTGTCACACGTCCCAGCATGTTTCAAGTCATCAATAATAATACCAGTACCCAAGCAGTCAGCTGTCACGTGTATGAACGATTACAGACCTGTGGCACTCACCCCCCTCCCTGCCAAATGTTTGGAGAGACTGGTTATGAAACACATTACATCTATCATCCCGGCTTCCTTTGACCCACACCAATTTGCATACAGACGGAACAGATCAACTGAAGATGCTATAGCCCTTGCGCTACACTCCACCTTAGAACACCTAGAGAAGGAAAATACATATGTGAGAATGCTCTTCATTGATTATAGCTCCGCCTTTAACACGATTCTCCCCCGTACACTCATCAGCAAACTCCATGAATTGGGCCTGTCTAACTCTCTGTGCAACTGGATCCTATCATTCCTCACAAACCGGACTCAAGCAGTCAGATTAGACAAGCACATCTCGTCCACTCTCTCACTCAGTACCGGAGCACCCCAAGGATGTGTGCTCAGCCCATTATTATACACTTTGCTGACACACAACTGCTCCCCCTCCTTTCCCCCTAATCTCATTGTGAAATTCGCAGACGATACCACTGTCATAGGTTTTATCAAAAACAATGACGAGTCTGCCTACAGGAAGGAGGTAGCTACCCTGGGAACCTGGTGTGCTAGAAACAACCTGACGCTCAATATAAAGAAAACTAGAGAGATGATCCTCGACTTCAGGAAATCCGAGTCTGAACATCGGCCCCTGTTCATCAACAATGAGGAAGTAGAAAGGGTCACAGGGTTCAAGTTCCTTGGTGTCTGGATGAGTGAGGACTTATCTTGGAATAAGAACACCACCTCAGTAATCGGCAAGGCTCAGCAACGCCTGTACTACCTCAGGAGGCTGAAGCGGGATGGCTTACCATCAAACCTCCTTGTTAACTTTTATCACTGTGCGGTTGAGAGTATACTGACTTATTGTCTGACTGTATGGTTCTCAAGCTGCACTAAAGCAGAACAAGATGCTCTTGAGAGGGTGGTGAAGGCGGCGAGCAGGATCATTGGGTCCCCTTTACCATCCATCTCCTCCATCAACACGTCTCGTTGCCTACGTCGCTCAGAGAACATAACCAGAGACCAATCTCACCCCGCACACCACATTTTCAAGCCCCTCCGCTCAAGGAGGAGGCAACTCTACCAATCCATAAGAGCCAGGTCATCCAGATTCCTGAACAGTTTCTTTCCATACACGATCAGACTGCTAAATGAACGGTGATGAAGGGATGTTGTATGTGTTGTATTACATGTTTTTTTGTTCGGTGTTTGTGTTCTCGGTGCTGAGTGTAAGCTGTGGGAGCCCCAAGGGAATTTCGTTGTGTATGTTTATAACGTGTACAATGACAATAAATTCTAACTAACTAACTAACTAGCAAATAAGGGGACAGTTGAAATATTAAAGGTGGGGTAGGTGTTCTTTGAAAAAACGGTTCCAGCAATCCAAGTCAAGTGAGATTTTGAAAATATACACTCCCTCCCTCCTCCCAAAGGCTCCGCCTCCTCCTCTTCAGCTCACCCCTCGAAACCACACCTTCACACGATTCACGACTACATGAACCGCAGGGAGGGAGGGAGGGGTGGGTGGGAGTGCATTGATATTTGATGGACGTATTAGGCAGCCAATCAAAATAGTGATGATCACTATTTTGATTGGTCAGAGTTATTCTCTGATTATACCCTCTAGACCGGACCAAAACGTTTCATTTTTTTTGCAAACATTTTATTTCAGTGGGTGCAATGGGAATGTGGAAAGGTTTTCAGGCAATATTGTAAAAAGTGTTGCAAAAAAACAACACCTACCCCACCTTTAAGTAAAGATGACAGTAGAAGAACACTCAATTGGTTTGTTTTATTACTTCTAAATATTTATTTGAATCATGTCATAAATATTTTACAGTAATTAAAAACTTTTTTTTTTAATTGAGGATTTAAAACATATTTGTCTATTTTTAATGACCTCTTACGGCCCACCTGCAGTACCACGACAGCCCACCAGGAGGCCGCGGCCCACACTTTGGGAATCACTGCTCCAGTTTAATGAGTAAAGTTACATTTTGGGAAATTTAAAGGGATTAACTGATTACTGAATGGATCCATCCCCACAAGGCTTAATCAAGGGTCAGAAAGCGTCATAATTAATATTATCAAATAATGTTGAACAGACTGTTACTGTTCTGTAATAAAATAAAACATGTGGATGATTATTTTTCTGTAAAGGTGTGCTGTAATCTGAGAGGGAAATGGACAAACGAGATGACACGAGGCTAAAAGTCAAGTTATGTAAATGAGTGACTTTAGTTTTTACATTTCAAAGCTCAAGTCTTTATTGCTCAGTAGGAAATTAACTGCTCAGTGATCTTCTATCGCTGTCAGTTTGAGACACTGGTGACATTCTTGTTTCCTCTTTTTCCTCAAATCTGATTTGGATTCATGAATAAATATTCTGCTGTTCTAAAAATGCAATAATGTCCTAATCTGCCATAATAAAGTCAAAACCTAGTTGTTTCTGTTTCACCGCATAACTCTTTGTCTCTATAATTCAGTTACATACAGTTTTCTTCCTTTGAACATTTAAAACCCAATAAAATAAAATAAAATAGTCAACCAGGTGTCCTCAAGGTCAACTCCAAAATAACTTCTGCGACCAGATTCCCAGCAGAGGTGGGAAAACCCAGCCTGTTTTCAAGGTAAAGTGCTTGTTTATCACTGAGTACAGGTGTGAGCTGATACGTCGCCGTGTATAAACGGCAGCAGGACGTCTGCAGCGTTCACTGCTGTCTGCAGACATGGCTGCCCTGACGTTCAGCGTGTTGGTCCTCCTGGTGGTCTCCACCTGCTGCTGGGCTGAGGAGCAGGTGAGGATGCCTGGTGCGATTGGAGAATAACAGCAATGTGATTTAATGGCAGAATAACGAGCTGATTCTTTTCCTCCAGTCTGTCTGTGGTCGGTTTTAAATACAGCATCACGCTCACTAAGTTGGCTCATTTTTCATCCAAAACCAACCATTTTCAACTTTAAAGGGTTTGTTGCATCTTTAAGGATTGTTTATTGTTTATAATATAATTCAAACTTCTGGCATGAAACATCTAATCTGATGTAATTAATGGTGACAGGATTCATTGTTTTTCTTTTAACATTTACAAAAAGCGATTGGATAGAAAAATCTCTTAGAGCAAAAAAAATGCAACTGCACTCACATCCAATGATACTCCTGAAACTGTTTGTTTCTTTATGCCCTGACTGCTGTTTTATTGATTTATTTATTTGATTCTGTTCACACCAAACAACGAACTAAATGCAGGACTCTTCATATCATTGTCTTTTTATTCCATATGATTGCAGATAGCATTCGACTCAATACAACATGATACATAGCGACGTACTGCGACGCGATACAATGTGACACAAAGTGATACAATACAGTATCATGATTTAATATGATATGATACAATATGATTTTATGTGATGACGTGATTTTATACGATATGAAGTGATATAAATAAATACACTCGTCCTTTCCTCGTCTTGGACTCCAGATCCGTCACATCTGGCTCTTTACAAGGATCAATTGAACAGTCAGTCCTGGATAGATAAAAATTAGGTTTTCTGAATGAAGGATGTGTCGGATCTACTAAAACCAACTTGTGTTTGACCAAATATGGAGTCCAGTGATAATAACAGTTGTATTAATTTTCATCCTTTTTTTTTAAGTTTATTCTTTTCCTCCATGCAAGTTTTAATTTCAATTTTAATTTTATTTGTATAGTGTCTGTTACAATGCCAATTGTCTCTAGGTGCTTTACAGAGACCCAGATCATGACCCCCGAGCAAATATCATTAACTAAAATTATAATATTGAATCCTAATCAATGATAATGGCAGGTAAAAAAAACTCCCACAGAGGGAGAAAAAAAACCTTTAAGCCAAACAGTGGCAAGAAAAAATTCCACTTTAAAAGGAAGAAACCTGGACCAGGACCTGGATCATATGGAGGGACCTTCCTGCTGAAGACCAGCTGGATAAGAAAGAAAAAGAGAGGAGAGACAGGACAGAGAGAGGATGGAGGACAGAGAGAGGAGAGACACTAATGACTGAATGAAATGACCAGATAAACAGATGCAGGTAGCAGCACTGAGGTGAGATGGTCAGAGGACTAGAGCACCGGTCACCACGGCAGCCGACACCAGGATGGAACTGCAAGTCAGCATGAAACTCAAGTTAGTTGTTAGCAAGTTGGGACTGTGTTGCGTTTTTACATTCATGTAAGAATAAAAGGTTGAACAGGCTGGATCAGCCTTTGAAATTTGTCAATCCCTGAGTCAAATTTCATGAGTTTTGGGCAAAAATTAACGGAATTTTCAGCCCCATTGACCACAATGTTATTGAAAATTTGAAAGTGATCCAGAATCCAGAATTTCCTCCGGATCACACCCAAAATGAAATCAGTTCTTCCTTTTCACATTTCTGACAACTCCTGAAAATTTAATCAAAATCCATCCATAACTTTTTGAGTTATCTTGAAAACGACAGACAGACAGATAAACAAACAGAGAGATAAACGCCAGCAAAAACATAACCTCCTTGGTGGAGGTAAAAATAATCAATATAAATCATCAGATACTCATCAGGTCTTTAAATAAGGTAAACCTAAATTTATATTACAACAAATTATCACATGCTTTTGTTTAGCAGCTAGTTGCTGCTGATCAAATAAACTTCGCACTGCTGTCAACGGCGTGTAATTCATGATGAGTTGTTCACCTGAGATTTTATCTTAATGAACTCAGTTGAAGTCTTTTTTTTTTAATTTCAAGCAACAGGCTGTTGATTTTGACATGTAGCAGGGAACAAGATAACGTTTCTGAGCTCATACCGAACCGTCTCTGGGAGCAGCTTGTGGTTTTCCTGCTGATGAGAGTGTTCAGAACAGCGGCCCAAACACTGGCAGGTCTCATCTGACTGCTTAAGTTTCTCTCCAGTTATGTGCTAGTTATAAATCGATTTGAAAGAGAACATTTTTATCAGACCTTTGCCCTGATGTCAGCTATTTTGTTGGAATAGATGACAATTTTCTTCTTTTACAGGGTGGAGTTCAGTCAACTAACCCTTCAACTCCTGCAGGAATGAAAAATGGAAGTAAAGGGCTAAATGGTGCTGTGCTTTGAGCACCTAACCCCCTGTGATAACATTAATTGTAAAAGTTGTAGTATAATATATTTTCCAACAGTTTCACCAGCTGCTCCAGCGTGATGGTGTGTGGTCAGTTTCACTTCATTCATTGCTCCTGTCTTGTCTTCCTGATCCAGGAGCTGTCAGTCTCCGAGCTCCTGTGGAGGGCCAACAAGGATGTCGGTAAGACCTTTTACAAAATCCAAGCCCTGTTGTTTGGATGGATGGTGATCTGAGGTTCTTACGGAAGAAGATATGGCTCTGGTTTTAGTCTTAGCTGCAGCAAAAAACCATGAAACCAGTGGGAAACCTGGTGAAGCACCAGGAAGAGCAGACCTTTTTCAAAGAAACGCTGAACCCCCCTTGTTTCTTTGAAGTGTGATTTTGAGGGCTGGGCAAGTTAACGCGTTATTATCGCGTTAATGCATTAATTTATTAGCACCAACATTTATTGCCCGTTAACGCATGTTGTTCACGTGCTTTTGTTTTGAAAAGTCTGTTACTGATTGCTGCCGAACCAGAAAACAGTAAACATGCGGAAAAGCTAAAACAGACATAGAGAACAGTAAAAATCCATGAACTCAGGTAGCAATATTAACAATTATGTCTAAAAAAAAAAATTCTAGACTGCAACAAAACTTTGGTGTCATTCCTCCATGTTCCATCAGATCTGCTCCATGTGTTCACTGTCCTGCTGTTCTCTAGCTGGTTACTGCAGTGCGGCTCCATCTAGTGGCACAGATGTGTAATAACAACAGAAAGTCCAGTCCTCCATTATAAAACAAATTCAGTTCTGTGGCCCGTTTTTTCATTTCGTATTTTTGATCCAAGTCTAAAATTGAAATATATATATATCATATATATATATATATATATATATATATAAAGAGGCATTTTTTTCGTTTTTTTTTGTGTGTGTTAGATTAAAAAATGAAAAATGTATGAAAATGTCAATTTTCAATTTTTTTTTTTATTTTTAATTGACAATTGATGGAATGGAAAGAATGATTGATACATGGATTGGTAAAGTTACTGAACTTTAACATGAACATTTTCATTTTAAAGTTCTTCCAGACGGAGGATTCAACAGAAACAAGGTTATTTGTAACAACTGACAAGTTGAACTCCCCGTTAAAAGTTTCTGCTGTTACCTCAGAAATGACCTGTTTTAATGTTCTGATTGTGCTGAGACACAATCATTTTGTTGGATTTTGTTTATAAACTTTTTTTTTAATTTTTTATAAAAACAGGATGACAGGATGACTGCTCTGGCAGTGGCAATAAGCCATATTTTATTTGACTTTTTTTTTAGATGAGATTTACACTAAATAAGTGTTACTGACAAGTGCTGATGTTAAAAGTATTTGAACAACAAATGTTATGACACTTTAGTTCATATGGCAGCAGAACATTTAAATAAAAGTGACCTTTACACTACTTTTGAATTCATTATTTGATTTCGCGTATACAATGCAATTAATCGTGATTAATCAGAGAAACAATGCGATTGATCGCGATTAAAAATTTTATTCGTTGCCCAGCCCTAGTGATTTTTGAACACTTCTTCTATGTTGTCCCAAAATGATCATCTGTCAATAGGATTTGCCTTTGAAAAAAGGATTTGAAACCACAACAATCCCTTCATTTAAATAAGCTTCTTAGCTGCTACTCAGCGGGCCCCATATGAGCTCAGAGAAGGAACCAAAATGGGCTCCTCGTGGGTTTGTCTGCAGCTTCCATTGAAGGCCAGTCGAACTGCTTTTTTAGGTAGACCCCCAACAGATGGCCATACTGTTACTAAAGCTTATGGGACCCAATTTTCCCCATTTTTAGCACATGCACGAATAGTCCACTTAAGCCCCATATATGTGACCAAGATAACCTTCCCATTTGGGGCCCATAATACCAGATATATCGGATCCATGCCATTTGGCCATTTCGAGCCCGAGACCACTCTGTCCCCCGTGTAGCCCACATGGACAGGCTGGCTGGGTGCTGTCATGTCGCCAGATCCAAAAACAACTCGCATCTACGCATTCACGCAGGCTCAGGTTTCACAGGATCGTTCAACATCGACGCTTATGGACCTTGACTGTTTCCACCATGGTTCATGTACATCTGAATCCTCAGAAGCACGAGGAGAAGCAATCATAAGGCTGCTTTAGAGTCAGAGATTTAATGATTCAAAGCTTTTGATCAGGATAAATAGTTCATTAATAGTGTGCCATCAACATTTCATATTGATAAATGGGCTTCATTCTCTACATTCTTAACTGTCTTTTGATGTAGATCAAAGACAGATGATGTAGATGTGCCTTAACTGTGAACTCTCGATCCAAAAGAACAAAAATCCCTTGAAGGAGCTGGACTGAAAATGACTGCATTGACAGTTGACAATTCCTAGCGACATGACTGACTGAACCTTTTGTTCTTCAACAGTGCATACGGAAGAAGAGCCCTTCGTCATGGACGACATTGCTTATGTGGATGAGTCTCAGAGGAACGCTGATCAGTGCACATCCCAGTACTGCATGTGGCCCAAATCAGCTGATGGAAGGGTCTACGTCCCCTACGTCATTGCCAATCATTACAGTAAGTAGCTGATGGTGATTTGTTACCACATAAAACCAGAGTGGACTGTGAAGTTGCTAATTTGAACCATTCCCGTTCACCCTCCATTCACAGTTGTTTTACCTGAACAGAACGTATCGAAACAGTCGCAACTCACACAAGAGCATCCAAGAATCACCATTCAAAACAACCAACATGGTTGCAGAATTGCTAATTTAACATTGGATCTGCAAGTTCTTACTGGAAAAATTGACAAAAGTCATGGACTGGTGTTCGTACTCCACTGTACTCCAGTTTGGACGTCTTTTGCTGACAGTAGTCCAGTTCTGCCTGCGTCGCATTGCTTCGTTTCACTGAGTGCTTGAATGCTTCTACGATATCGTCCAAACCCAGTTTGTTTTGCATCCTTTGGTTGCAGTTGAATGCAGGCCATTATGCTGTAAATTAATCTAAAACAAAAGTACACTCAGTTCCTTCAGCATTTCCCAACTTTAGTTTACTTATTCACTGAAAAACACTTTTCTGTGTGCACATTTCTTTTCCTTCCTCTGTGTGTCCGCAGCTTCTCGTGAGCTCGCCATCATTAAGCGAGGTCTCCAGTCATTCTCTGAGGTCTCTTGCATCCGTTTCATCGAACGCACCGGCCAGAGACACTACATTAGCATCCAGTCTCACAACGGGTAATAATCTGTGTGTGTGTCCAGTAGAGATGCAACGGTATTCTGTAAAATGCTGAACCGTTCGGTATGACCTGCACGGGACAATTTCGCTTTTATGACCCGCGGTATTTATGTTCCAATAACTTTGCATTGGACTTGCAAGTGAGCGTGTGTGCCTTTTAGGCAACAGGCCGCCACTGCATGTCAATGTGCACTCGCCTCCACTCACTCACAGTGACCAGCCGATCACACTTTGGCCAGTTAGCTACAGCTCATAGACACAGCTCATAGCAGCTCATAGCAGCTCATAGCAGCTCATAGCCGGTTGGCTACAGCTCATAGATGCCAGCGGTAGAGGCATGGCTGCTACTTGAGAAATTGGGAAAAACTTTTTTTAATCTCCGGTGTGGGAGCATTTTGGTTTTGCTGTTGAATACACCAGCGAAGGAGTGAAAACAGTTAACAAAAACTCCACAGTCTGTGGGCCCGATCTTCCGCCAAACCTCCTAAAGCTGCTATTAAGGGATAGCGGGTAGCGGGACGGGCGTTCCCCCACAAAGAACGCAATCTTCCACCTCCCTAAACCCGGATCTTACCTGTGTAAGATCCAGTTGTTACCAGTTGTGCGTCTTGGCGCAGCTGATGTGCTTTTTAAAATACTGCAGAATGAATCACTGGATGCGCATTTAAAGATCAGGAACAATTAATGTTCCTGTCCCTCCTCGACCACCAACAGTTTCAGACATATCGGAAATAAATTCCTGCATCCAACCTTTTCCAGCTTGACACCAGAGACAAAGATCTCCTTGGTTTCCTCCACAGCAAACATCTGGAAGAGATCATGCCACAGCTGTACAGACTGACGTGTCTGGCCGTGACTATTCCCACATCCACCACAACTGCTGACCAGACATCCTCTGACCTCAAGAGAATAAAAACGTATGACAGTAATACGGTGATGTGTAATCGAGAGGTAGAGATGTTTGTGCACGTCCACATGTGACCAGGTGGACGCACATTTATGCCATTTGGACGCGATCTTTTACATGCAAGTTTCGCTTTCCGCAAACTCGGTATCTTGCGATCGCGGGTTTAGGGTAGTGGGTGGTCTGAAACTGTACCGAATCCTTACCGAAACCGTGACACAAAAACCGCGGTACGGACAGTACCATGAGCCACCTGTACCGTTGGACTATTAGTATCCAACCACGTGTGTGAATGAAAGGGGCCCAGGTGGAACGGTGTGGCAACAACCGGCAGAGGTAAAGGAGATGGAGGATCCTAGGGTCAACAGCGGACATCCACCCAAAGCAGTCAAGACTGACTGACTTAGAAAGTTTAGCGGAGCCCTTTATTGTGTCTCATACCAGGGGCTGAGAAATGTTCTTGTGATATGCTGCCACCATGTGGTCAGAAGTGGTATTGCTTCAGAGAGCAACTTTGCACTCTGCAGTAGAGGTCTTCGAAACAACCCGAAAACCTGAGGTTCCGACCCGACTGGAATCGGGTCTTGGGTCCATTCAAAAGACATGACTCCGGGTTTGGGTTGGAATTGGTACAGTTAGTCTCGGGTCCGGTCGGTGCTCTCTGACAGGCTGGGTCTGTGTTTACCTGAGAGAGCTAAAGATATTGGCGGTGGCAGCCAATGTCGGTTAAATGATTATTAATTAACGTGACATGTTTGTCATGTTTGTAGCGTGTTATTACCGGTATACCCGGTACCTGAGGGAGAACATATTCACGACATGTCCTGACCGGTGTAGGCTATTAGTGTTAGCAGTTGCTACCAATAGCATCTGTATCCACAAAGAAAACCACGTGGATTAATTGTTGTTTACATCACGTAGCCTACGTAGCAACTGAACCGGGTACAAGAAGACAACTTTAGGTAAGAAAATCAAGTTTTATTCAACGCTAGACAACTTTAACATGAGCAACTATGGGCTGGATTGTCTCGGTTCTATTCGGGTTACTCGGTTTGGTTCGTGGTCGGAAACTAAAAACTCAGATCGGGTCGGTTCCAGGTACAAATATTGCGGGTCCATTCGGGTTCGGACCCCCGGACTTATGATAATAGCTTGGGTCGGGTCGGTTTCAGGGCGAATTTTCACGGGTCAATTCGGGTTCGGGTCCATAAAAGTGGACCAGTGAAAACCTCTACTCTGCAGCCTTCAAGTATGGTGATATTGTTGTCATGCATTGTGATAAAGCAGTTTGAAAACAAATAGATTAAATGCTGGTGAATACTGGTGCTTTTTAATAAATATGGTTGCAGCAATGAGCTTCAGGGATGTTCATATCTCCAATGGGAAAGCTTTAACACTCCCAGATCTTCACATCGATCTGAATTCTTAACTCTGCTGGCCAGTACCGTTGTTTTTTTTTAACTGTGTGTTCACAGCTGCTACTCCTACGTCGGGCGCATTGGTAATGCCCAGACTTTGTCGCTGGACCGCCAGGGTTGCATCTACCACAACACAGTGCAGCACGAGCTCCTCCACGCCCTCGGCTTCAACCACGAGCAGTGCCGCTCCGACAGGGACCAGCACATCCGAGTCCTGTGGGAGAACATCCAGTCTGGTGAGAGTCTGATCAGAAGTCCTAAAGCTGTAGACTCAATACCAAATGCAGATACGTGATTTGAGAGATTCACTGCTGAAGCGTAAGCCTTCACGCATGACCTGAGCTTGAGGTCATATAGAAAGAGATCCTTGAAATAACCTACCTCATTGTTCTTCCCGGCCAAGAAAAGTGCCAATATCCACTTACCCGCTAAGACAGTTCATCAGTCTTTCCTGAACCCTGCTGTGAATTTCTTCTCTCAGGTTTGGCGTACGCCTTCGACAAGCTCGACACCCTGAACATGGATACGCCCTACGACTACAACTCTGTCATGCAGTACCACAGGTTTGTGGAGATTACTCACCGTTGCCTTCATCTAACATGTGTTCATCTTTGTGCTCTGGTTTTTGAAATGCCTGGGCAGTAAAGCAGTTGGTTTCATGTGTTTTCTTTTCCACAAATCTAAAACAAACCAACTTGGGCATTATTTCCAGGTATGCTTTCTCCGCAAACGGCAAGCCCACCATGGAGCCCATTCCAGATGCAAATGTTCGCTTTGGCACGGCCACTGAGATGAGCAAAAATGACATCGACAGGCTGAACAGACTGTACAAGTGTTACAGATGAGCTGTCCTGCTAGTAAGGAATCACCACACACACAGACACTGCAGCACCAGTGAGTCCTCCAATAAGACATTGATGAAGCAACAGTGATGTGGGAAGGTCAGGCAACTTAATCGCTCCTCCTCATCAACTTAAAACATGTTTTCATTTGTGGTGAGGCGGTGCACTTGCCCTCATTACCTGTTGCCTCTCCAGCTGCAGCCTAGCTGGGGTCACAAACTATACCAGTTCCCCAGTTCCAGTCCTTAGGGTTGGGGTTTGTTGGAGGAAGAATTATGCAGGTCTTCAAGGACCACCGTTGGAAAACACTGGCCAGCATGATCTGACAGCCACTCAGTTGACTGTCTTGTCTCCAAACCACTTTTGTCAAAAAAACATTCAATTCAGTTTTATTTGTATAGTGTCACCCTAAGTTGTCTCTAGGGGCTTTACAGAGACCCAGATCATGACACCTGAGCAAATATCATGAACTAAAATTATAATATTGAATCCTAATCAAATAAAAAATGGAAAGTAAAAAAAATAAAACTCCCATAGTGGGAGGAAAAAAAGCTTTAAGCCAAACAGTGTCAAGGAAAAACTCCACTTTAAGAGGAAGAAACCTCAAGCAGGACCTGGATCACAAGGGAGACCTTCCTGATGAAGACCAGTCAGGTAAAGAAAGAAAAGAGGAGGGAGACAGGACAGAGAGAGGAGAGCACAGACATCCTGGCAATACTATATTAGACAAGATGTATCAATAATAATTATCCAATAACTGGAGAACTAATACCCCGTGACCCTTCAAGGATGAAACGGGTATGGAAAATGGATGGATGGATGGATGGAGAACTAATAATTCCAGCACTTAAATTCTGATTGGTTCATTGTCAGTACATGAACTACAGAGATGACTATATAAACAGATGTAGGCAGCAACACTGAGGTGGTCAGAGGATCAGACTGTTGGTCAGTTGATATCCCAGAGACACCTATATAGACAGGTAGAGGTAATCGCTGTGATGAATTCTATATAGACAGGTGAAGGTAACTGCTGGGATGACGTCTATATAGACAGGTGGAGGTAAATGCTGGGATGACGTCTATATAGACAGGTGGAGGTAAACGCTGGGATGAACGTCTATATAGACAGGTGGAGGTCAACACTGGGTTGACGTCTATATAGACAGGTGGAGGTCAACACTGGGATGACGTCTATATAGACAGGTGGAGGTCAACATGCTGGGATGACGTCTATATAGACATATAGACAGGTGGAGGTCAACCTGGGATGACGTCTATATAGACAGGTGGAGGTAAACGCTGGGATGAAGTCTATATAGACAGGTGGAGGTCAACACTGGGTTGACGTCTATATAGACAGGTGGAGGTCAACACTGGGATGATGTCTATATAGACAGGTGGAGGTAAACGCTGGGATGACGTCTATATAGACAGGTGGAGGTAAACGCTGGGATGACATCTATATAGACAGGTGGAGGTCAACACTGGGATGACGTCTATATAGACAGGTGAAGGTAACTGCTGGGATGACGTCTATATAGACAGGTGGAGGTAAACGCTGGGATGACGTCTATATAGACAGGTGGAGGTAAACGCTGGGATGACATCTATATAGACAGGTGGAGGTCAACACTGGGATGACGTCTATATAGACAGGTGGAGGTAAACGCTGGGATGACGTCTATATAGACAGGTGGAGGTAAACGCTGGGATGACGTCTATATAGACAGGTGGAGGTAAACGCTGGGATGAGGTCTATATAGACAGGTGGAGGTCTATATAGACAGTGGAGGTCACTGGGATGACATCTATATAGACAGGTGGGTCAACACTGGATGAGTCTATATAGACAGGTGGAGGTCAAAACGCTGGGATGACGTCTATATAGACAGGTGGAGGTCAACGCTGGGATGACGTCTATATAGACAGGTGGAGGTCAACGCTGGGATGACGTCTATATAGACAGGTGGAGGTCAACGCTGGGATGACGTCTATATAGACAGGTGGAGGTCAACGCTGGGATGACGTCTATATAGACAGGTGGAGGTCAACGCTGGGATGACGTCTATATAGACAGGTGGAGGTCAACGCTGGGATGACGTCTATATAGACAGGTGGAGGTAAACTCTGGGATGACGTCTATATAGACAGGTGGAGGTCAACGCTGGGATGACGTCTATATAGACAGGTGGAGGTCAACGCTGGGATGACGTCTATATAGACAGGTGGAGGTCAACGCTGGGATGACGTCTATATAGACAGGTGGAGGTCAACGCTGGGATGACGTCTATATAGACAGGTGGAGGTCAACGCTGGGATGACGTCTATATAGACAGGTGGAGGTCAACGCTGGGATGACGTCTATATAGACAGGTGGAGGTCAACGCTGGGATGACGTCTATATAGACAGGTGGAGGTCAACGCTGGGATGACGTCTATATAGACAAGGTGGAGGTCAACGCTGGGATGACGTCTATATAGACAGGTGGAGGTCAACGCTGGGATGACGTCTATATAGACAGGTGGAGGTCAACGCTGGGATGACGTCTATATAGACAGGTGGAGGTCAACGCTGGGATGACGTCTATATAGACAGGTGGAGGGTCAACGCTGGGATGACGTCTATATAGACAGGTGGAGGTCAACGCTGGGATGACGTCTATATAGACAGGTGGAGGTCAACGCTGGGATGACGTCTATATAGACAGGTGGAGGTCAACGCTGGGATGACGTCTATATAGACAGGTGGAGGTCAACGCTGGGATGACGTCTATATAGACAGGTGGACTGGGATGACGTCTATATAGACAGGTGGAGGTCAACGCTGGGATGACGTCTATATAGACAGGTGGAGGTCAACGCTGGGATGACGTCTATATAGACAGGTGGAGGTCAACGCTGGGATGACGTCTATATAGACAGGTGGAGGTTAACGCTGGGATGACGTCTATATAGACAGGTGGAGGTCAACGCTGGGATGACGTCTATATAGACAGGTGGAGGTCAACGCTGGGATGACGTCTATATAGACAGGTGGAGGTCAACGCTGGGATGACGTCTATATAGACAGGTGGAGGTCAACGCTGGGATGACGTCTATATAGACAGGTGGAGGTCAACGCTGGGATGACGTCTATATAGACAGGTGGATGCAGGCATGGACTGGCCATCGGGCGTACCGGGCAATGCCCGGTGGGCCGACGCACATCTGTGGGCTGGCCCAGGTCTGTCATAAAAAAAAAAAAAAAAAGTCTATAGTTTTTATTGACCGCGACGGTAACGGACTGGTAGTCGGCTCATAAAAATCTCCGAGAGGGGGGGGACGACGACACACACTCAACAAACTCAAGAAAGAAACACTGACAGCTAATCAGACAAGCGCTCCAGTGCTGCGCTGATGTGAACGCAGTATGAACGTTATTTTCTGCTGAAGGGAGGGGTGGAGGCGGGGCGGAACCTTGCGAAGACACGAAGTGGCCCATTGGTTGATTTTCTTGACGGACATTGGGCTAGTCCAATGAAATTTCTCAGCTGTCGTTGGCCCGCCCCTCCCATCCCTCCTGACCAAATTTTGCCGTTTGGCCTGACCGGAGAGTGTGGTGGCTCGTGGATGAGTATGGAAATGGAGAAAAAAGCACAAAAGCGAAAGGAGGAGCAGAAAAGCTCAGAGAACGGAGACAAAAAAAATAAAAGTGGATGCAGCAAAATGTGCCAAAATCACGGAAATGTTTTCAACCACAAGCTCGGGGGCGGGGGCCGCGGGGCCGTCGGCCGCGGGGCCGTCGAGTGAACAGGTGGTTGTCGGAGAAGAAGCGGACGAGGAGAGGGAGAAGGAGGAGGAGGAGGATGAGGAGGAGGAGAGAGATGAGACCCAGCAGCAGGGCGAGATTGAGGTCAGAATAGCTATTTGGAGGTGATCACCTGTGTGTGTGGTTTAGTCTTTGTTGTCAAATAATGCTTTGAGTAGATTTGGTGTCCAATTTACAGTTTTAAGTGTGTTAAAATATTAGTGAAACATTGCTTTGCTGAAATGCATGATAAATAATTGGTAGACAGAAGTAACACTAGTGACACTAACACCCCTGCTTCTCTTTCTCTGTGTTTAGTCAAGCCAGAATATTGAAATGGGAGTGGACGAGTCACAGGGAGATCAGGCAGTTTTAGACTATTTTAGCCGCCACTTTCACTTTGAGATGGGAATTGTGGCACTGTGGCCATCTCTCCCAAGAAGGTCTCTGTGAGTAGTGAAAGAGTGTATCAATTTTTTGTAACATGGTTACTCTCTTTCATGTAGGCTACTGCACTTTATTTTAATTTTTGAAACTTCACTATGTGCACATAGTATACAACATGCAGCATGTGCTTCCGCATATCGTATAAATAACCAGCATTTTTGATCCCCGGCGTATGGTGGGCCACCAGGGATCAAAAATGCCCGGGCCATTTTTTGGTCCCAGTCCAGCCCTGGGTGGATGTCAACGCTGGGATGACGTCTATATAGACGGGTGGAGGTCAACGCTGGGATGACGTCTATATAGACAGGTGGAGGTCAACGCTGGGATGACGTCTATATAGACAGGTGGAGGTCAACGCTGGGATGACGTCTATATAGACAGGTGGAGGTCAACCCTGGGATGACGTCTATATAGCCAGGTGGAGGTCAACGCTGGGATGAGGTCTATATAGACAGGTGGAGGTCAACCCTGGGATGACGTCTATATAGCCAGGTGGAGGTCAACGCTGGGATGAGGTCTATATAGACAGGTGGAGGTCAACCCTGGGATGACGTCTATATAGCCAGGTGGAGGTCAACGCTGGGATGAGGTCTATATAGACAGGTGGAGGTCAACCCTGGGATGACGTCTATATAGACAGGTGGAGGTCAACCCTGGGATGACGTCTATATGACAGTGGAGGTCAACCTGGGGACGTCTATATAGCCAGGTGGAGGTCAACGCTGGGATGAGGTCTATATAGACAGGTGGAGGTCAACCCTGGGATGACGTCTATATAGCCAGGTGGAGGTCAACGCTGGGATGAGGTCTATATAGACAGGTGGAGGTCAACCCTGGGATGACGTCTATATAGACAGGTGGAGGTCAACGCTGGGATGAGTCTATATAGACAGGTGGAGGTCAACGCTGGGATGAGGTCTATATAGACAGGTGGAGGTCAACGCTGGGATGAGGTCTATATAGACAGGTGGAGGTCAACGCTGGGATGAGGTCTATATAGACAGGTGGAGGTCAACGCTGGGATGACGTCTATGTAGACAGGTGGAGGTCAACGCTGGGATGAGGTCTATATAGACAGGTGGAGGTCAACGCTGGGATGAGGTCTATATAGACAGGTGGAGGTCAATGCTGGGATGACATCTATATAGACAGGTGGAGGTCAACGCTGGGATGGCGTCTATATAGACAGGTGGAGGTCAACGCTGGGATGACGTCTATATAGACAGGTGGAGGTCAAACGCTGGGATGACGTCTATATAGACAGTGGAGGTTAACGCTGGGATGAGGTCTATATAGACAGGTGGAGGTCAACGCTGGGATGAGGTCTATATAGGCAGGTGGAGGTTAACGCTGGGATGACGTCTATATAGACAGGTGGAGGTCAATGCTGGGATGACATCTATATAGACAGGTGGAGGTCAACGCTGGGATGGCGTCTATATAGACAGGTGGAGGTCAACGCTGGGATGACGTCTATATAGACAGGTGGAGGTCAACGCTGGGATGACGTCTATATAGACAGGTGGAGGTAAACGCTGGGATGACGTCTATATAGACAGGTGGAGGTCAACGCTGGGATGACGTCTATATAGACAGGTGGAGGTATATGCTGGGATGAGGTCTATATAGACAGGTGGAGGTAAACACTGGCATGCTCAGTGGGTAGAACTGCAGGTTTGTATGTAACACTGGAAACTCTGACCTGCAGACATATACAGAAAGAAAAAATAGAGGGGTGGGGGTGCAGGACAGCAGACAAAAACTACGGGAACAGTAAATAAATAAATAGAAATCCTTATATTGTCAATATCAGTAGTACAATGAGATTAAAAAAATTAAGGCCGGAAGAGAAGAGGGGTGAGGACACCAGTCAGTGGATCATGTCGGTGTCTCCCTGTAGTGTAGACCTATAGCAGCATAGCTATGATGAGGCTGTTTCAGATCAGCCTGCTCTAGGCTGGTCTTCATCCATTCCTGTAACTGTAACTGTGACTATTGGCCCTAACACGCTATTGTTTAGACTAAATGTAGTCTTTACTAAAGAGAAATGTTTTCAGTTTAGTTTTAAAAGGTGGAGGTGGTGTCTGATAGCAGAAGATCCGTCCTCCAAATCTACTTCTGGATCTTCTAGGAACAACAAGTAAACCTGCACTCTGAGAGCAGAGAGCTCTATTAGGAGCATCAGGAGTTATCAGGTCTGGCAGATAACCAGGAGTTTGCCCGCTAACGGCCTTTATATGCGAAAAGCAGAATTTTGAATTCGATTCTAAATTTTACGGGAAGCCTATGGAGGGAGGCTAATACGGGAGAGACGTGATCTCACTTGCAGATTCCTGATGCATTTTGGTTCAGTTGGAGGCTATTCAGAGAATTACTTGGACATCCTGCCAATAACACATTACAATAATCCAGTCTAGTCTAAACATCCAGGAAGTGAGGCGCAAACAGGGGCAAAACAGGAGCAGATCATTTACAAATGGACTGTGGGAAGAAATGATTGCTTTTGTTTTTTTGTCTTTGATATATTTACATTCATTTGGATGATTTTCATTGATTCTGAAGTGTAAAATCTTTCAGCTTAGAGTTTTAAAATATTTCTCTTTCACTGTGACGTACAAGGAAATGTCACTTATCTTGTATTTTTGGCACTAGTGGCCTTTATTTACAGTGAAGAGGGACAGGAAAGCAGTGCAGAGAGAGTGGTATTGAAGCATTGACCCTGTGACTCCTCCAACCACAGAGCTCTGCACCAACACGTGTCTCCTCTTTTTTGTTTTTCCTTTTCCCCCAACAGGTGACAACAGTCCTGATGACACTTTCAAACATCAGACAAGGATTTTTCTCAATTCAACACCATCTGGGTCACTGCAATGACAATAAACTTTAACATACTGCACCTGTTCACTGAAGCTTTGTTTGTCTTTTGATTTTTCTTTGAATATTGTCTGCCAAATGTCTGATCTCGTAGTTCCAGTGAGAGAATAATGTTGCTCTGCTCCTTATGAACTGTTTTTGAAACTATTCTGCCTTCTAGTGGCTACAGTCAGACTAGCAGGACAGCTCGTCTTCATAAATAGAGTTTTGTGCTTATCAGTTAGGTCCTTCATGGACAACGTGGATCTTTGAGCCCCAAAGCTCTGAAAATAAATTTCTGACGTGTTTATACAAGTATAAACACGACACTGTACAAAGACTTCCAAGTAAGTAAGTAAATGAAAGTGCCGCCTCAGCAGAACTAATGACAGCAGTACACGACAACTGAGTTTCATCAGTTGATGAAATGATTAGTTGTTGATTCAGAAAGTAAGCTCAAAGACACCCTAGTTACAATCTTTCTGTAAAACAGAAATCATTCAGAAGAATGAGACCAAATCAGCTCATATTGAAAAATGCATCTGTTATATTTTGGTATCTTTTACATGAAAAAAAACATCATGGTAAAAATACCCATCCACCTTTTTAAGGATTTCATTTATTTAATTATAATTTTTCTTTTTTTTTGTAAAATGTCAGAATAATGAGAGGATCTTTTGGTACCGACTGGCGTGGTGATCGGCGACCTGGTCCTCTGGCCATCTCATCCCAGTGCTGCTGCCTCCATCTGTTTATGTTTATATGGTCATTGTATTTAGTCATTTGTGTCTCTCCTCTCTCTGTCCTACATCCTCTTTCTGTCCTCCCTCTTCTCTCTGTCCTCCATCCTCTCTCTGTCCTGTCTCCCCTCTTTTCTTTCTCTACCCGGCTGGCCTTCGGCAGGAAGGTCCCCCCATATGAGCCAGGTCCTGCTCAAGGTTTCTTCCTCTTAAAGTGGAGTTTTTCCTTGCCACTGTTTGGTATAAAGGTTTTTTTTCTCCCTACGTGGGAGTTTTTTACCTGCCATAATCATTGATTGGATTTAACTATATAATCTTAGTTGATGATATTTGCTCGGGGGTCATGCTCTGGGTCTCTGTAAAGCGCCTAGAGACAATTGTCATTGTAACAGACGCTATATAAATAAAATTGAATTGAATTGAATTGAATTGGAGAATAAAATTTATAGATATGATTACTTCCTTCGAGTTGACATACACTTAGTATACATTAACCAGTTTAAAGACACCCGGTGTCAGTGTGACCGCTCCAGATCAACCGGATCTCTGAGTTTAACTTGTTTTTCAATATACTTACCTTCACTTAGTTAATCGTTAAACATTTGAAGTCTTCCTGGAAGTTGGTCCATTCATCCTGACAGACCTGGTGCAGCTCAGTCAGGTTTGTTCTCCCTCCTCCTCCTGCACGCCTCCTCAAAGCCAACCACAAAGCTTCTCAAGGGCTGAGGTGAACCTGTTTTTTGAAGGCTGGTCTACCCATACACACCCATCCACACCTATAAACACCCATCCACACCTATAAGCACCCATCCACACCTATAAACACCCATGGGTGGCTGTAGCTCAGTTGGTACAGCAGGTCGTCCAGTCATTGAAAGGTTGGTCTCGACTCCAACTGTCCCCCTAACATTAACCCTAACCCTAACCCACATGCCAAAGGGGGCAAGACACTGAACCCTAACTTTTCCCCCAGTGGGTCTGGCAGCACCTTTCATAGCAGCAGCCTCCCACTGGTGTGTGAATGGGTGAATGAGAGGCTATGGTAAACCAGTATATAAGTGCAGTCCATTTACCATTTTCATCCACATCCATTCACACCTGGTGAAGAGCAACAGTCTCCTCTGCAGCATAACAGGTGTATAGTGAATGGAATTATCTGACTTTGACAAAAGTTATAAAAATATTTAAAATACTACTTGTACTTTGAGTCTGTGCACTTTATCTGAGTTGATCGTACCTTTTTTTTGTTAATAAAAAGTTAAACTTATTCAATCTCTAAGCCTTTTGTTAAGTGCGTTGGACAATCAGGCCCAGACTCAGTCTATTTTTTTGTTAACACACATTCATATATATATATATATATATATATATATATATATATATATATATATATATATATATATATATATATATATATATATATACATATATATATGAATTCAAATAATCTTTATTTAAAAAGAACATGGATCTTTGAGCTCAAAAGCTCTTAAACTAATGTTTATTGCAATATAATATAATAAAATTATTATAAATAAATCACACAAATATACATAACCATTTATTGGAATTAATCTTTATAATAGTAAAAATAATATATTTTTTTAAAGAATCTCATTTTAGATTATTAGTATATATATATATATATATATATATATATATATATATATACATACAGTCATGGAAAAAATTATTAGACCACCATTTTTTCTTCAGTTTCTTGTTCATTTTAATACCTGGTACAACTAAACGTCATCATGTGACTAAAACAGACAGAAAAGAAACACTGAATGCATAAAAGCAGTGTTTTTGGCAGTACAACGCCATAGCTATTGATGTAAAAACTTAAGTGATTTAGGTTACAAACAAAGAAAACCATGGAAAATGGTAAGATATCAGCTCTTAAATAAAACTCTTATGAGCAATCTTTGTGGTTATCGTTATGTTTGTACAAACAAATGTACCTTTAGTTGTACCAGGCATTAAAATGAACAAGAAACTGAAGAAAACAAGGGTGGTCTAATAATTTTTTCCATGACTATATATATATATATATATATATATATATATATATATATATATATATATATATATATATATATATATATATATATATATATATATATATATATATATATATATATATATATATATATATATATATATATATATGCAGGGTAATGTTCTTCATCAGCCCCTAGAGGGCAGAATAATTCAAAGACAACCTTGTGAAACAACAGTTCTCATGTGTCTGTGCTTCCAGCTGATGAATGTTGAATTAAAATACCCCAAAACCAAAACCAGAAAATCCTAAAACCTAATTTGCAAAGATAGTTGAAAACAAGTAAGCAGCTATTTGATGATCTGTGACTCTGTGAAGATTCAAGAGCTTTTATACTTGAGCACAAAATTTAACTGGAAGCTGAATTCGTTTGATGTGCGAGATATTATTTTAAAAGTAAAAAAAAAAAAAAAAACTCCAGTAAACAGCTGCAGTATAACAATATTTATTGTCAATGCAGTGTCCCAAAAGGTGGTGAGTGAGCAGACGTCTTCAGACACATCTCTGTCAGGACTGGTGTCATCTACTGGGGAAAAGAGGAACATGTCAGAGATTCATTGGTGCATATTTATTTTACTGGTGGATGGAAAACAGTGAAAGTGTTTCATTACTGCCACCAAGCGGCATGGATCATCCACGGGTTTCACGTGGCCCTCATGTGAACTGGTTGAGCTCAGGTACCTGGGTGATGAACATGAGTGGATTCAAACTGGGTCTCTTATCTGGCTACCACATAGTTGAACCCATGAGGTCAATTCACCTGGGCCAATAAGGAACCAGGACAGTCTCACATGGGGCTCCTCTTTCAGCCCATTTATCTCTCAGATGGGGCTACATGCACCACCTTGTTGCCTTGCTTCAGAGGTTCTGTACGTTGTACTGTCTAAACGTCCGCAGTTTCAGTTGTGATCTTTCCAGTGAAGCCTCTGCTCTGTGTTCATGTTATTCAGCTCAGGTCGCTCAGGGGTTCTTGATCGTCTCCTCTTTCCTGATTGTCAACACCTGTGTCTTTTTAGCCTTTAAGTCTCCATATTGCAGCGTCCTTCCTTTTTTCCCTGCTCGTCCATCGTCTTTATCCCTGTCCTGCTGTATTTTTCTGAACAGTTTCTCCTTTTATTGCCTTGTGGCTTTAGTTTAATTTTTGGCAATTGAGCTTAATGCTTTATCTTGTATTTAAACAACTTCGTTCATTATTCATGCCTCCAAATCTCTTTCGTTTATCTCCTCCCTAAACTTCCCATCGTTACGCATCTTTTATGTGCAAAGAACTAAGAAGAGAGTTGAACTGGGATGATTTGGACCAGAAGAGAATAATGTTGGAGATACTTTGCAATATCGCATTTAAAAAAACGTGCGTGTGTGAGGTGTTTTCTTACTTTTAACAGTACAGTCTGTTCAGTCTGATGATGTCGTTCTGGCTCATCTGGGTGGCTCGGCCAAAGTCAACATTAGCATCAGGAATAGCCTCGATGGTGGGCTCATTGTTTGAAGAGAAAGCATACCTGGGATGAATGCAGAGCTCCGTTTGATTTACGTTTAGTTTCAGAAACGATTGCTTGATTACTCAACGAAGCAGCCCGCTCACATAAAGAACGACATTGGTGACATTTCGTACCATTTTGGAACTGGGAGGACAAATTGTATGAATAAATTAGAAATGAAATCAGTCACCGATCGTTTAAATGAACAGTTGTAGATGAAAAGGACAGTGAGACGTGTCTTTACAAACCTGTGGTAGTGCATGACAGAGTTGTAGTCGTAGGGGGTATTCATGTTCAGGGTGTCGTGTTTATCGAAGGCGTACTCCACACCTGAGACGAGACATCCAACACAGAGTTCAGGAAAGATAGAAGAACTGTCTTTTGTATTGTTGTGACTCTCACTGTCAGTATTTGGGTCTTGAGGGTGCTTTCACGCCTTTGTACCTGGTCAGGAAGAGTCATTTTGGAGACGTCTAAACGACGACATATGTCAGGAACGTATGTTGAGGATCCAAATAGACTGTGGTCAAGCCAGCCGTCACTTGTATTTGGGATACCCCCACATGGTCGTGCTGTCGGCCACCATGTGGGAGGTCTGAGTTTGAGTCCCAGTTGCATCAAGAAGGGCATTCAGCGTGAAACCTTGTGCCAAATCAATCATGTAGATCACTCTGCTGTGGCGACCCAACAGGGAGGACGCACAGCAGAGGACTCAAGGCTGTAGGTGTGAAAGCATCCTGAATAATGGCTCTTCTCGTGGTCAGGAGAGGGTACTAAGATGAATTTGGCTTTATTTGCGTGACAAGTAAAGTCAGTCTCCTCGTCTTTGCGGTTAAACCTCTATCATATTTAGATTTAGCTTTAGGATGTCAACGGTTTTGGATTAGTGGGATGTCATTGCCGTTGAACATCTCAGACTCTCACCAGAATGGATGTTCTCCCACAGGATCCGGATGTGCTGGTCCCTGTCGGAGCGCGAGTGCTCATGACGGAAGCCGAGGGCATGGAGCAGCTCGTGCTGGACGGTGCTGTGGTATATGCAGCCCTGGCGGTCCAGCGACAAAGTCTGGGCATTACCAATGCGCCCGACGTAGGAGTAACAGCTGTGAACATGCGGTCAGAACAACAGACTCATCAAAGCAGTTGGGAGGAATTTCACATCTGAGTTTTTCTACGTCGTCTGGAGGTTTTATTTTTCCTCGTATTAGTTGTCTGTCAATCATAATTCGAGGTTCAGATACTTTTCAGATACTTCATTTTTTATGTAGATTCAACATCATCATTTCCAAATTCTTCATCCTTGCATGACAGCAGATGATAAAGCATCTTTATGGAGCAATACCATTTCTTACCACATGGGGGCAGTATATCATGAGACAGATCCTGCATCAGATTGGAGCCCTGCCTCTTAACCCTTTAATGGGAGACGTATCTTATCTGATACATCAGTTTCTGAGACCTCTGCACCAATCATGATCATAAAATTTGCAGAAAAGGGCAAAAGCTTGCCTATCTAGCCTCAGTTCACGTTTATGATCTGGTACCATATTTCAAAACACACAAAGGCCATTCATTATTACCCATTGTCAGACTGGATGCTGATGTAGTCCTTTTGGCCGCTGTGTTTGACAAAACGGATGCAGGAGAACTCCGCGAATGACTGCATGCCTCGCTCGATGATGGCGAGCTCACGAGAAGCTGCAGATTATCCAGAAACAAGAGATAACTGTCATTTGTCGGCACAATGCAACATTTTCTGAGCATTTCCGTGATGCAAAGGGAGTTTCTGGGCTGTTGATGGTTTATGGGATGTGCTGTTCCTGAGGAAATGCCAATTAGAGAAGGAGAAACCGAACAGAGAGGTCTGTTATCGTGCAGGTACATGTTTACCTACTTTGACACGATGCAAAGCATTGATATTTATAGCAATTATTCCAACATTTTAGTGTGCAACAGTGACGTTACAATTGTTAAATCTTGTTAAATTTCAGTATAAAAGGAAGTTATTTTGGATATTAATAGTCACAGGAGTGTGAAATCAATAAAAACAGTCATTTTTAACATATTCATTAATTCAACTGTTTGAAATATTCATTAAATGACAATAAATGGTTCAACTGTGACCATTTCCCTTAACCCGTTTTAAAAATCACAAATATATGTGTAGTTGTAATCGTTGCAACTTGGATATTTTTTCAGATAGTGATCTATGAGGGCAAAAAATAAAATTAAATCAAAATAATCAGATATTAAAATAATCAGAGATTTTCAATTATCAAGGTAAAATGTTCAATCAATCAAGATATTTATTTGAAGTCATATTGCCCAGAATATGTCTGAATGATAGAACTTTAAATTATCTTGGAGTAGTTTCAGAAGATGAATAATGCGGTGTTGTTTCACTTTCAGTAACGTTGAAATCATTCATGGTTTATGTTTTTAATGCAGAGAACTGGTGCTGCCACCTAGTGGAGACATTTTTCACTACAGTAAGGTTTCTCCGATTTAGGACAGCAAAGTAACAGTCAGATGCTACTGACTGATGTTTATTAGCATAAAGCTGCATACCAACTGTCAGGTAAGGTTGTGTCAAGCAAACTAAGTCCAAGGCCACCTGTGAAACAGCTGAAGCTTGGCTGAAACTGATTCATGCAATAGGACAATCATCAAAAACACATCAGCAAAATCTACATCAGAATGATGAATCACAGAGTTGCTTTGACCCAGTTAAAGTCCAGACTTCTGCACAGAGGAAAACGCTGCGGTGGAACCTTCAGAGAGTTTTGCTTAAATGAACGACTGCACACCTCAATGAATCTCTACTGCTGTGATGAGGAGAGGGGAAAAAAAATCCTCTATGATGTAAGAGACTGATGACAGGAAACAATCACTTAAAGTCGCTGCTGCAGAAGGTAGTCCTACAAGCTACTGAATCATGGGTTGTATTTAGTTTTTCACACGCTGCTTCTGTAACTTGGCTCGTAGGTGAAAAATGAGTTTTTAAGTGTTTAAAGACGTTGGCCCCGATTGTACACCTCCCGCTACACGCAATATGCGGGCTTAGGAACCTCTGCTAACCGCTAATGCAATCGTCCGCTTCCCTAAAGCCGCTACCCGCTATGCCGACTCCCTTACTCACATTGTAGGTGTGGCAATGGGCGTGTCTTTCGTGCTTTTCGCAAACTCGGTATCTTGTGATCGCGGGTTTAGGATAGCGAGTAGGATAGCTACCTTCTGTTGGTGGTCGAGGAGGGACAGGAACATGAATTGTTCGTGATCTTTAAATGCACATCCAATGATTCCTTCTGCAGTATTTCAAAAGGCACATCAGCTGCGCTAAGACGCACAGCTATCTCAGACTCCCAGCACCCCCTGCTGAGAATATGTTGCCACGGTTCTGCCTGGCTGTGTTTACTGATAGGAATTGTCTGTGTAAAAATATTTATATGTATATATCAGTGCAGAGGAGAAGGAGGAAGGAAGAGGAGGAAGCTTTACAGCAGAGTCCCAGACGAGATGCTCACGAGAGCTGCTCTGATCTGGATGAAAAGACACTCCGTAGTAGTTTGCGGGTTGCGGTTTGCGGGTTGCGGGTTGCCTGCTCTTAAAGGCAATTGGTTTGTTTAACAGGTGGAATGCCCTAACCACTCCCATGCATAATATAGCGGTTAGCGCAGGTAAGATCGCGAGTTTAGGGAGGTGAAAGATTGCGTTTTTTGCGGGGGACCGTCCCTTCCGCTACTCACTATCCATTAATAGTGGCTTTAGGAGGTTTGGCAAAAGATTGGGCCCTTTGCCTTAAGAACTGGAGGAGGGCGTAATTTCTTTGTCAAGGAACTTTATATAAAGTTTTAAGAGTGATGGCCTGATGAAAGCTCTTATTCCAACTTTAAACTTTATCTTGATTTTAAAATGTTTGATAAAGTGTTTCTCACACACACATTCAACCTCTCCTTCTCACAGTCCCCACAAGCCACGAGTCCTCAGCTGTTGAGCCTGTCCCCAAAAACCCAAATGATAACCTGCTTTAATGGCCATCGACCCGTTGCTTTTACCCCCACCACTGCAAAGTGCTTTGAGCGGCTGGTAATTCCATCTGCACCTCTGACTGATTTAGGCCGACCCTGATTTCCAGAGTGAACTAATGGATCAACAGATATTCTGTGGCCCTGAATGCAGCTCTGTCACACCTAGAAAAGCCCAATATCTATAAGAATGCTCTTCATGGACTATAGAGGCTTAAATCAAAGACATCTTTTCCTCGGTCCTCAAAGGCATTTCATGAACCCCTCATAAACTCTTATAGCACCTACGGACTGAATTCCTGGTCCTGGCCTCAGGATCACACCTCTGCTTTTTGTGGATGACCTGGTTCTGTTGGCGTCATTGTCACAGTCACTTGAGTGGTTCAAAGCTGAGACCATAGGTCAGGAGAGGGTGGAATACCCTCTCCAGGTTGGGGGTGAGGCACTGCCTCAAGTGGAGAGAAGTCTAAGGACCTCTGGGTCTTGTTTGTAAGCGAGGGAAAAACGTAGTGGGAGATTGACAGGCGGACCAGAGCACCAACTGCAATAAAGTGGACTCTGTTCTGGTCTGTACTGGTGAAGGAGGAGTTGAGCCAAGAGGAAAGGCTCTCTGTTCTACTGTTTTACATTCCTACTCTCACCTATGGTCTTGAACTGTGGGTAGTGACAGAATGAGACTGTGGATAAAAGCGTCTGAAATTAGTTTCACCTGCGGGGTGACTGAACTCTCCCTTAGAAATAGGCTGAGAAGCTCCACCATTCAGGAGAGACTCCAGAACTGGATAGAACTGCAGCTGCACCACATTGAGAGGAGTCAATAGTAGTCGTTTGAGCATCTGGTCAGGAAGTCTCCTGTATGCTGCCCTGGGAAAGTATACAGCACGGGCCCGATCTTCCGCCAGATCTCCTAAAGCCGCTATAAAGAGATAGCGGGTAGCGGGAGGGGCGTTCCCTTGCAAAGAACACAATCTTCCACCTTGCTAAACCCGCTATCCCACCTGCACTAACCGCTACATTATGCATAGGAGTGGTTAGGGCGTTCCACCTGTTAAACCAATCAGTGCATCAGATGCCATTGCCTTTAAGAGCAGGTTGCGCTACCAGCAAACCGCTATGTAGCGTCTTTTCATCCAGATCAGAGCAGCTCTCATGCACAGCTCGTCTGGGACTCTGCTGTAGAGCTTCCTCCTCTTCCTTCCTCCTCCTCCTCTGCACTGATATATACATATAAATATTTTTACACAGACAATTCCTGCCGGCTACCTGAAAGTCCCAGGTAGTTGGTGTCCTCCCAGTAAATGTGGCCTATGGTTTAACTGGCGAGCAAGCCATTTAAGACAATCTCTGCTATTTTCTCAGGGATTCAACTGAGGCCAAATCACGCTTTTTATACAAGCGTTAATTCCAGAGGTAGAGCCGTTTGTGCATGTCCACATGTGACCAGGTGGACACGCATTGATGCCATTTGGACGCGCTCTTGTACGTGCCAACATGCAGTCGGAATCGCAAGATACCGAGTTTGCGGAAAAGGCAAACGACACGCCCATTGCCACACCTACAATGTCACACACCGTGACCATTATATCGGCATAATGAGTAGCGGCTTTAGGGAGCAGAAGATTGCATTAGCGGTGAGCGGAGGTTCCTAAACCCGCAATTTGCAGGTAGCGGCTACTGTTAACGAGTAAGGGGAAGTGTACGATTGGGGCCTACGTCTCTCCACTGGCTTGGGAGCACCTTGATATGACCCCGGAAGAGCTGGAGGATCTGGCTGGAAAGAGGGAGGTCTTTGCCTCTTTGTTCAGGCCGATGTCCCTGTAACCCAAACTCAGATAAGTAGAAGCTAATGGCTGAATGGATGGATGGACAGTTGATTCCCAAAGTGTGGGCTGCGGCCCCTGGTGGGCCATCGTGGTACTGCAGGTGGGCCGTGAGAGGTCATTAAAATTAAACAAATATGTTTTAAATCCTCAATCTTTTTTAAATATGTTTTGAATTACTGTAAAATATTAACAACATGATTTAAAAACATTAAGGAGTAACAAAACAAACCAGTTAAGTGTTATTCTACCGTCATCTTAACTTAATATGACAAGTGTCACCTTATTTGTTGACCCCTCACATTAATGTCAGAACGTAGCTTCTAGTCCTGAATGTTGATCACAGTTGTGATTAAAGGTTTCGATGGGCTGCGGAGATTTTTCACATTTCAAATTGGGCCTTGGTATTCTGAAGTTTGGGAATGGCTGTCTTAGGGGATTACCATAACCTGGATGGCTTCTTAGGTTTTACATGGTAACGGGTCTTTCATTTAAAGAAATTCAGCTACTTACTGTAATGATTAGCAATGACGTAGGGAACATAGGTTCTTCCGTCAGCAGACTGGGGCCACATACAGTCCCGAGATGTGCACGGATCAGCGTTCCTCTCAGATTCATCAACATAAGCAATGTCGTCAACGACAAAGGGCTCCTCTTCTGTATGTACTGTTGAAGAACAAAAGGTTCAGTCAGTTTTTTGACTATAGACCAAAACTGTAAAGACAGCGAAGC
Organism: Hirundichthys speculiger; assembly: GCA_018398805.1. NCBI lineage: Eukaryota > Metazoa > Chordata > Actinopteri > Beloniformes > Exocoetidae > Hirundichthys > Hirundichthys speculiger. The sequence goes on along the minus strand of JAGFBZ010000034.1, from coordinate 27,509 downwards.
ATAACAGATGTTACGGTGTGCTTGTTAGTTAAATAATAATAATAATGAAAACAAAAATGTTTCCTGTTTGCAGTATCTACACAGTTTTGATATGCTTTTATTAGTCTGATCAGTGCAGAGGCATGTTTAAATACCTAAAGGTATAAAAAAGATACAACAACAAAGATTTATTAACCTGTGTGGTGGGGGTGTGGTCTTGCCCCAGAACCACTGCTCCACATCTCCCCCTACAACTGAGCAGGAGGATATTTATAAGTATAAGTAGGATATTTATATATTATACTTAAGTTTTTTCCTTTCTTTTTTTCCCGTATCTATTTCTTTCCTTCTCTTTTAAAAAACTGTATGTCGGAGAACTTCGCAAAAAAAATTCCAATGTGCCTGGACTGAATGTACATGTACAAATGGCAAATAAAAGTTCTTGATTGATTGATTGATTGAGCACCAACCACAACCTGTAAACCTGAACCCTTCCTCTGCTAGACCCTACAGTGATCATCCAAACATCTGGTGTCTTACCGACATCCTTGTTGGCCCTCAGCAGGAGCTCAGAGACGGACAGCTCCTAGATCAGGAGAACAACGTCAGGCAGAACAAAGTGAAATTTACTCCAAACAGCACAACCTGTTTCCAGTAAGTCAGAGCAGCAACAGCAGAACTGCTGTCAATTACTGCGAGCATGTAGACAGGATCTCTTTGGACTACTCCTTTTCCAACACGTGTAATGACTACATTACAGTGTTACATTATTCACACACAGCTAGGCATAGGTACTCAGTTCAGCAAAGCGGAGGCCTGCCAAATGTAATAATTAGGGCTGGGCAATGATTAAAATTTTTAATCGCGATTAATCACATGGCACACGAAAAATCAAATAATGAATTCAAAAGTAGCATAAAATGCACTTATTTAAATGTTCTGCTGCCATATGAACTAAAGTGCCGTAACATTTGTTGTTCAAACACTTTTAACATCAGCACTTGTCAGTAACACATATTTAGTGTAAATCTCATCTTAAAAAATGTCAAATAAAATAAAGCTTATTGCCACTGCCAGGGCATTAATGTCATCATGTTTTTATAAAAAATATAAAAAAGTCTACAAACAAAATCCAACAAAATGATTGTGTCTCAGCACAATCAGAACATTAAAACAGGTAATTTCTGAGGTAACAGCAGAAACTTTTAACGGGGAGTTCAACTTGTCAGTTGTTACAAATAACCTTGTTTCTGTTGAATCCTCCGTCTAGGAGAACTTTAAAATGAAAATGTCCATGTTAAAGTTCTGTAACTTTACCAAATTAATGTATCAATCGTCCTCATCACTGATGGGGATGACAGAGAGTACAGAGAACTGATGCAGGACTTTGTAGACTGTTGCCTGAGGAACCACCTCCAGATCAACGCGGGGAAGACCAAAGAGCTGGTGGTGGATTTCCACAGGCGAGGACACGCCCCTCAAACACCGGTGAACATCCAGGGAAAGGACATAGAGATGGTGACATCTTACAAGTACCTGGGTGTTCACCTGAACAATAACCTGGACTGGACTAATAACACCACTGCACTTTACAAGAAGGGCCAGAGCAGACTCTACCTGCTCAGGAGACTGAGGTCTTTTGGAGTGCAGGGAGCACTCCTAAAGACCTTTTATGACACTGTGGTGGCATCAGCCATCTTCTTTGGGGTGGTTTGCTGGGGCAGCAGCATCTCAGTGGCAGAGGGAAAGAGACTGAATAAGATCATTAAGAAGGCCAGCTCCGTCCTGGGATGCCCCCTCGACCCGGTGGAAGTGGTGGGAGAGAGGAGAATGAGGACTAAGCTGTCCTCTCTGATGGACAGTGTCTCCCATCCGCTGAAGGACACCCTTACAGCACTAGAGAGCTCCATCAGCAACAGACTCCTTCACCCCAGGTGTGTGAAGGACAGATATCGCAGGTCCTTCCTCCCTGCTGCTGTAAGACTGTACAATCAGCACCGCTCTCAGTAACCCCCCTCCTAATGGACAATATGACTCAGTACTATTGTGTGCATTATACATATACATATTCATTGACATGTGCAATATACATACTCACTGACATGCAATAACTTCTCAGGTGTAGTAATCACTACCAACATATCCTTGTAAGTAAAGTCAGAGTTATTATTTATTATTTATTATATATTCTCTATTGTAGTTATTGTTTGTTTTTATTATTGTTTTATCCTATTTTATTGTTGTCCTTTTCTCTTTTTTATTGCTATTCTCACTGCTGCTGTAACATTGTAAATTTCCCCATTGTGGGACAAATAAAGGAATATCTTATCTTATCTTATATCTTAATCATTATTTCCATTTTCAATTGTCAATGAAAAATTAAAAAAATTTAAAAGTGACATTTTATTACATTTTTCATTTAACAAATGACTAACAAAAACATGAAAAAAATGCCTGTTTTTTATACATTTCAATTTTAGACTTGAATCAAAATACGAAATAAAAAAACGGGCCACAGAACTGAATTTGTTTTATAATGAAGGACTGGACTTTCTATTGTCATTACACATCTGAGCCACTAGATGGAGCCGCACTGCAGTAACCAGCTAGAGAACAGCAGGACAGTGAACACATGGAGCAGATCTGATGGAACATGGAGGAATGACGACAAAGTTTTGTTGCAGTCCAGAATTTTTGTTTTCAGACAGAATTGTTAATATTGCTACCTGAGTTGCTACCTGAATTTAAAGTTCACGGATTTTTACCGTTCTCCATGTCTGTTTTAGCTTTTCCGCATGTTTTTATGCCAATCCTCTCCCGGTTCGGCAGTAGCCAGTAACAGACTTTTCAAAACAAAAGCATGTAAGCAACATGCGTTAACGCACGATAAAATAAATGTCGGCGTTAATAAATTAATGAGTTAACGCAATAATAACGCGTTAACTTGCCCAGCTCTAGTAATAGTAATAAGTAAAAACATCCTCCAAACACGCCACATGCCCTCACCTCCTCCTCAGCCCAGCAGCCGGTGGAGACCATCAGGAGGACCAACACACTGAACTTCAGGAAAGCCATGTTAGCAGCCTGGAGTGAACGCCGTGAACACCAGGCTCCTGCTGCAGCTCCAGTTTATACACCGCCACGTATCAGCTCTCTTCTGGGAAAACATATCTTTGCTCGCTGATAAACATTGCTTCGCGCATTGCTTTGAGAACGCGCCGCCGCTTCCCACCTCAACCCAGCAGCCGGTAAAAATCTGTTTGCAGAAGTTATCTTGACATTGACTCAGAGGTCAACAACTTTGATGAAGTGAAATATTCGGAAAAAAACATCATTCATGACATAAATAATGATGGCATCTTCAGAGAAGGACTTTTCTTTCTAAAAGTCAAAATTCTGTGTAAGTAGCAGAGGGATGCATTTGCTGCATCTGAAAACACGGCGCTCGGAGGTTCCTTGCCAGATTTTCAGGCCTAATCGGGAACCTGAGCAGCCTGGATTGGACTTGTTTGCTTTTTGATATTTTTCCAAAGAGGAACTGAAACGCAGCGGTTTCTCGTAACCGTGCAGCGTTTTTCTGTGGGATCAAGGTCGATGTTCGTTCCTCGTCATATTCCTGGAACACGCTGCTGTATTTGAAACGATAACAGCTGGGAATGTGATATCTGGACAAATCTGCATTAACTGAAAAAACCACACAGTTTTGGTAACCTTTCAATTAATTAAATACAGTCTCAAAAAATAAATTGCACGAGATGAAATGATACAAAAGCAGCATCCGTGAAGTCTTGGAGGAGTAAAAAAGGGCAGAGGATCTCCACAAATGTCAGTAAATGCGTGAGAAAATGACAGAAAAGTGTGCAAACAGTGTTGCTTAAATGGAGACGAATGCAAAGGTACCTGCACGTATCTCCTTCTACAGTACATAAAATAATGACAGCATTCAAGGAATGCTAAAGGGCAAAGCTGCAAGTCTGAGTTGGACGCCTGTAATCTCTGATCCTGCAGACACTGCTGCATCAAGAACTCCCCATCCACCAATATGTGATATAGTCACATGGGTGAAGGGCTATAGGCCCCGATCGTACACCTCCCGCTAGCCGCTACCCGCAAATTGCGGGTTTAGGAACCTCTGCTAACCGCTATGCAATCTTCTGCTTCCCTAAAGCCGCTATCCGCTTTGCTGACTCACTTACTCACATTGTAGGTGTGGCAATGGGGCGGGGGCGGGGGGGGGGGGGGGGTGACTATTCCCTCCATGGATGGCGTGACCAGAGCTGCTGTCTCTGGTTTCTGTCTTGGAGTGTGTTTCAGGCCTGAAATGCAAAAATAGATGTATATCTACAAGTTACATCATGTTGATGAGAAATAAACAAGCAATAACCTGAGTTCATATTGTTTCAAAGGCAATAGAAATCAAATTAAATTCAACAATCACTGCGTCTTTGGTGCATTTTTCATGTCGGCCCAACTTCTCCTAACACACAGCTCAGCGTGGGTCACGTGGGTCAAGTCACGTAGCTCAAAACTTCCCAGAAGCACCGTAGCTTTGAGAGTCAAATACGTCAGGTCTGATGGGGATTCGTGACAGGCTTATCAGTTAGCTGGGAGCAGGTAACAGTGAGTTGTAGATACCAAACCAAGGAACAAGGGTTTCAGATGAGACAAAAAAAAAAAAAAAAGCCATAATTTACAATCACATTAGGCTCTTTCCTGCATCTCTCTCTGCTCCCATTTCTTCTCTCACAACTCAATAAAAGCCATTACAGCCACAAAAAAAAGTCCTTTTCTCTCTCTGATACCTTATTTCTATGATTCATAGAGACTTTGGTACCTCTATGGGATATTATACACAGCATTCACACATATCTCAGGTTTGGCTCTATTGGTAACATATAACAGAGTTTGTGCCACTTTAATCTGTATTTTGTGGTTTTATACCACATGAAACCATATTGTGGAAGTTTATCACAGGCCTTTCAGTCTGTTATATATTCCTGGAGATCTGGATCAGTATTTATAAAGCGTCTCAGCTGACGCCCCTCCAATATCTATGCACTTTATTGTCCACTAGGGGGCAGCACGTCCTCACTCTACTGTCAGTACCAGGCCAACACATTCACACGCAGGAGTCCACTGCACTTGTTATTAAATATTATGTGCCCCTTTTATGACCCAGAACTGGTTTATCAAAAGCATTGGGCACAGCTGTTTGAGCAGTGGAAGTATAAATTCACTGTAACCAAGCATTCAGTGGCACGTGTCGCTTTACAAACCCATTAAGAGCATCTAAATGCAGTACGTGAAGTTGAGTAAAAATTGCCATCTTTCCATCAGAAATTCAAATGGAGTAGAAATCTAACATTTAATTAACAATATGAAAGTGCACCAGAACTTAACAGAGCACATTTACTGATGTGGTCTAAGGGAGTTCGAACACACAAAAATACATAATTTCGAGCCATAATCAGACATACCTGATGAAAGATTAAAAAATAAATAAATTGTAATAGGGGTTTTGGTGGGACTTTAACAGAGCTGCACGTAAACGAATGAACAAAGTTCAGTTTGCTGAAGCAACGACACGAAGCAGAACAAACCAAAATTCATTTCAAACTTTGGGAGACACTGACAACGGTTCATTCATCAACTAGTGTCTTCACATGACTGCTGCTAAAGGTGGAAACACAACGCGATGAGTGTGAGAACAAGGAACCTGTTAATGCAACACAAGAATGTGTCCTCTGACCATCTCACCTCAGTGCTGCTACCTGCATCTGTTTATGTAGTCATTACATTCAGTCATTTGTGTCTCTCTCTGTCCTCCATCCTCTCTCTCTGTCCTCCATCCTCTCTGTCCTGTCTCCCCTCTTTTCTTTCTCTACCCGGCTGGTCTTCAGCAGGAAGGTCCCCCCATATGATCCAGGTCCTGCTCAAGGTTTCTTCTTCTTAAAGTGGAGTTTTTCTTGCCTCTGTTTGGCTTAAAGTTTTTTTTTTCTCCCTCTGTGGGAGTTTTTTACCTGTCATTATCCTTGATTTAATATTATAATTTTAGTTAATGATATTTGCTCGGGGGTCATGATCTGAACGCCTAGAGACAATTGACATTGTAACAGACGCTATACAAATAAAAATGAATTGAATTGAATTGAATAGGCGGGTGAAGAGTCTCGCCTCTCTGCGTGGGACAGGAAACACATTCACAAGTCATCCTCCGTTCCAGATAAAGCAGCACTGACGTGCTGATCACAGCCTGGAAGTTCCTCTGAGGTTCAGCACATCGACCATTCTACCAGTTTTACGTCTTTTTGCTCATGCTGAATCAGTTCCATCTTCTCCGTGCAGAGCCCCAGGTCACGCCATCCATGGAGGGATAGATGCGTAGCTTCTTTGCTTCAGATCTATGTGATGGAACGCCGGTGAGTGACTGTTGGTTTTATGCAGTAAAAACCTGTTGATTCAAAGTGTTTGTCACAATTCTGCAGCCGTCTTGATTGTTTTGAATAGTCATCAGCCCACCCCCGCCCCATTGCAATTGGTTTGGTACATTCTGTACCAATGGAAACTGCTGTAAATGTCACAGGTACCAGTTTTTGTGAAGCGAATGGGCCAGGCTAGCCTACTGTAGCTCCATGAGGAAGTGTCACTGTTGCTGATGTAGCGCCATAAAGCAAGTAGGGGTGAGTACTGGCAAGGACCTTGCAATACGATATGTATCATGATACTTGGGTCACGATACAATATTATCACGATGTATTGCGATATTCTATCCAGTTAATATCAAAATTAAAAGCAGAGATGAAAAATCAAGTTGCTGTATATGTTCATCAGATGATATTGATCATTCAGAGGACAAATTGAGTCAAAACTATTTGCTTCAAAACAACCTATTTATTGTTTATTATAAGTGTTTTTGCACATTAAAATTTTAAACAATATAATATCGATTTTTCAGCTCCTAATATATTTTTTATTTTTTATATTTTTATTTTTTATATTTTTATTTTAAAATTGTTTAATTTTCACATTTAAATTGTTTAAAATTAAAAATTGATATTAGGGGCTGAAAAATTGATATTATATTGGGTAGCCAAAAATCACGATATATTGCCAAATCGATTTTTTTTTTCACACTCCTAAAAGCGGAGCCCGAAAGTTACACTAACCCAGTGAGCGAGATGTTTCAAAAAAAAAAAAAATTTATATTACTTCACACTACTGTTTTAATATCCTTAGTGCCATTTTTACTGACGTCATCTCAATGGATCATATATGCTTTGTTTTTTTGTCTTTCTTTTTAGAAAACCTAGAAGGGAAGTGTGCCATAAATAAGAAAAATGTAAGGCAATTAAGCTACTAATCGTAGTCACGTGTATGACCATCAGTCATCTGCTGTTTCATTATCGCGACAGCTCTGCGCCCAGATGGATCTCATCCAGCGTCCTTCACACCGTCCTCAGAAAGTCCTCGTGCCGCGTAGACCCACTTAAAATCTGTCCTTTCATGCTCAATGTTTCTAAAAAGCAGAGGAGCAGCGGAGCTATTTTTCAAGAGCAAACAAGTGGCTCTCTGTTGTCGATGACAAGGCTCCTCTTCGGCCTTCGAGCAGCTGCTCAAATCGCACTTTGGCTTCAGTTCAGCTGCTGATGCTGTTAGGTGGAGGCTGAAACGCAGGCTTTGCTTCGGACACCTGCTCCCTCTGACTCCTCGATCACGGGCCGGTGCTTAAACGGAGAATCGTCGAGACGGAGAGAAGAAGCCGGAAGAGCTCTGACCTCAGATCAGCGGGGACGGTTGCCTGAACAGAGGTCTGGTTCAGCTTCTGGCAGCCCCTCAGGGATAATCCCACAGAGATGTGGCCCAGATCCTGGCCTTCCTCTCCTCTCTCCTTCCTCCCACTCCCCCTCTCTCTGTCTGTGGAGTCAACCATCTAGGCCTCCCTTGTCCTCCTATTTTGAAGCGGTGGCCAGGATATGGGATCCGGGGTTTGTTGCCTCTTCCCTTTTGTTTTCTTTCCTGTCTGCCCGCTGCCTGAGCCAAACTTCAGGGCCCATTGACCATCACCCGGCCGCCGTCTCTGCCTCCACGTCCTCGTCAACAGAAAGGAAGTCATTGTCCCTGCTGCGAGGTCCAACAATGAGCGAGTTAATATGAGCCAAGTGTCCTTAAAAGATCGAGGCCGCCGCTGCTCCTCAGCTCAGTGTCTGTCCCGTCGTCTCCGGTTTCCTCCAGATCTCCCAATCACGAACGATTATTTCATCTAGGGGGCTGCTGCCCCATTTTCACATCGCTGCTCGCCCGTGCTGCGACGGACCCCGTGGACATGCTTTATGGGTCACATGGACCAATAAACCGAGAGGCCGTTGGCACATTTAACACGTCCGCGAAGCACTGTACAGCTCCAACGATTACATCTATTCAGATGACAGCTTTTCAATTTTAAATTATATAATCAGTTTATGAAATCTGAGGTGTTATTGCATTTGAGGATTTTTTTTCCCAAGATTTCATAATCAAGCCCACAGGCGCCACAGCTTTCAGTCTCAGCTGACGATGATTCAGCACCAAGAGCAATAAACCCTACATATATTCTGATTCAATATAAATTATTGCAGAATCGACTCTTCATATAACCTGAACCCCAGTATCCCATTATATAAGCCAAAATTTACTTAAACTTGACAAGTTCTTTCCACAGCCAGAGGCTCAGCAGACAGTTAAAGGTGGGGTAGGTGTTCTTTTTTTGCAGCACTTTTTACAATATTGCCTGAAAACCTTTTCACAAAAACCTGGGTGTGGGAGGAGTTGGGTGAGATCCACCGAGTTCCTCAAGGCTCTGAATGTTGTAGGGCTGTCTTGTTTGATCTCAAGGACATCGGGGGCAGTCCACTGGTTCCCCACACACTGAGGATCTGCTCCAGTTACAGTTACAGCTCACCTGATGAGGTCTATGAAGGGCTGCTGGAGAAGAACGCCCAGTTCATAGCAGAACCTCAGATTCAGGAGAAACACCGTCGGTTCCGGTCTCAGAACCACAGCATTAAAGGTGGGGTAGGTGTTCTTTTTTTGCAACACTTTTTACAGTATTGCCTGAAAACCTTTTCACATTCCCATTGCACCCACTGAGATAAAATGTTTTCAAAAAAAACGAAACGTTTTGGTCCGGTCTAGAGGGTATAATCAGAGAAAAACTCTGATCAATCAATGTACTGATCATCTTTACATTTATTGGCTGCCTAATACGTCCATCAAATATCAATGCACTCCCACCCACCCCTCCCTCCCTCCCTGCGGTTCATGTAGTCGTGAATCGTGTAAAGGCGTGGTTTCGAGGGGTGAGCTGAAGAGGAGGAGGCGGAGCCTTTGGGAGGAGGGAGGGAGTGTATATTTTCAAAATCTCACTTGAGTTGGATTGTTGGAACCGTTTTTTCAAAAAATACCTACCACACCTTTAAGTCCAGAAATACTTGCCTTTAAACACCACCACAGTCGATTTGGAATAAAACTATCGGTTGTTGAGCAAATTACCTCCATTTTCAGGGGCTCAAAGGCATTTGCGTCGAGGCACATAACTGTAAAAGTATTTTTTGATGCTTCGATGAAATTGTTTGTAGCCAACGACTGGCTGAAGCCTGGGGACCGTGGACGTCACCGTATCCTGACTTTTCCTCCCTGGAGATGCTTTGCCAGACCTTCACCTTCAGGTGCTCGTTCAGGGGCCTTTTCTGCCTCCATGTCTAGACCCAACAGCTGAAAAGAAGACTTTATTGCAGCCATTCCCAAACTTCAAAATACCAAGGCCCAATTTGAAATGTGAAAAATCTCCGCAGCCCACTGAAACCTTTAATCACAACTGTGATCAACATTCAGGACTAGAAGCTATGTTCTGATATTAATGTAAGGGGTCAACAAATAAGGTGACACTTGTCATAATAAGTTAAGATGATGGTAGAATAACACTTAACTGGTTTGTTTTGTTACTTAATGTTTTTAAATCATGTCGTTAATATTTTACAGTAATTAAAAACATATTTTAAAAAGATCGAGGATTTAAAACATATTTGTTTAATTTTAATGACCTTTCACGGCCCACCTGTAGTACCGTGACGGCCCACCGGGGGGCCGCGGCCCACACTTTGGGAATCACTGCTTTATTGGGTTGAGACCTGGTGACTGACTTTGACACTGAAGAGCGTTGGATGTTTGCGGTCTGTTTGGGGTCATTATCCATCTACGCCGTGAAGCTCCGTCCCGTCAGTTTTGTAATCTGGCTCCTTCTGCCGGCAGCCACATCATCGGTAAACACTGGTGAGCCTGTTCCCGCACCATGACACTGCCTCCGCCGTGTTTGACACATGACATGGTCAGTTTTTGATCATGAGCCGTTTCGTCTCCAGATTTCTCTTCTGATAAAAGGTTTTCTCGGTTTCGTATATATTCTGCTCCTCCCTGAGTCACCACCTTATTGTGGTGGAGGGGTTTGCGTGTCCCAGTGATCCTAGGAGCTATGTTGTCGGGGGCTTTATGCCCCTGGAAGGGTCACCCATGGCAAACAGGTCTCTAGGTGAGGGACCAGACAAATTGTGGCTCATAAAGACCTTTATGATGGATAAGAACCATGGACCAAGGTTTCCCTTGCCCGGATGCGGGTCACCGGGGCCCCCCTCTGGAGCCAGGCCAGGAGGTGGGGCTCGGAGGCGAGCGCCTGGTGGCCGGGCCTTTGCCCATGGGGCCCGGCCGGGCTCAGCCCGAAAGGGAAACATGGGCCCCCACTCCCGTGGGCTCACCACCTGCAGGAGGGGCCATAGAGGTCGGATGCATAGTGAGCTGGGCGGTGGCCGGATGCAGGGACCCTGGCGGTCCGATCCTCGGCTGCAGAAGCTAGCTCTAGGGACGTGGAATGTCACCTATCAGGGCATAAAATTAGAATTTTTACCAAGTCGCCCCTGGCTACCAGGTTTTTGAAGTTGGTAGCCAGGTAGCAATTTTGGTCGCCAGTGTTTTTCGTCGCCCCATACGTCAGGGGTTAATATGGCACCAGCAGCATTGTAATTTATGAAAAACTCCTATTATCGTCTACTATCACTACATTTCAGAAGCATTTACAAGCATGAAAGCGCATTTTATTCTGTTTCCATAATGCTTACTATGAAAACTAATATTATTTCTTTTTTGTTAACACCAGAACCGCCAAGTAGGTCAGTTTTACCTCCTAGCATTTTCAAATGTTTGTATTTCTGTTAAAATAAAACCCCTACATCTGTAAGTTCATGACTTTTTCTAAAATGGATTTATTAATCATTCAGTGAATTCTGGTGAGTATGTGATCAAAAGAAAAATGAATATGACCATTTATACCTGGAACCACAGAGGGGGGTCATTTTCACCCCCTCATATAAACGCTGTATACAGCTGTCATTTTTTGCGCCACGCCCCTCCGCGCCCCACTGCCCGTTGCTTGGCAACGCTCAAACTTTATGGCGTTATCGGACTTTGACAGTTATTGTCATCACAAAATCTTTCAAGCAAACAGCAAAATTCAAGACACGAATCCAACAAAAACAACAGTCTGGCTGTCTCTGTGAGGGAGAGTCAGAAAGAGCGGATATAACGGCAGATGTGGGTGAGGAGGAATCGGTGGGGGGGGGGGCGACGACCCGTCATTTTGCCAGGTGATACGACATCAACTGAGGATGAGGAGGTGAATTTATGAAAAAGGCCCCGGCTTCTATAAGTGAGGGGTCACCGCCACATACATTCAGTCCTCAGACACAGTGGAGGCTCGCGGAAATACTCTGACAGGTAAAATCAGAAGTCAAGCGTTTTAGTTTCCTCTGGTTCTAATCATTTGGTATTTTAGCGAGACTACGACTCTGACTGATCTAATCATAAATATTTACATTGATCAGAGCTCAACCTGTATGTCAGCTACATGAGGTGGCCAAGGACGGAACCGTTTGGACCCATAAAGCTGGGACCGCGGGCCGGGAGAGCCCAGTCCACAAATGTCCCGGTGGAGAGAGGTGGTCCAACTGCATACGCGCGCCACAACATTGACGACCCTATGAATGCGTTCATGTACTTGATGGACCAGGTGATACAGAACACCTGTGACTGAACGGTGGCGGAGCCGCGCCGGTGGAGAGGAGGGCTGGGAATAAAGTCATGTGTGCGTGAGGGGGAGCGCAGCGTTAATCCATTTTTCCAAAATCATTAAAATATCTGTGATTGACATCTGAAATCTGTTGTTTTGTATTGTAAATAGTCTGTCATTCGGTTGCTGTTGTTTTCATGTTTGTGTTAACATACAGCTCTACAGTTTGTTGATGAACGTACCGATGTATTTATCTGTGTGGCTGAGAGAGAGAGCGCGCGCAGCGTTCTACCACGTAGAAAAAAGCTCGCAAAAATATACATTTTAAACACTTATTTTGACAAGTGTCCATTATTATTATTTCAGAAATATTCAGGAATGAGCCACTTCACAACTATTAGAAATGACATGTTCGCATCACTGACGCTGTTGCAGCGATGGGGTGAAAATGACCCCCTCTGTGGTTCCAGGAAGTTTGGAATCTTGGCGGTTCTAGTGTTAACTATTCTGTTGTGTATTTTTATGAGGTTATTTACCAAAATGATCCATTCTGCTGTGGAGTAGATTCAGTGATGGACAAAACTGAAGACGGACGAATGCAAAAGTCCACCTGTCCATGCTGTTAGGCATGGACAGGTGGACAACATGCGCCTGTTAGGCGCATGTGTAGTTATGACTTCCGGCAAACGACGTGCACCCAAAACAGGGCCACTTTCTGATATGTAATATATATCTAATTATAAACTTTGTTTCTAAAGTTCTAAATAAACTTTGTTTCTAAGTTATTTAGATATGTTTGCCTTGGTGACACATGACAAATGTGCAAAATCATAAAAAAAAAAAAATTCCTAAATTGATGGTGGATTTTGTGTCCCTCGCCACTGGCGACAAGGCAGAAAAAACGGTCGAAATCGTTAAATTTGGGTCGCATATGGCGACCAGTTGGTCGCGATTTTATGCCCTGCCTCTCTGGTGGGGAAGGAGCCTGAGCTGGTGTGTGAGGTCAAGCGGTTCCAGCTAGATATAGTTGGACTCACCTCTACGCACGGCTTGGGCTCTGGAACCAGTATCCTCGAGAGGGGTTGGACTCTCTTCCACTCTGGAGTTGCTCTGGGTGAGAGGCGCCGAGCTGGTGTGGGCATACTTATTGCCCCCCGACTTGGTGCCTGTACATTGGAGTTTACCCCGGTGGACGAAAGGGTAGCCTCTCTCTGCCTCCGGGTGGGGGGACGGGTCCTGACTGTTGTTTGTGCTTACGCACCAAATAGCAGTTTAGAGTACCCACCCTTTTTGGAGTCCTTGGATGGAGTATTGGAGAATGTTCCATCTGGGGACTCCCTCGTTCTGCTGGGGGACTTCAATGCTCACGTGGGCAACGACAGTGAGACCTGGAGGGGTGTGGTTGGGAGGCAGGGCCCCCCTGATCTGAACCAGAGTGGTGTTTCGTTGTTGGACTTCTGTGCTCGTCATGGACTGCCCATAACGAACACCATGTTCGAGCATAAGAGTGTCCACATGTGCACTTGGCACCAGGACACTCTAGGCCGCAGTTCGATGATCGACTTCATAATCGTATCGTCGGACTTGCGGCCACATGTCTTGGACACTCGGGCGAAGAGAGGGGCGGAGCTGTCAACCGATCACAACCTGGTGGTGGATTGGCTCAGATGGTGGGGGAGGATGCCGGTCAGACCTGGCAGGCCCAAACGTGTTGTGAGGGTCTGCTGGGAACATCTGGCAGAGTCTCCTGTCAGAAGGAGCTTTAACTCACACCTCCGTCAGAACTTCGATCATGTTCCGAGTGAGGCAGGGGACATTGAGTCCGAGTGGGCTATGTTCCGGGCCTCTATTGTTGAGGCGGCCGACCGGAGCTGTGGCCGTAAGGTTGTCGGTGCCTGTCGCAGCGGCAATCCCAGAACTCGTTGGTGGACACCAGCAGTGAAGGATGCCGTCAAGCTGAAGAAGGAGTCCTATAAGGCCTTTTTGGCATGTGGGACTCTGGAGGCAGCTGACAGGTATCGGCAGGCTAAGCGGGACACGGCTTCGGCGGTTGCTGAGGCAAAAACTCGGACATGAGAGGAGTTTGGAGAGGCCATGAAGAACAACTTCCGAACGGCTTCGAAGAAATTCTGGTCCACCATCCGGCGTCTCAGGAGGGGGAAGCAGTGCTCCGTCAACACTGTATACAGTGGGGATGGGGAGCTGTTGACCTCGACTCGGGACGTTGTGGATCGGTGGAGGGAATACTTCAAAGACCTCCTCAATCCCGCCGACACGTCCTCCAATGAGGAAGCAGAGTCTGGGGACTCAGGGGTGGACTCTCCTATCTCTGGGACTGAGGTTGCCGAGGTGGTTAAAAAGCTCCTCGGTGGCAGGGCCCCGGGTGTGGATGAGATCCGCTCGGAGTTCCTCAAGGCTCTGGATGCTGAGGGGCTGTCTTGGTTGACACGCCTCTGCAGCATCGCGTGGACGTTGGGGACAGTACTGCTGGATTGGCAGACTGGGGTGGTGGTCCCCCTCTTTAAAAAGGGGGACCGGAGGGTGTGTTCCAACTACAGGGGGATCACACTCCTCAGCCTCCCTGGGAAGGTCTATTCAGGGGTCCTGGAGAGGAGGCTCCGTCGGATAGTCGAATCTCGGATTGAGGAGGAGCAGTGTGGTTTTCGTCCCGGCCGTGGAATGGTGGACCAGCTCTACACCCTCTTCAGGGTCTTGGAGGGGGCATGGGAGTTCACCCAACCAGTCTACATGTGTTTTGTGGACTTGGAGAAGGCGTTTGACCGTGTTCCCCGGGGATTCCTGTGGGGGGTGCTTCGGGAGTATGGGTTGCCGGACTCCCTTGTACGGGCTGTCCGGTCCCTGTACGACCGGTGCCAGAGTTTGGTCCGCATTGCCGGCAGTAAGTCGAATTTGTTTCCAGTGAGGGTTGGACTCCGCCAAGGCTGCCCTTTGTCACCGATTCTGTTCATTACTTTTATGGACAGAATTTCTAGGCGCTGTCGAGGTGTTGAGGGGATCCGGTTCGGTGGCCTCAGGATTGGGTCACTTCTATTTGCAGATGATGTAGTTCTGTTGGCTTCATCGAGCCATGATCTACAACTCTCGCTGGAGCGATTCGCAGCCGGTTGTGAAGCAGCCAGGATGAGAATCAGCGCCTCCAAATCCGAGACCATGGTCCTCAGCCGGAAAAGGGTGGAGTGCCCTCTCCGGGTTGGGGATGAGGTCCTTCCCAGAGTGGAGGAGTTTAAGTATCTGGGGTTCTTGTTCACGAGTGAGGGAAGGATGGAGTGGGAGATCGACAGACGGATCGGTGCGGCATCTGCAGTGATGCGGGTGCTGCGCCGGTCTGTTGTGGTAAAGAGAGAGCTGAGTCGGAAGACGAAGCTCTCGATTTACTGGTCGATCTACGTTCCTACCCTCACCTATGGTCATGAGCTTTGGGTAGTGACCGAAAGAACAAGATCGCTGATACAAGCGGCTGAAATGAGCTTCCTTCGCAGGGTGGCCGGGCTCTCCCTTAGATATAGGGTGAGAAGCTAGGTCATCCGGGAGGGGCTCAGAGTAGAACCGCTGCTCCTCTGCATCGAGAGGAGCCAGATGAGGTGGCTCGGGCATCTGGTTAGGATGCCTCCTGGACACCACCCTGGTGAGGTGTTCCGGGCACGTCCCACTGGGAGGAGACCCCGGGGAAGACCCAGGACACGCTGAAGGGACTATGTCTCTCGGCTGGCCTGGGAACGCCTCGGGATTCCCCCAGAGGAGCTGGAAGAAGTGGCCGGGGAGAGGGCGGTCTGGGCTTCCTTACTCCGGCTGATGCCCCTGTGACCTGACCTCGGATAAGCGGAAGAAGATGGATGGATGGATGGTATAAATTCTGATTTTCTCTGGAGCAAGAATCCTAGTGAGAACAGGACCCTCTACGTCTGTGAACGCCAGCAGTAACTACAGCAGGCTGGGATGCTTTTTTATTTTTTTTTTTTATTTATTAGATGTTTCTGGCAAAGTCTAATCTGCCTCTCCTTTATCTTGCTGTCAGCTCTCTGTATTTGCACTCATAACAGTGTCTCTTAATTGTAGATTTTAACAGAGATATTCTTACCATTTCCAGAGTATTCGTGACTTCTGTTGAAGTTGTGTAGGGGATTTTCTTGTTTTTCTTCCCATGTGTCTGATAAATGAAAAGTCCCCTTCTCTCATGCCAAGATTTTCCTTCATAAGATAAATTGTGCTTGTCTAATTTCCTTTTATTTTTTTGTAGCTCTTTAGACATACCCATATTAGCATTTGCATGCTTCCTCGAACCACATGCTCTTCATGGCCTAACATCGTTACAGACATTGAACTGGAGGAAGGGTCATCCATAAATCCTGCGCCTCTTGTCAATAGCTTCCACTGTGAAGACGTCGGCTAGAATCCACGGGCCAGTCGAGCCAATCAGAACAAGCATAATTAACCACGACTGGCACTGAGTCAGTGTTCATTTAGATGTCATCAGCAAAAGTAGCTTCTTTTAGATGCTTGGAGAAAGTAAAGGTCCCGGGTTCACAGACCGCATGAAACCTGAACATTAAAGCGCATCCTGATATATATCGGTTTGTGTGGAAACATGAAAGAAACATGAAAGAAAAGGTTTGATGGCTATTAAAGTGACAGAGTAACTTCATCCCAGTAGGTGTTTGGTGTTTGTTTGGTGGTGTTTGTCTTTTCCAGGATAGTTGCTGAACGCATTTTTTAAATCACTGCCTCTTGGCTTTTACGTGATTGGTTTGCTTGTATCAGGTTGGGTTAAACAGGCTTTTTGTGAAGCACGGGCCATTACAGTGATCCCTTATTTTCCTTGGTTAATGGGGACCAGCGCCTCCCCCCTGTGAAAATCAAAATCCGCAAACTGAAGCCGGAGCCCCCCGAGCCTAAATAATGTGTTTAAAATATGTTTAAAAACCACAAAAAAGTAGCGAGGCACTGAAGCGAAACAAGACAAAGGCTCAACTGTGGTCTTTCTGTTACCTTCACAGCCTCTGGTCTCTGAACCGTAGTAAAGAAACCGCTGGTATTGTGCTATTTTTGGCTTGTAATTAGCGGCTAACACGCTAACACCAACAAAAGAAACAGTCAGGTTTTCTCTGCATGGAACGAGCACTTTATTCTGGCACTGCAGGAACTTGTAACATCACACAGGTTGTATTGTTGGGCTCCTGTCGGTTAACAGAGAATGTAAATCTATACACGCTGGGCTGCTGTTGATGCTCACTACACTTTTCATCTAACCCTGTTTTCATTCTGCCGTCCCACGACACACACACTACATTACCCATAAGGCCACACCATTACCCATAAGGCCACCTTCTGAAAGGGGCCAGGCTGGCTCACGGCATTCCTTCACTGTGAGAGAACGCGCACAACATCCTGTGATGTTTCTGGGATTTTTTCTTGATTTTTAAAAAATATTATATATTTCTGAAAAATCCGCGAATAACTCAAACCGCGGAACTTAAAGCGCGAATTGGCGAGGGATCACTGTAGCTTCATTATCTAAGTCCCACTTGGTCCAACTAAGTGGGCGATTCACACGGGGCTAATACAGGACCAGCGGACAGTCACATATGGGCCCCCCCTAACCCTAACCCTAACCCTAATCCTCCAGCCCATTTATAGCTCAGATGGACCCCGCATTCAAATGACGGCTACGATAACTGTGGCACATGCAGCTCCTACTGAGACAGGGGGAATAAAACTCACTGGAACAACCTGAATGAGAAGAAAGAAACCTTTTCTTCTTCCAAAAGCCCACAGCAGATGTTTAAGCATTCACATCTCAGACATCTACCTGATAACCACTGGGGGAGCAACTGGCTCCAAACTGATCTGCCACAGATGTGGATTAACAAATCAATACCAAAACCAATCAAAAGAGGACGTTTTTCTAACAGTGGGATGGTTGGAGCTTTTTACATTCACATCTATATTTCAGTGTATCATAATCAGACGATCTAGGAGAAAGATGGAATTGAATGGAAGGATAAAGAAAATGTAACCACATGTTATGGGTCATTAAAAGACCGTATTAATGTGTTCCTCATGTCAACATATGGCCAAGCCCTCAGCGCTACCAGAGAACACCAGTCCATCAACATTTGACCTAAATAGAGAAGTAATAACCTCATTCTGGATGGCCGGGCTGAACCAGCATCGGTTAATCCCGAATGCCACATCTGGGATCAGGAGAGGCCCCTATCCTCTCTCTACATCTCTGGGATAAACAAACCAAGAACTGAGAGATTTCAGTGGTGAGCACTGACCAGTGGATTAACAGAGCTTTGGTTTGAAACGCTCTGCCTTTTGGCTTCAGGCCAGTCACCCTTCTGACACGACCGTCTCGCTACACTCACTCCTTAAAGGCTTCAGTCGAGGCAACTGGACTTCCTTTTTTTGTTCTTGAGGAGAGGAGTTTCTTCAAGAACCAAGATCAATTAGTCCAGTTGCATTTATTCAGGTCTTTGAGATCTACCATGACCTGGATGATGGAGTCTACGGTGGCGTAATCTACGCTCAGATATCTCTCTACAGAAGGCAATAAAAGCTTTTGTCTGGCTCTTTCTTCTTAATTCAATTTTATTTGTATAGCGTCTGTTATAATGTCAATTGTCTCTAGGTGCTTTATAGAGACCCAGAGCATGACCGAGCAAATATCATTAACTAAAATTATAATATTGAATCCTAAACAAGGATGATGGCAGGTAAAAAACCTGACCTGACCTGCAAACATACAGAAAGAAAAGAGAAAAAAGGGGCAAAACAGCACAACAAACTACAGAGTCCAATGCAACAAACACTATGACCACTGATGGGTAACGTGAGTGAACAGGACTCATCTTGATACGCTGCAGTGTTCTACTGGGGAAAACCTCCAACCCTGGAGTTCACGTTGACCCTGTCCTATCCTGACCGAAAAGCTTCTGGAGACCTGCTCCACCCTCATGGTAACAACAGCGTGAGGAGAGACGGCACAGTAGAGGTCTTCGGAACAACCCGACAACCCGAAAACCTGAGGTTCTGACCCGACCCGAATCGGGTCTCGGGTCCATTCAAAAGACGTGACTTCGGGTTCGGGTCTGAATGGGTACACTTAGTCTCGGGTCTGGTCAGTGCTCTCTGACAGGCTGGATCCGGGTTTACTCGAGAGAGGTAAAGGTATTGGCGGTGGCAGCCAATGTCAGGACTCGGGGCAGTTAAATTAATTATTCATTATTTGTCATGAAACCATCATGTTGCTGTAGCGGCAGCATGCAACATACAGCGAAGCTGTAAAGCACAACGGATCGCCAACATGAGAACGTTGTTTGAGAGAATATGTTCACGACACGTCCTGACCGGTGTAGGCTATTAGCGTTAGCAGTTGCTACCAATAGCATCTGTATCCACAAAGAAAATAACGACGTGGATTTATAGTTGTTTACATCACGTAGCCTATGTAGCAACTGAACCGGGTAGAAAAAGACAACTTTAGGTACGAAAATCAAGTTTTATTCAACGCTAGACAACTTTAACATGAGCAACTATGGGCTGGATTGTCTTGGTTCTATTCGGGTAACTCGGTTCGGTTTGTGGTTGGAAACTAAAGACTCAGGTCGGGTCGGTTTCGGGTCGAATTTTCACGGGTCCATTCGGGTTCGGGTCCATGAAAGTGGACCCATGAAGACCTCTACGACACAGCAATCAGTCTGAGGTGTTAATTTGGTCTTCAAACTCCACAGGAAGCAGACTGATGAGACCTGATCCCGCCCCACAGACACCTGCACAGGTAAACACCTGGTGGTTCTCCAGCACCTGCTGTTTACTCTCCTACTTGACCAGCAGCCTTTCTGCAGAACGACTAACGTCGCAAAAGATGCGGCCTTGTGAGATATATATATTAATGGTGATTTGTATGACAGGAAATCATGATTGGATTTTAAAAAAATCACGATTTTTCCAAAATTGAGATTTTGTGAGGAAAAAATGCATTTCACAGCAAAGTTGTGTTATTTTGAAATTTGTCATTTTGCAACAAAAAAATTGTGATTTCTAGGACATAATGTTGTGATTTTATGTTGAAAATTTGCCACAGTCAAACGACAGTTAGTTGCAACATTAAGTTAAACGGTCGTGATTTTTGCAACAGTAATTTGTGATTCTTTTCTCAGCAGTTTCAGTCTCTAATTGACTCGTTATGATTACGATGTAGCGTGACGGTACGACACGTCTTGACTCCAACCGTGAAAAACATACCGTAAACTTATTTATTAACGCGCCACTTTTGACATTGTAAGAAGCAGCAGGGAAAAAAATGGTTATAGCTGAATAATAATGTAAAAGCATTTGAGATCTTAGTCTGCAACGACGTTCAAACAATGTAAGAATGATATCTAGAATTTTGGAGGTCAACGTAGATGCTGGATGTGTTTCACACTCAGGGGAGTTTATTAGGATAAATATGATTTATTATATTGTAACTACAGCTTAAACTTTACATTTGCTTTATAAAAACATGTTTTTCCTCACTGTCTGATATTAAATGAGACTTAACTTTTCCTTTTTTAGGTCAGTTAGGATTACCAAAACTATTTCTATTTACTAAATATCAGAATCATAAGGAGAATTTTTTAAAACATTTTTTTATTACTATTATCATCAAAGTCAGAAGTTTACCTACACTAAGATTCCTATACCTTTAAACTGTTTGAGGAAGTCCAGATGATGATGTCATGTCTTCGGAAGCATCTGATAGGTTAATTTATAATATTTCAGTTAATTGGAGTCACTAAATCTAAAGAAATCAGCCAAGATATCAGGAAGAGAGTAGTGGACCTCCACCAGTCTGGTTCATCCTGGCCCAGTTTCCAGATGTCTGAAGGTTCTCCACCAGTAGAACCACCATGAGAACGTCCACCATCATGGTCCTCAGGAAGGAGATGGTTCTGAGTCCCAGAGATGGACCTGGATCAACCCCAGAACAGAAGCTGAACAGCTGGTGAAGATGCTGCTGAAGCTGGTCAGAGAGGGTCATCATCCACAGAGAAACCAGTCCTGGACCAACATGGACTGAAGCACCACTCAGCCAGGAAGAAGACATTACTCCAGAAGAGACAGAACAGAGACAGATTACAGTTTGTAGATGCTCACAGGGACAAAGAGCTTCATTTCTGGAGACATGTCCTGGTCTGATGGAACTAAAACTGGACTGTCTGGACATGATGACCATCTTTACATCTGGAGGAGAAAGACCTGAGAACACCATCCAGCTGTGAAGCACGGGGGTGGCAGCATCATGATGGGGGGGGGGGGGGGGGGGTGTTTAGCTGCAGGAGGGACTGAGATGACATCATGAGGAAAGAACATTCTGGAGAAATATTGAAGCAACATCTCTAGACATCAGCGAGGAAGTCAAAGCTTGGACACTAACGGGTCTTCGGATAAACGACGACCCTGAACGCACCACCAGATTAGTTACTAAGAGGCTTCAGGACTACAGAGTCCATGTTCTGGAGACCTGACCTCAGTCCTAGAGAACATCTGTGGGCAGAACTGAACAGGAGACCTACAAAGCTGACCCAGTTCCTCCAGTTCTGTCAGGAGGACCAGTCCAGAATACCAGCAGACTACTGAGAGAAGCTTCTGGAAGGAAACACAAAAATATCTGACCCAAACCAGACAGTTTAAAGGCAACAATACCAGATACTGAAGAGATGGATGGAGACTTCTGATGTTGGAGGAAGTAATAACAAAATCTCTCTCTCATTATTCTGGAATTTAGCAGACAGAATTCATTAAGGTTACGTGTCTTTTTATGCAGCGTTCTCTGGTTTCAACTGAGCCATTTAACTGACTGTGGTCTTTTGCTTTGGCCCTGCCACCCCGGATCCATTTAGAACATCTCCAGCACCTCCTGGACATCCTCAAATGTTCTTTGTCCCCGAGTTCTTTTGAGAGCAGCGAGGTGGACTTGCTCGTGATTAGATGTGTGATTGTAAGGTTGGTATATATTGCAATTATAAAATAAGACGTAATAAAATCAGCTGATGGAGCTGATTTGGGTCCCAGTGTAAAGAAGGGTGTTGCAGAACTTTTTATTTACTGTTTTTGGAAAACCATTGTTCACCTTTGTCATTTCAGTGGCGCACTGACCCCCCTCGGGCCCTGAATCCCAGTTTGGAGACCAGTCACAGTCTTGTTTTACAGGCAAATGCTGCTGTCAATCAGCCTGCGGGGGACGCACCTCCTCTCCAGTCGGGAACGCACCGGGTCCCCGCATCTGGATCTCTCCCAGCGGTCGGTCCACGCCTACACGGCCTCCCGCTCCCCCTCCTCCCCCTCCTGCCGCTCCTCCTCCTCCTCCTCCTCCTCCTCCCCCCAGCCGCTGCAGTCCGCACAGACTCGCAGCTCACTCAGTCGCGGATCTTCCGGCCAGCTGAGACGCGTCGCCTCCTCACCGTCGGTTCTGTCTCTCTTTCACCCCCATGGCCGCGCGGCGCGCGCTCCTGCGTCCAGCAGCGCAATAGTTAACGAGCGCCGGATGCGCCCCCGCTCCAGCGGAGCGCCTCAGTACGAAGATGGCGTCGGAGGGAGCCAGCAGCGGAGAGCAGCCTCCTCTACCGGTTCAGACGCTGGCGGCCGCCGTGCCGGGAACCGTCGACACGGTAAGCCACCGGGAGGGGGGGGGGGGGGGGGGTGTGAGAAGAGCAGAGCGGCAGCAGCGTTTTCCCCCTTTGTTTGTATTTTTTTTATTTTCTTCTGACCCGGGAAGCAGTCGTCATCGGGGGGAGCGGGGGGGAGAGACAGAGGCTGAAATGCGGTGCGCATCTTTTTCGTTCAGGCTCGCGGAGCAACAGCGGTGGAGATCTGGAGAAAAAAAGAAAAAACTGGACCTCTGGGTCGGTTTGAGCCGAAAATAATTCAAAGTTCCTCTAAGTGCTACCCCCCCTTCCCCTAATGTGTCGTTTCCCCACCGCAGTAAATTATTTCCTTGGCTTCTGGCGCCTGTTTGTACCGTCGGTCCCGCGGCTGTAGCGGAACCCCGCAGCCGGTGAAAGACGCATCTGCGCCGGTTCACAGGTTGGAGCTCCCGCGCGGCTGCGCTGCCGTAAATACGTCCACAGCTAAAACGAACTGCTCGTTCTGGGAGAGGAAAAGTTGACACGGTCTCACGAGGTCTTAATGAAATCCATTTGAGATATCCTGGTGAAAGTGAGAGTACAACAGCTCCCTTCACAGTCGCGTCTTTACGGCTTTGTTGGCAGCGGCTGTTTTTGAGGGGGCGGAGTCAGCGCACGTATCTGACTCCGCCCCCTTAAAAACAGCCGCATCAACAGTTGGAGCCTGACATTAATGGTCTTTAAACACTTCATGATACTGCAAGAATCCTGGGGATATCTTCCTTCTTTTTTTGAATCAGTTATCTTATATACATATATCCCATAATGCAAGAGGGTTGACAACAACTGTTACACTTGTCTTGTGACCACAGTCCACCTGATATGATTTTCTGATGGTGTCAGAAATCCTGTGACTCCTGTTGAGCAGACAGAGATTCCCACCACCAAAAAAGGGGAGGTGGCTTGTGATGTCAGGGACGGACACATTAGTCAGTCATTGACTCGACTCGGTTGGCTGATGTATGCGTTGATGATCACTGATGAAGAATTGAAAATCCCCCCAACTTTTGATGGGCGCAACATACGAAACCCACAATTCAGTTCAGGCAACGGATGACGTCACGCCATCCGAAGTCTACAGAGACAGATGCAGACGTCGGACGCAACGCTGATGCGTGAATCCGGCGTGATCCCGATGAATCCTGATGTGCCAACTATAGTCTAAACCAGCCATTCCCAAACTTCAGAATACCAAGGCCCAATTTGAAATGTGAAAGATCTCCGCGGCCCACCGAAACCTTTAATCACAACTGTGATCAACATACAGGACTAGAAGCTACGTTCTGACATTAATGTGAGGGGTCAACAAATAAGGTGACACTTGTCATATTAAGTTAAGATGACAGTAGAATAACACTTATGTGTCACAAATAAGGTGACACTTGTCATATTAAGTTAAGATGACAGTAGAATAACACTTAACTGGTTTGTTTTGTTACTTCCTAATGTTTCTAAATCATGTTGGTATTATTTTGTAGTAATTAAAAACATATTTAAAAAAGATCGATGATTTAAAACATATTTGTTTAATTTTAATGACCTCTCACGGCCCACCTGCAGTACCGCAACGGCCCACCAGGGGGCCGCGGCCCACACTTTGGGAATCACTGCTCTAAACTATAGTTTAGCTACAGTCCAACTGTTTTCTGCGTTTTCATTAATATGTTGACACGTCTTTACTCCTCTGTTCATAGCAGCTGGTTTCAGGGGGGCGGAGTCAGCCAGTCGATGATGATGCGTTAAAAATCTGAACGTTAACCAATCTGAACGTTAACCCTTCTCAATGTCGGAACAGCAACTTAAACTCTTCGACTTGGCATTCCTACTTCAGGGGGTCTTCCAATTAAAAGGTCCGACTTGGAACTTGGAAATTCCAACTTCCAGGTACAGATTGGAATGGGCTGTTGGCATTAAAGGCTCCGCGTCGCCCTCTACTGAGGTGCAGTAAATGCAGCGCAATGTGAATTTGCGTGAAGGTAAAGATGGGTGTTCGGTGTGATTCTGCTCCGGTCTTTGGTCTGTGATATCACAGTACCCCGCAGATCTGAACGGGTCGGTGGACAGGACACTTCTCAGACCTGGGGCGGTGCTATGTTTGAGTTTTGGATGTGGTGGTCACTTCAAGCATCTAAACGAACAACCGTGAGGAGAGAAAAAGCTTTTTCGTGAATAATGTGTCTCCTTTAATCGTGGCGTGACTAAATCAGTCCTATGTGCGTGCGCACACACACACAGACGTTTAAAATGACTTTCAGAGCAGAAGACTCCTCAGAAATGTTTTTTTTTTCTGCAGTAGTCCTCGGCTGTCGCTGACGAGGGTTGAGTTTCACATGTTTACAGGCACCTACTTGTGATTTGTCACAGTTGGCCTTTCACGGGTTGCGGTGTACGTGCCATGGTGGTGGCTCAGCGCCCCTCTGTTCAAACCGATCAAACCGCCGCTCCGGCCGGCGAGAGGTCACGCAGCTTTTTCTCGGCTGGCTCTGCGATCCAAACGGTCGCCGTCATCGACCCGAAAGTCCACGCGGGAGTAAACTGGCACGGATGCTTCTGTTTCTTGTTTTGGCAAGTTTTTTTTTTTTTTTTTGTCATGTGTGCATTTGAACAACAGGAAGTGAGTTGGATTAGCTGAGCTGTTGGAAATGCGCTGGAATATGATAGCAGCCCCCGCGGCAGATGGGTGGTAGCGTGGAGGTGGGTGGAGGGTGGTTGAGTCAGAGTGGCGAGCTGAGGAGATGGTAGGAGATGGGGCTGTGGGGTTGAGTGGAGGGCACAGCCAGCGGGTGGGGGAGGAGGAGGAGGGGGAGGAGGAGGCCCTGTCCACCAGACACCTTTCTAAATTGGTCTTAATTTCAGTGACTCAGCTAGCATAGCTGGGAGTACCGTGTCAGCCGTCAGCCCTTCTGAGCACGCTCAGAACTGCCTGGAAGCTACTTTACATTTAGCACCGAGGTGAACAGGTGGTGCGGAGACATGGGAGACGTATGCTAGCGCAGGTTCCAGCTCACGAAAGCGGGCTTCCGCCTTCGTGCCCCCACCCCCTACCCCACCGTCCCACCGCCGCCGCCACCGTGCCTGCCGTGGTTAAATAAAGCTCCGTGCTCTTTGCTCACCTCTGTCAGACTCGCTGTTGTTGGCCAGAGGTTGGGGGGGGGCAGTTTTCTTGCGCGAGGACTCTAAAGCATCCGTGATCCAGGGAGGGGTTAAAGGTCAAAAGACACTCTGCTCGTTATTTCCTAATTAATTTAGCCGAATACTTGCTGGTGATGGAGACAGTGAAGCTGCATAGTTGTTGGATAGATTGCTGGACTGCAGTCATGTGCAAGAGATATATAATCCGACGTTAATTTATATTTTTTGTGTGTGTTAGGGATGTAACGATATGGAAAATCTGATATCTCGATTATAGTGACCAAATTATCACGGTTTACATTATTATCTCAGTATTCTTAATTGCTGTACAAATGTCCAAAAAACACATACATTTAAATTATTTCACAAAATCTTGTGATTTTCTCATCATATTAAAACATCAGAAGCCAAAATCTTATCAAAATGAAACTTTCACATTAAAAGGGCAAACAACTGGCACAGAAATAGGTTTTATTTTAAATGAACAAAATAAATAATAGGAACAAAGCTTATTTGTCTGGAGCAAATTTAAATAAACACTTTAAACAACCATAGTAGGTCAAAATATGCAAACAATTATCAGGAATAAAAATTATAGTGCAAGTTCAAATGACTTTAAGCTGAACTTTAAATAAGTATAAATGTTCAAATAAAGAAACAGTTGTTTAGGAGCCAAATATATTGTTATGAATTGTAGTTCACTCTGTGTGTCTGTGGGTGTCGCTGTGTTGTTACCTGAGGGTCAGGTATAAAGGTAGCTGCCTGTTATTGGTTAGCTGTTTGACCCGGAAGGGTAAAAGGTTTTTGACCGCTGTGGCGCTAACTGCCGGCGTTATGGTTGTCGGATCAGTTAATGGAATAAATAAATATTTTAACTGCATCAGAAGAACATCGTTACAGTCCTTTTTCGATCAACATGCAACAGTAATGTTTACGAAATGTGAGTTAGCGAAGCGCATCGACCAGGTTACTCTTGGTCAAACATCTCAGTAGCTTGAAGCATTAGCCTTTGCTCCTTCAAGTTGCTTGTACAAATTAAAGCTGCAAGCAGCGTTTATCGGGCCCTCGCACCCATTGCCACCGCCCCCCCACGTGTCCACCACCTTCACAAGCCAGTCAGGAATCAAGACAATACAGTGAAAATCCAATTTGGTTATAAGATTGGAAAGGTTGCTGCCTAGCTTGAATCCAGAGGTATGAAAACAAAAGGAATGAAGTTGAATCTACTCAGAGTTGAATTCTATGTTGGCGCAAAACAAGGCTGTAACTGTCACAGCTGTCTATAATTTTAAACAAATATAAATAGTCGGAGATCTGATCTCCAGAGCAGATTTACAGAAACGTATCCAGCCGTCATCTCATGCAAACTTGACTAGCATAATGATCTTTTGTCTGATTAGATTCAAACACGCTTTCTTTTCTTGCATCATGACAGGATACTTTTGGCATTATGGTATACTTCTTGTTCACAACTTTCTACACCTATGTTGATTGATAATTATCATAATTCTTTCAACAACACATTTTTCAAGTAGTACTTATCAAAGGAGCTCCATCTGCCAACTTGATTATAAACAGTGCATTATAAACATCTCAAATTCAAGAACACACAG